>JAUIMM010000181.1:895000-1495000 GCA_031769625.1 Taudactylus pleione
CACTTGGGTCCACTCTCCCTATAACTCCACCCCCAAGCCAGAGGCACCTCAGTTTAAGTTGGTGCCCGGCCGGAGTCGGGTCACCGTTAGCGCAGGGGGGGCTGATTAGCAGCCCCTAAGCTTTATTTTTTTCGAAGGACAAAGTTTTTATTTTTACTTTGGACTCTTCAGAGCGGCAGCGTCGGACTGTCCATAGGACGTCTAAGCTGCCGCTCCGTCACCCCGCTGGTGCTGAGACGCCAGTACAGATGTGGGGATCTCAGCGGGACCCCAGAGTCTGTACTAGCCGGACGCTGCGGGCGCCCAGGACTGCTGCCGGATCCACGGGGAGCAGGTAAGGTCGCGCATCACCGCTTGTGGTGACCCGCACATTTGAAATGCAGTCCTGTGCCTCCGGTCTCTGGGGACAGACCGGAGGCGCCAGCAGTGGCGGCGGGCCCCCCATACCCCGTGTGCCCACTAGACCACCAGGGACTTAGCGATCGGCGCAGGGAGCCGGCGTCCCGGGGGTTAATAGCCGGCCAGGGGAGCAAGCCTTCCCTGTTACAGCGGCTCCTCCCCTCAGCTCAGCGCGCCTTTCAGTATCTATAGTCTGGCGTCGCTGAGCTGCTTCCTCCGCGGGCCACGCTTCTTCTTAGGTCTCCAGCGGCCATTTTCTTGTGATGCAGCAGAAATCTCCGGAGATGGCAGTGAGCCCAGTCCCCCTGCGCACCTCACCATCAGGTCAGTGTACACAGCGCTGTAGCCTTCCCAGACACTGAATCTGGGCAGTTGAATGCAGTGTAATAGTGCAGTATATTATATGACATGTTTATGTATATATCTGTATTGTATGTGACTTATGCTAGTGCTGACTGTCTGTTCTTTATTCTCTCACCTGTCAGTATATATCTATCCCTTTTCTTTATCTGCCCTAATACAGCTGTACTTAGGGTGGTTCTGAGACCTCACATATATATACTCGTTAATATTTGTGAGGTTTGTCACATACTGTTGCGTGCTGCACGTTGCCATATTTTAGATGGAACTGTGTTGCAAACGCTGAAAATGGGTCCCTGCAGCTAATCTTAGCATCAGTCAGGACCAGTATAGCGCTGCTTGATCGCAATGCTTGGTCAGATATGTCTGACCAGGAGATAGAGCGTTATACTGCACCCATTTTTACTATCCTGCAAGCCATGTGCTGCAGGTGTCAGTGCGGAAGATTTAACTCATAAAGGGTTCTGTATGCGGCGTCATCTGGTGCCGGCCTCTTTCACGACCCCCTTGGGCGGTTTGTTTTCTCGGGATCCTCTCAATTGCGGATCGCCAGGCGGGCCCCATTGTTGTACCTCACTTGGGGTTACTTCACCATACTGCCCTTTTCATCTCAAGGTATCTCGCAGTTTCTTGCGCTCTTCCCCTGTGACACAGACTACCGCTCCCTGCAGGGGTTTTTCGCAGTATATGAATTCCCCCTGGTGCCACAATAGTCTGTCATGCCCCTTGCAGGGATTACCACAACAGCCACCCTGGGTGGATGTCGTTTTTCTATGAAACGCAAATTGGCGTGGTTGACGCCCTGTGGTTACTTCCCAGTTGGCTCTGCCGTGAACTGGATACTGTTTTGGGCTCTTTCCCTCTTACACGGGGGGAAGCCTATTTCAGGTATTATTATCCCTGCTTTAGGGCTGGTAGCAGGTCCATTCTGGTTAGAGTGAATGTTGACCTGCACCTGTATCATACACCCTCAGTATTGCGTGCCTTCGGGTTACCTGTTGCTGACTAGCGGGTGGATCGCATAGCGGGACTCTGGCTGTTGTCAGATACGAGGTATTACAACAGTGTTTGGCCTCCTGTCCCAAATTCACTGAGGGTCATCACGAGCCCCTCCTGGGGTGGATGGGCGTGTTACTCGTCTGATTACAGACGTTACTACGCCTCCCATTCCTGCGTGGTCGGATTCTTCGGATCCGTAGGTGGTAACTCTGCCTGAAATCAGTGTACTCGCTTTCAGGGGTTGTTACCCATCCTACCATGGCTATAGCATGGTTGGTTAATACTATTGCATACTGAGCTGATGCATTTGTAATGTTTTTTCCTCTCCAACACGTCTGGGGTTCAAATGTATTTGGTTGCTCTCGTAATATATGCAGATGTCATAGGTGGAAATGCCTATATTGGATACCAGTCTCCTAACTTTCAGAGTTCCGGCTCCGACTGTATCCTCCGTAATACCCTATGGCTGCGCTCTGGGAATGCAGAGGTGCAGATACCATCTATAGGGTAGATCTTGTTTGGTCCTGACCTTGACAAGATTGTAGTAACATTGGCAGTATTACTAACGACAAGTTTAAAGCCTTCAGCTATGCCCACTACAAGGCCTCAGACTAAGTCTGTTAAGTCTTTTTGTCCTCTGGGTCAGCCTAAAGGTCTGTTTCTTCGTAGACTGTCGGCCTCTACAAGGGCCGGCATATCCGGTACCGAGCAGGCCTGGACTGCCAGCCGATCATGCTTCTGAACCTACGGATATATCTTCAGCCTCACGAGACAGGCCTACCACTGGGAGATGGCGATTTTCTCAGTTCGCCCGGTACTAGTGTCAAGTTGCCGCTGCTATGTGGGTAGGAGGGTACGCCCTCTCTTTGCTCAGGCGGCCTCTTTACATGCGCGGGCCCTTATTCAGACCGAACCGGGCCTTACAAATCCAGAAAGCTATACAGTGGTTGCGGTAAGCGGAGCTAATTAGGCCATCCCCACTTTCTCAGCGAGGGACTGGTTGTTCTGCTTTCTTTCTGGTGCGGTGGCTGAATGGTCCTCTTTGGCCTATTCTCTGTCTCAATTCCCTGAACCAGTTCCTAAAGCTACCTGAGCTCAGGAGGCAATCCCTATGCTCCATCATACTATGTTTGGAACCTGGGGACTTTATGGGATCACTGGATATACATGACGCGTGCCTACGGGTACTTACAGAGACCTTTCCTCAGCATGGACTGAGGTTTGCTGTATCACAGTAACACTTACAATTTTTCGGGCTCTGCCTGTTGGGACTGTCCTCAGCCCCACAGGGGTTTATCAGCGTTTTGAATTTTCTGTCAGTTCTCCTGCTCTTAGCGGGATCACCGGGGTACTTTACATCCAGGTCAGGATGATTGTGGCTTCTTCAGTGTGCAGACGTTTAATCAACGGGGAATAAGTCCTCCCTGCATCCCTCTCTGGGTATTCTTCATCTAGGAGCCCTGCTGTATTCTCAGAATCTGAGAATTCTTCTGGCGTAAGACGGAATCTCCACTCTTCCATTAGGAGTACATGGATGTCTACGCAGTCGACATATGTCTTTACACTCTGGGATGCATGGTCAAATATTCAGTGTCTGCCTTTGAAAGGGTGGAATGGGCTCAGTTCCATTCCAGGCCTTTCCATAATTGGCTTATCTCCAGAGGGAACAAGTTTTTTCTATCTGATCACTGTTCAAACGATGTGCTCTCTCCGGAGGCAAGTCGGTCCCTTTCCGGGTGGCTATGGCCATCTCGTCCAGGGTATTCTTTGCTATGGACAGTGTCTGGTTCGCATCCATTTCAGTGCAGTTGGACGTCTGTCGATTCCACCTGTCAATTAACTTGTTGGAACTTTAGCCTGTCTTGGGCCTTCACTCTGGCATAACTCTTGTTTCCCGGTGAACCTGAAAAGGTTCAGTCCGACAGGGTCAGGACAGTGGCTTCCTTTTTAGCAACACTGTTTGTTGGGTGGCAATGATGGGTATGTCACACATTCGGACATAGTCCGAGGGTCTCCTCCCGACCATCTCGGCAGCGTTCAATTCAGGAGCTCTCCATTGGGAAGCGGGAGTCCTCAGCAGTCACGACGTGCATCCCGTGAACTAGTCTCTTTCCCAAGAGAGGTTTCATCTCCTGGTGAGCAGGGGGGGCCCCTGAGGTGACCCTCATGGCCTTCTGACTTTATCACACTATGGTGTTACAGTCCAGCTCTCGGGATTCTGAAGAAACTTTCAGTGACTCTTTGTCGGTGAAGTGGTCCTTCCACTTTGCGTACCTATGTTCTCCGGTCTCCCTTCTTCCTCGAGGGAAATGTTTCAATCGAGACGGAGATGCTTTCCTGCTGGTGGCTCCTGATTGCCCCAGATGTCAGGGGTACTTGAATTTTCGGAGTCTCTCTATCGATACTCCATTCCTGATGCTTCACTGCCCGGACCTGTTGTCTCAGGGTCCTTGGTTTTGCCTTGGACTTTGGTCATTTGTCTTTGACTGCATCCCTACAGTGGTCTTACGGCTTCCCTGGCTTTGTCATCATTGGAATGTTTAGAACATATAGATCAGCTTTTGCTGGGACCTACCACAAACTGTGGCAGCCATAATTATATATGGTATTGTACCTGTCGATACGATCCTCCGGTGTCCAGGATCTCCAGATATTCTGGCATTCCTTCCGGCTGGCTTGGGTTTCTCACTCGGCCTGGCCTTCCTGACAGTGCGGCTCTCTACACTGTCAGTATGGTTTAAGATATGGAATTGCTCCACTCTGGTATCCAGTTCATCCTTTGGAGTGTTTTTCTGGATTATGCCTCAATTTGTCCTCCCTAGGGACTCCTTGGGAGTTAGTAGTGGTTCTTCGGTCCCTTCGGGGACAGTCAATGGAGCCGCTGGTTGTGATAGCCATTACATGGTCTATTGTTTAGGCTCTCTCTTTCTCTCAGGGTGTTTCTATCAACCAGGAGAGTGTCTGAATTGGGAGCTTTCTCATGTGGCTCCCTCTTCTGGAGGGCATCATGTCAGGGTGTGAGTTGCTCTCGCCCTGTGTTTCTTCTTAAAGTGGTTTTTAGGTTCCATATTCTTCTGGAACTTATGGTACGGCCATTCAGTCCCCAGTCCTCTCGGTGGGTGTGGCCTCATTGACTGTGGTCTGGCCTCTTTGGATTTATGTGATCCGTTCAAGTTCCTTACGGAAATCTGACTCCTTATTGGTGGTCTGCGGTTTCTGGTTTTCACAGGAAGGGATGGCCGGCCTATAATCAAATGTCGGCTGGATGGCCTCGTATGTCTTCCTCAGGGGCCTACCCTTGGGCAGGCCTTTCTGTCGTTGAGGCTTGTTTTTTCTCGGGCCATGTAACCCTCGTGGGCGGCTCGCTGTGGCACCTCGGCTGTTTTGCCTTACTAGGTGACCACGTGGTCTTCTGTCCACACCTCTTTAAGGTTCTAGGCATTGGTTTCCTTTTCCGCTCTGGATGCTTCCTTTTTGGCGACGGATTCTCCTCTCAGCACAGGAGCGTCCCTCACCCTTGGTTGAACTGCTTTGGGACATCCCCAAGGTCAACCCTATGGACCCTGAAGTAGAAAACAAGAGATATGGTAAGAACTTACCTTTGTTATATCTGTTTCTACGAAGTCCAAAGGGTGCACAGGGCGCCCGCCCTGACGCACCTGGCTTCATATGGGCTGTGTGGCTGGTCACCGGTTTTCCGTCTCCCATTTCTGTGAGTATGGTTATTGAGTGCTCCAGTTTTCTCTCTTTTTCTCTCCTCTTCCGGCCTTTGGCTACTTACAAACTAAGGTGCCTCTGGCTTGGGGGTGGGGTTATAGGGAGAGTGGACCCAAGTGCATCCTGGGAGCTAAAAGCTTTAACTGCGTGGTGCCTGGATTTGGTTCCCAATCTATACCCCCCAAGGTCAACCCTGTGGACCCTATGGACTTCGTAGAAACAGAGATAACAAAGGTAAGTTCTTACCATATCTCTTGTTTTGTGCTGTTCTCCGAAGGTAGTAGTACACACCGTTGTAGGAAATGTTCAGTTTCTTGGCAACCTCTCGAATGGAATAGCCTTCATTTCTATGAACAAGAATAGACTGTCGAGTTTCATATGAAAGTTCTTTTTTTCTGGCCATTTGGAGAGTATAATCGAACCCACAAATGTGATGCTCCAGATACTCAACTAGCTCAAAGGAAGGCCAGTTTTATAGCTTTTCTAACGAGCAAACCCGTTTTCAGCTGTGCTGACATAATTGCACAACGGTTTTCTAATCATCCATTAGTCTTCTAACACGCTTAGCAACACAATGTACCATTAGAACACTGGAGGGATGGTTGCTGGAAATGGGCCTCTATACACCTATGTAGATATTCCTTTAAATATCAGACGTTTGCAGCTAGTCTGATAGTCATTTACCACAGTAACAATGTATACAGTGTATTTCTGATTAATTTATTATATATATATATATATATATATATATATATATTTATTATGCTCGCTTTGGCAGCACATACTAAAATTTTATACTTTTGATCAGGAGGCTCCTCTCCTATATTCCCACAGCCACCTGTGTTAACCCTGGGATATATATTCATATGGTAAGTGCTCGCTGCGGCAGCACATACTCTAATACTGGAGCCTTGGATTATATAGGCCAGTGTACAATAGATTACTATATGCACTAAAGCTCATGTTCTACAGTTTTACTTTGTGATATTCAAAGCTTTGTGTCCAGGTACAGCTTAGGCTGTTCTCATAGTGGCCATTCTGCCCTGCTACTCTTAGGCCTTGGGCTATCGCTTCGCGGACTTTGACTAAAATCTAGAGTCTGTCCCCATTACGTGGGGGGCTGCTTAGGCAGCCCTAAAACTTTTTATTTTATGATTTATTTATTTTATCCTTTACTATTTGAGCGCGCAGCAGCAGACTGTCCATTGGACGTCTGCGCTGCCACTCTGTCACCCCTCCGGCGTCGCAACGCCAGTTCAGACTGGGGATCTCGGCGGGCATCCCGGGTCAGTGCTAGCAGGCCCCACGGGAGGACCCAGACTGCAGCCGGACGTGAAGGGGACAGGTAAGAGTGGGTCATCGCTTGCGGTGACCTGCGTGTTAGCAGTCATACCCCCGGCAGACCAGAGGTGCTGAGTGGACGCAGGCTCTAGCCACCGCTAGGTGCGGAAACCAACGTCCCGGGGATTAAACAATCAGCAAGTGGAGACAGCTTCCCCATTTAAGCAGCTCCTCCACTCAGCTCAGGGCGCCTTTCCTCTGAGGTCTGGCTCCTCCTCCGCCTACTAACCACCCACCTATCACACTTACCTACCCACTGTCCTCATCTACATAGAAATGGAGGTACTAACCCCTTACCTATCACACTTACCTACCCACTGTCCTCATCTACATAGAAATGGAGGTACTAACCACCCACCTATCACACTTACCTACCCACTGTCTTCATCTACGTAGAAATGGAGGTACTAACCCCTTACCTATCACACTTAACTAGAAGCGCCGTCAATGAGTTCTGAAGCATTTGACTGAATATCAGAATATAATATTGCCCGAAACACTTCAGAATTCATTCTGCTGCTTTTGTCAGCAGTCACATTATCAATAAATACAAGGGAACCAGTTCCTTTGGCAGCCATACATGCCCACGCCATGACACTACCACCACCATGCTTCACTGATGAGGTGGTATGTTTTGGATCATGAGCAGTTCCTTTCCTTCTCCATACTCTTCTCTTCCCATCACTCTGGTACAAGTTGATCTTTACATCATCTGTCCATAGGATGTTGTTCCAGAACTGTAATGGCTTTTTTAGATGTTGTTTGGCAAACTCTAATCTGGTCTTCCTGTTTTTGAGGCTCACCAATGGTTTACATCTTGTGGTGAACACTCTATATTCACTCTTGTGAAGTCTTCTCTTGATTGTTGACTGTGACACATATACACCTACCTCCTGGAGAGTGTTCTTGATTTGGCCAACTGTTGTGAAGGGGTTTTTCTTCACCAGGGCAATAATTCTTCTGTCATCCACCACAGTTGTTTTCCGTGGTCTTCCGTGTCTTTTGGTGTTGCTGAGTTGTCTGGTGCGTTCTTTCTTTTTAAGAATGTTCCAAACAGTTGATTTGGCCACACCTAATGTTTTTGCCATCTCTCTGATGGGTTTGTTTTGATTTTTCAGCCTAATGATGGCTTGCTTCACTGATAGTGACAGCTCTTTGGATCTTATATTGAGAGTCGACAGCAACTGATTCGAAATGCAAATGTCACACCTAGAATCAACTCCAGACCTTTTACCTGCTTAATTGATAATGAGATAACGAGGGAATAGCCCACACCTGTCCATGAAATAGCTTTTGAGCTGATAGTCCCATTACTTTTGGCCCCTTAAAAAGTGGGAGGCACATATAGAACCCGTTGTAATTCCTACACCGTTCCCCCGATTTGGATGTAATTACCCTCAAATTAAATCTGAAAGTCTGCAGGTAAAGCTCATCTTGTTGGTTTCATTTCAAAGCCATTGTGGTGGTGATTAGAGGCCAAAATATGAAGATTCTGTCAATGTCCCAATATTTATGCCCCTGACTGTACATATATTATTTCCCCTATTATCAATGGGAATAGTGGTTTCATACTTATTAGTTGTATTTGTTCCCCTTTCCTGGTTTTGCACAGGTCTGTTTGCATCAGAATATTTCTTAAATCTGTAACATAAAATGTTCTCTCGACAGGAGCGATCGTAACCGGAACTGCCCCATCTGCCGCCTGCAGGTGACCGGGGTGAATGACTCATGGGTGGTGTCTGATGCCCCCACACAGGATGATGTGGCCAATTACATTCTGAATTTGGCTGATGAGGTCGGACAACCCAACGACTCCTTCTTCTGACCACTGGGACAGAAGAAGACTTTCCCTGCACGTGCTCTGGGCCGTCAGTAAGGTTTCCGCACTGTTTTTATGTTGTGTGTTAAAGTGTTTTATTTGCTTAAATGGTGTCCGTGGACGTTCAACGTTAGAATACAGAGCAATACACTGGTTATATTACTGATGACTAACGGAAAAAGAATCTATTTTATCTACACACAGTTGTGCTTTTACCTTATTATGTATAATCTGCACTTATTAATGTAAGAAAATGTCGTCTCCTTTTGCACTTTGTGAATACTGTATATATTCAGCTTCTTTAGCTGTAAGGGGTTTATACTAATGGTCTGATAATTACATTTGTCTATTTTCATTTTACACCTTCAACATAATAACCTAAAAGGTGACACAAACCACTTCTACTTCATAGCGTGTAACGTCCTGCAACAAAGCCGTTCTTCTCCTGGAGGCGTCGGTGGGTCACACTTATCATCATTTAGTCACTTCAAAATCAGATCTAGGGGGCAAACCAGGTGTTGGGGAACTACAAACACCAGCTACTGGCAGTTAAATAGTTAATGTTTCCAGGTTTATTTGTAATGTAGGAATTTATTTTTCTGGAATAATATAAATGGGAACTTCTGAGTGGGGCTCAACCCAGTATTTACTCCCCCAAAACTGTTATAAACTAGTAACCTGTAATATAATCTCTACTTGTACTACATAGGCTGCAGCTGTGCACTTTTATCTTCATAGCTTAATAACCGAGCAAATTGTGCATCTCCCGCCACATTTATTCCACCTCATTTGTAGATGTGAGAATGCGTCTGTCTTAGTGAGAACACGCGTGACATGGCGGCTCCTTCAGGTGTGACATGCCGCACTTTCTGCTGGGAGCAGGCGCATAATGACATCCGTATGTGACTGCGCATGAGCGAGACTGACTGTCATATGTAAGTCACTGACCCCTCCTTCCCACGCCTTGTCATATGGAAGTCACTGACCCCTCCTTCCCACGCCTTGTCATATAGAAGTCACTGACCCCTCCTTCCCACGCCTTGTCATATGGAAGTCACTGACCCCTCCTTCCCACGCCTTGTCATATGGAAGTCACTGACCCCTCCTTCCCACGCCTTGTCATATGGAAGTCACTGACCCCTCCTTCCCACGCCTTGTCATATGGAAGTCACTGACCCCTCCTTCCCACGCCTTGTCATATGGAAGTCACTGACCCCTCCTTCCTACGCCTTGTCATATGGAAGTCACTGACCCCTCCTTCCCACGCCTTGTCATATGGAAGTCACTGACCCCTCCTTCCCACGCCTTGTCATATGGAAGTCACTGACCCCTCCTTCCCACGCCTTGTCATATGGAAGTCACTGACCCCTCCTTCCCACGCCTTGTCATATGGAAGTCACTGACCCCTCCTTCCCACGCCTTGTCATATGGAAGTCACTGACCCCTCCTTCCTACGCCTTGTCATATGGAAGTCACTGACCCCTCCTTCCTACGCCTTGTCATATGGAAGTCACTGACCCCTCCTTGCCACGCCTTGTCATATGGAAGTCACTGACCCCTCCTTCCTACGCCTTGTCATATGGAAGTCACTGACCCCTCCTTCCTACGCCTTGTCATATGGAAGTCACTGACCCCTCCTTGCCACGCCTTGTCATATGGAAGTCACTGACCCCTCCTTGCCACGCCTTGTCATATGTAAGCTATGCACTCGCGAGCAGGTCTGAACCAGTCCCTTAGTCCTTTTTTAAATTTTTTTTTTTATATTTTATTTTTTAGGTAAAATGTATGTTGGTCATAACCTGAGTGTCTGTGAATCCTATGTGCGGAGTTGCCTTGTCTGCAGTATAGGCTAATAGTAATAGTATTTATTTGCATGAAGCTTTTGAAGGAGGAACATTGAGTAGCATTCACTACGGAAACAGTCACTGGGGATATTCTGTACAAGTGGCGGAACCTGAAATTGTTATTGGAATGACGATTATTTCACCCCATGGTCTGTTATGGGTCTTTTTTTTATGAGATGTGGGCAATGAGGGGGGCGATGGAGGTATAGAGTATGGCTTAGAAGGGAGGACAATCCGTTCCTCTATACAGAATTACCCGCGGTGCTTGTGCTTGTTTTTTTATGTTTAAAAATAAATCATTTTGAAACAATGTTTTTGTCCTGATTATTATTCACATATTGGGGAAAGTGACGGTACGCCATAATGCATATTGGGGAAAGTGACGGTACACCATAATGCATATTGGGGAAAGTGACGGTACGCCATAATGCATATTGGGGAAAGTGACGGTACGCCATAATGCATATTGGGGAAAGTGACGGTACGCCATAATGCATATTGGGGAAAGTGACGGTACGCCATAATGCATATTGGGGAAAGTGACGGTACGCCATAATGCATATTGGGGAAAGTGACGGTACGCCATAATGCATATTGGGGAAAGTGACGGTACGCCATAATGCATATTGGGGAAAGTGACGGTACGCCATAATGCATATTGGGGAAAGTGACGGTACGCCAGAATGCATATTGGGGAAAGTGACGGTACGCTAGAATACATATTGGGGAAAGTGACGGTACGCCATAATACATATTGGGGAGAGTGACTGTACGCCAGAGTGTACGTTTGGGGAGAGTGACTGTACGCCAGAGTGTACGTTTGGGGAGAGTGACTGTATGCCAGAGTGCACGTTTGGGGAGAGTGACTGTATGCCAGAGTGCACGTTTGGGGAGAGTGACGGTACGCTAGAATGCACGTTTGGGGAGAGTGACGGTACGCCAGAGTGCACGTTTGGGGAGAGTGACGGTACGCCAGAATGTACGTTTGGGGAGAGTGACGGTACGCCAGAATGTACGTTTGGGGAGAGTGACTGTACGCCAGAGTGTACGTTTGGGGAGAGTGACGGTACGCCAGAGTGTACGTTTGGGGAGAGTGACTGTACGCCAGAGTGTACGTTTGGGGAGAGTGACTGTACGCTAGAATGCACGTTTGGGGAGAGTGACTGTACGCCAGAGTGTACGTTTGGGGAGAGTGACTGTACGCTAGAATGCACGTTTGGGGAGAGTGACTGTATGCCAGAGTGCACGTTTGGGGAGAGTGACGGTACGCTAGAATGCATGTTTGAGTAGCGAATGTGGAGTCCTAGTATCGCACAGAATCATATCATGAATGTTCATAGCAGAAGGGTAGATAAGTCCAGTTGCCGCTATTGAGGAGGTGCGAATCTCCCATCTGACCATACTGCTTTGTGCAGCCTGACATGGTTGCGGTTCTGTTCTTGGGGGCTCACTTTGCAGCATCTCACAGGCCATGTGTGGACACTCCAGAAACACGTCTGCACCAATGCAAGAGGACGCTGAGGGTGGTTATTCCGTATGTACATTTCTGGGAATGGGAGTTGGCATGAAGAGAGACTACTGTAGGAATAACCATTCGGTTCCCCCAGCTGGGAGCCATGTGCCCTATGTATGAGCTGACATGAAGGAAACCTCCAATGTATAAACCATATACCTGGAACATTCTGAATATGATCTAAGTGAATGCAGTGTATAAAGATTGTTTAATTACATTTAGGATTATAGACTTTGATGATAGATTCAGAGATCCATAACCGCGATTCAGCCTTTACATTACCTATACACTGTGTCATATAGATCATTTATGGGCCATGGGCATATGTAGTAATAACGATGTGATCTCACAGAATGAGGATGGCAAATGGGGCTGTATAACATGGTGGTCACTAGGGATAGCAAGGTGGGCAATATTTATTATTATTTATTAACTGTTTCTTATATAGCGCAACAAATTCCATTGCGCTTTACAATTTGAATTAACATTATACGGGGTTGTAAAAGACAGACGGACAGACATGCATACATACATACATAAGGGTAAGAGGGCCCTGCTCGCAAGCTTACAATCTATAGGGAGATAGGTATTGATACACAAGGATAGGTGCTACATATTGCAAATTGGTCCAGCCCGATTGGATTATACAGCCCACCAAGAACATCTGCAATCACACTGGAAAGTTGGCCTAGGGTTAGGAGGATGTTAAATAGAAGAAAGAGAAGATGTGATAGGTGTTTACTATAAGAAGAGAGCTAGATAGGGAGCTATAAAAGGTTAGGTGGGAGGTCCTGGAATCTGATAAGTTGTCTAAAGAGGTGAGTTTTCAGAGAACGCTTGAATGTTTGGAAACTAGTGGAAAGTCTTATTATGCGTGGGAGGGCATTCCACAGGGTGGGTGCAGCCCGAAAAAAGTCCTGTAACTGTGCATGGGAACAAGTAATGCGCGGGGATGAGAGACGCAGATCTTGTGTAGAGCGGAGAGGTCGGGTTGGAAGATATTTTGAGATAAGTGAAGAGATGTATGTTGATGTGGTTTGGTTAATAGCTTTATGTGTGAGTGTAAGTATTTTATGTTGAATACGGTAGAAGACCGGCAGCCAATAGAGAGACTGACAGAGTGGATCAGCAGACACTGAACGTTTGGTGAGAAAGATCAACCTCGCAGCTGCATTCAAAATGGATTGTAGCGGGGAGAGCGTGTTTTTGGGAAGACCAATAAGGAGACTATTGCAATAGTCAATGCGGGAAATTATGAGTGCGTGTATAAGAGTTTTTGCAGTGTCTTGTGTAAGATATGGTTGAATTTTGGCTGTTTTTTAGATGTATGTAACAAGATTTAGAGACAGATTGAATGTGGGGAACAAAAGACAGTTCAGAGTCAAAGATGACACCTAGGCAGCGAGCTTGTGAGGTGGGGTTGATTGTGGAGTTGTCAACAGTAATAGAGATACCAGGTTGGTAACTACTATTGGCCGGTTGAAATATAATTAATTCTGTTTTCGAAATATTAAGTTTGAGGTGGCGAGATGATATCCAAGATGAAATGGCAGAGAGACATTCAGTGACACGGACCAGCACAGATGGTGACAAATCTGGGGAGGATAGGTAGATTTGAGTATCAGCCGCATACAGATGCTATTGAAAACCAAAAGAGCTGATTAGTTTGCTATTCTCAATCTATACCACCTCTCTTGGCAGAGGACCTAATACTGAGCCTTGTGGTACTCCACTTGATAGAGGTAACGAAATGGAGGTAGAATCAGAAGAGCAAACATTGAAAGAGCGATCAGATAGGTAGGATGAGAACCAAGAAAGGGCTGTGTCTTGAAGACCTAGGGATTGTAGTGTTTGTATGAGAAGAGAGTGGTCAACAGTGTCAAAGGCAGCAGAGCGATCTAAAAGAATTAGAAGTGAATAGTGGCCTTTAAGGTTGTAAATGATCTGGTCACTGCCAAGGCTAGTCAGTGCTGTCTCAGTGGAGTGCTGGGAACGAAAGCCTGACTGAAGTTTGTCCAATAAGTTGTGGGTGTTAAGTGTGTGAGGCGAGTGTAGGCAAGTCTCTCCAGTAGCTTGGAGGAGCAAGGTAGCTGGGAGATAGGACGGTAATTTGAGAGAGAGTTAGGGTCAGAATTTTGTTTTTTCAAAATGGGAGTGATCACTGCATGCTTGAACAGTGATGGAAAGATACCAGTAGAGAAAGAGAGAGATTACAGATTTTAGCTAAGTGTGGAATGAGCACAGGAGACAGAGCTTTACTGATTTGTGAGGGTATAGGATCAAGAGGAGAGGTAATAGAGTAGGAGGATGAGAAGAGTGTAGATACTTCATCTTCATTAGTGGGGTCAAATGATAACGTGCCACTGGGTTCAGGTAGGGAATTGAACAAGACCCTGGCTGAGGAAGTGCATACCATTTCATTTCGGATATTATCAATCTTGTTTTTGAAATTGGAAGACAGATCTTGTGCACTGATAGTAGCAGGTGGGTTGGGTGACGGAGGGTTAAGAAGTGATTTAAATGTATTAAACAGTCGCCTGGGGTTAGAGGCTTGGGCAGAGATGACAGATTGGAAATATGTCTGTTTGGCATTATCCAGTGCATTACGATAAGAGTGTTAGATCGTCTTATATGTGAGGAAGTCACTTGGAGTATGAGACTTTCGCCACTGACGTTCTACTTTATGTGAAAGTTTTTGTAGGCGTCTTGTGAATTTGGAATGCCACGGTTGACGTCTAAGTCTACGCGGAAGGTGATAGGTAGCTGGAGCTACTACATCAAGGGCTAGTTCTAGGGTCTGGTTCAGGTGTGATACAGCAGTCTCAGGAGAAGTGAAATTAGAAATAGGTAAGAGTGATTGTTGCAGAGAGGTGGATAGTTGTTCAAAATTAATAGCATTAATATCTCTGTGGGTTTGAGGCATTGAAGTTGAAGTAATGGAGGAGAGTGTGCAGGTGATAAGGTTATGATCTGAGAGAGGGAAAGGAGAATTAGTGAAATCAGAGACTGAGCATAGACTGGTAAATACAAGATCAAGGCAGTGGCCATCTTGATGAGTAGAGGAGTCAGTCCATTGGGAGAGGCCAAGAGAGGATGTTAAGGAGAGAAGTTTGGAGGCATGAGGGGATTGTGGACTGTCAATGGGGATATTGAAATCACCCATGATGATGGTGGAGATGTCAGAGGATAGGAAGTGAGGGAGCCAGGCAGAAAAATGTTCCAGAAATTGATTGGGTGGACGATGGATAGCAGCAATGCGCAGAGAGAAAGTCCTCAGAATGTACTTCAAATGATGTAAATGTATAAGGGATGGTACCTGTGGAATAACTGTATATGTAAAAGATTGGGACAGTAGTATTCCTAGCCCACCTCCTTTACTATTACCAGGCCTGGAGGTATGTGTGACGTGTAGACCACCATGTGAGAGCGCTGCAGGGGAGGCAGTGTCTGGCATTAACAGAAACATGGCTCACACAAACAGAAGATTGAGGTTATTAGAAATAAAGAGGTCATGGGTGGATGTTAGTTTGTTGCAGACAGAACGTGCATTCCATAAGGCACATGTCAGTGTTTGGAGGGTGATGTGTCTGAGGTTTGCTGGATTTATATTCTGTTGTGTGTAGGGCCTGGATTTGGTGATATGTCACCAGCTAAGAGAAGAAGGAGAGAGATATAAATATAGTTCTGGGTTTTGTATGAAAGTTTTTTATGGTGACAGGTTGTGGATGTTATGGTCAATTTAGAAAGATAAGTAAATAGCTCATGTGTGTTCACAAGAGGGGAGCAGATTAATGAGGCTGCAATATGTACAGAGGGGTGAGCTGCAGGGAGAGGAAAGGATGCAATAGCCTTAGAGAACATGCCATGGAGGGAAATAAGAATGAATAATAATTGGTACATGATGGTTTAGAATAAAAAGAGAAAATCCGTAGAATACAAATACTTATAGTTTGCATTTAGAGATTACCGGCTTTATGATGTTGTTCAATGTTTGTTCAACTGTTTTTTAACTGTTCATTTTGATCCTTTATGCATAGGACACTTCATGCATGGGATGCCCAGCTCTCTTAGACCTGACTCGTAAGATATACTGTGGCTGATTAACATAGGTCAGCTGGACGTGTCTCAGATGTAGCCTAAGGTGTTACATTGCCTTGTGTTTGACTATGTAAACAACAGCCCAGTTTGCCATCATAGACTATGCTTCACTAACATCACAAAAATAGGAAATGACTATTGCAACAATATAAGAGATCACATACATTTAAATAAGATGAATAAGATATCTGTATGGCAGGGGTGCGGAAGGGGACACGTGGCGTGGCCATGTGTTTGTGTATTTTATCATTTCCTAGTAATACAGACATCAGAGTGTAATGTGAGATGTGACAGGGAAGTGACTGCACTCACCCTGTTATATACAGCACCTTCCTAGTAATACAGACATCAGAGTGTAATGTGTAATGTGACAGGGAAGTGACTGCACTCACCCTGTTATATACAGCACCTTCCTAGTAATACAGACATCAGAGTGTAATGTGAGATGTGACAGGGAAGTGACTGCACTCACGCTGTTATATACGGCACCTTCCTAGTAATACAGACATCAGAGTGTAATGTGACAGGGAAGTGACTGCACTCACGCTGTTATATACGGCACCTTCCTAGTAATACAGACATCAGAGTGTAATGTGACAGGGAAGTGACTGCACTCACACTATTATATACAGCACCTTCCTAGTAATACAGACATCAGAGTGTGATGTGACAGGGAAGTGACTGCACTCACGCTGTTATATATACGGCACCTTCCTAGTAATACAGACATCAGAGTGTAATGTGAGATGTGACAGGGAAGTGACTGCACTCACGCTGTTATATATACGGCACCTTCCTAGTAATACAGACATCAGAGTGTAATGTGAGATGTGACAGGGAAGTGACTGCACTCACCCTGTTATATACGGCACCTTCCTAGTAATACAGACATCAGAGTGTAATGTGTAATGTGACAGGGAAGTGACTGCACTCACGCTGTTATATATACCGCACCTTCCTAGTAATACAGACATCAGAGTGTAATGTGACAGGGAAGTGACTGCACTCACACTGATGTCTGTATTACTAGGAAGGTGCCGTATATATAACAGGGTGAGTGCAGTCACTTCTCTGTCACATCTCACATTGCACTCTGATGTCTGTATTACTAGGAAGGTGCCGTATATATAACAGAGTGCAGTGTGGCTGGATGCCTGAGTAGCTTGGTGCCTGCAGCGGAGCGCTCTGTCATCTTTTTCCATCTTATATTTCATGAAGGAAAGAAGTTATTCACAATAAAGATAATGGAGCAGATAGTTATGCAAATATGTATTTACTATTTGGCATCAATAAAGCGTAAAAAGCCGAATTCAGCAGAAACAACTGTCTGTACGAAAAGAAAACTTGTTAATACACGAGTACGCAAATGCATAATATATATATGCCTGAGGGACGATGTAGCGCCTACACAGCAGTTCATACGCAATCATCCAATCACAAGCCAGGCGCTAGTCCATCAGTGTATTTTCATCTTTCCCTGACCGCCTGCAAATAATACGGCTTTCTCATATTATATAGGGAGGCTGAAGTGGAACCTGTGTGTTCTGCATTAGCAGTGGAGGTGTTGAACTCCAAGTTGTCACATTTACACAGACCCAGCTGGAATGATCACTGGAGCACAGGAAGGGTTTAATACTCTCACATACCTGATGCTCATGCTCCTGATGCCGGACAAGCTGGCCAGGCGATAGGCTGGGGGTGGTGGTAAGCGTTAGTGTGCCAGGACTTGGAGGGTCCACAGACATTAGCACAAGGAGTGCTGAGACATTTACTTTTATGTTTTAATATTTTCTGTTATGTGCCTGTGTGTGTCTAGGCCTAAACCTCACGTATGCTAAGGTGCAGTGAATGCCTCCATTAAAAAGCCACTGCTTTACAAAGTACCTGCCTGTCTGGAGTCCTCATATCAAGAATGCATCTACTGTGTGTGTATATATGTCATATATATATATATATATATATATATATATATATATAATCGCTATATAAACAACACAGTACCGGCACTCACGGACCCATATGAGGAAACACCAAGTGTCCAATCCAATGAGCTAGATGTTTAAGCAATTATGACCTGTGTGTTGAGATATGTTCCGCTTTATAATACATCTCTCCTTTTTTACAATAATAATAATAATAACGGTATAGCCGGGTGATTGGGTTATTTGAGCAGTCTACTTTGGTACTGCTGGCGGCTAACTAGCCTTTATGTACTGCTGTATATATACAATATAACGATGTACTATGCAGTCTTTTCATACGCAAGTGGTAATGTGGTTAAACAATCTGTTACTTTGTTGCTTAGCAACGCTTGGTGTGGGTGTCATGTGGTGTGCGCCGTGAGTGGTGACGTCATCGTCGGCGACTCAGCGGGAACGAGGAAGCTGACCACGCGGCGCGGATTGGACACTTGGTGATGGGCTATTTAAGGTATGTTGTTTGTATGTTTTGTACTTTTCTGAAGACAGTTACATAAAGAACTGAAACGTTATCATTTGGCTCAACTTCGTGTTTCCTCATATGGGTCCGTGAGTGCCGCACCTCCTGGTCTGTATGTATATGTGTATATGTGTGTATATATATATATATATAATATATATATCACACATACATCCTGGGCCAAAAGATTTGAGATTGACACAAGTATTGGTAAAGTTTGCTGCTTCAGTGTTTTTAGACCTTGTTGTCAGATGTTACTATGGTATACTGAGGTAACATTACAGAAGTGTCAGATGTTACTATGGTATACTGAGGTAACATTACAGCATTACAGAAGTGTCAGATGTTACTATGGTATACTGAGGTAACATTACAGCATTACATAAGTGTCAGATGTTACTATGGTATACTGAGGTAACATTACAGCATTACAGAAGTGTCAGAGGCTTTTATTGACAATTACATTAAGTTTATGCAGAGAGTGAATATTTGCAGTGTTGACCCTTCTTTTTCAAGACCTCTGCAATTCGCCCTGGCAAGCTGTCACTCACCTTCGGGGCCACATACTGACTGATGGCCGCCCATTCTTGCCTAATCAATGCTTGGAGTTTGTCAGAATTCGTGGATTTTTGTTTGTCCACCCGCCTCTTGAGGATTGACCACAAGTTCTCAATGGGATTACGGTCTGGGGAGTTTCCTGGCCATGGACCCAAAATTTCGATGTTTTGTTCCCCGAGCCACTTAGTTATCACGTTTGCCTTATGGCAAGGTGCTCCATCGTGCTGGAATAGACATTGTTCATCACCAAACTGTTCCTGGATGGTTGGTAGAAGGTGCTCTTGGATTATGTTTTGGGACCATTCTTTATTCATGGCTGTGTTCTTAGGAAAAATTGTGGGTGATCCCACTCCCTTGGCTGAGAAGCAACCCCACACATGAATGGTCTTAGGATGCTTTACTGAAAAACAGCCCCAAACCATGATGTTCCCACCTCCAAACTTCACTGTTGGCACTGCACATCACCCCAGAAACACCATACCTTTTCTCCTCCATACATGGTTTGTATTATGGCACCCAAAGAGTTCAATTTTGGTCTCATCTGACCAGACTATATTCTCCCAGTATTTCACAGGCTTGTCCAAATGTTGTGCAGCAAACTTTAAACAAGCTTCTTCAGCAATGGAGTCTTGCGTGGTCAGCGTGCATACAGGCCATGGCGGGTGAGGGCATTACTTATTGTTTTCTTTGAAACAATTGTACCTGCTAATTCCAGGTCTTTCTGAAGCTCTCCACAAGTGGTCCTTGGCTCTTGGACAACTCTTCTGATAATTATTTTTCACTCCCCTGTCAGAAATCTTACGAGGAGCACCTGGTCGTGGCCGGTTTATGGTGAAATTATGTTCTTTCCACTTCCAGATTATGGCCCCAACAGTGCTCACTGGAACATTCAGAAGTTTAGAAATCCTTCTGTAACAAATGCCATCAGTATGTTTTGCAACAATAAGGTTGTGAAGGTCTTGAGAGAGCTCTTTGCTTTTACCCATCATGAGATGTTTCTTGTGTGACACCTTGGTAATAAGACACCTTTTTATAGGCCATAAATTGGGACTGACCAGCTTATATTAATTTGCACTGACAAGGGGCAAGTTTGCTTTCTAATTACTGATAATTTTTAGCTGGTGTCTTGGCTTTCCATGCCTTTTTGCACCTCCCTTCATGTGCTCAATACTTTTTTCCCTGTGTCATTACACATAACGTAATTTATGGACATCTATGGTTTTGATCTCTTTGCATGTGTGGATTATATGGGTTGTTGCTGACATTTGGTGAAAATATCATTACAATAGCCCCATTACACATATTTACTGAGAATAATGTGGATGTGTTCAATACTTATATACATACATACACAAACACACAGCAGGTATAATATTTTATATATATATATATATATATATATATATATACACACACACACACATACATATATACACCATCAAATACTGACAATGGCATCCCGACACGGGTATCTAAGTAACCTAACCCTCCCCCTTCTACCTCTATCCCTATCCCTTCTAATATGTCTCATCTGCATCAGACAAATGAAGAGCCGGCAATCGCTGAGAGTGTGATTGGATGCAGGGTGTGGGAGGTACGGTGCTCTCAGGCATATTGTAACCAATCAGCTGAGGACACACAAAATGGGTGTGGCTTGTGCCCAATGGGTTGAATCATAGAAAGTGGGTGAGACATGATAAACCACCCCCTGTGTATATAAGACAAGCAGTATATATCATGTAGATTGGTGCTTACAGGAGATTGGTGCCATCTGCGGTTCGTCTGTAAGTCATCCACATTTCTGTCCCTCACACTTCTCTCTGTTGATCTATGCCACAGGTTCTCAAACTCAGTCCTCAGGACCACAAACAGTGCATGTTTTCCAGGTCTCCTCACAGAATCCTTTAAATAATTAGCTCCACCTGTGCATTTTTTTAAATGTGTCAGTGAGTGATGAATACACCTGTGCACCTGCTGGGTGACCTGCAAAAAGCGACCTGTGGGGTCCTGAGGACCGAGTTTGAGAACCACTGAACTATGCTGTATTGGTTGGAGATGTGGTTAATTTACCGACACCCGGGATGCCAACTGCCGGTGCCGGAATCCCGATCAGCGTCGGAAGACCGGCCACAGAGTCCCGACATGGCTAGAGATGCCAATGCCGGATTTTCGACAACCGGCATCCCGAATGTAAGTATAGCGGGGACGGGTAGGTGTTAGCTGCGGGGGGAGGGTTAGGATTAGGCGCCCCCTGCGGGACAGGCTGCAGGAGGGGGATGTTAGGGTCCAGACAGAGGGGGGTTAGGTTCAGGCACCACCGGGTGAGGTTAGCGTTAGGCACTAAGGGGGGAGGGTTAGTATCAGGGTACAGGCAATGAGGGTTAGGGGGTAAATAGGACGGGGACACTACTTAGCGTTCCCCTGTCGGGATTGTCCTCATCGGGATGCTGCTGTCTGTATAGTGACGGCCGGCATCACAAGTGTCGCAATATTATACCCATTCCATTGGTTGAGGTTATATTTATGTAGAACACATTTAATTATACAGCAACAAACGTGAAGCAGGTGATATATCCAACCCCCTAATTGCAGGGAAGGGAAGGGTCTCTGCTTTGAAGGTTGCACTGTAACCTAGTTGGGGTTCCGCACAAGACGCACATAACACTCTGATAAATGTAACCTATATTTCTGCGGCGATATATTTCCCTTATGTAAATATTCAGTTATCTGAGCAAGATGTCTGATTGTCCCTGGTCAGAGCTGAGGGTCTCATTATGACTGAGCCAAAGCAATGACTGCGGATTTCATGGCGTCCGTTAGAAAGCTGAGCTCGTTACATAATGTTTCATGTCGGTAAGCCATGCGGATCTGGGCAACGTTGGTTCTACTGATGCTGTTCCCTTCCGGCCCTTCTTTCTTGTAATCGGCACCCAGGAAATGCTGCTTTTCCTGCAGACAAGAGAGAACTCATCATCGAGTGTCAATATACATACGCCCTACATGCAGCGCAAGCCGCACATTTATTGCCCCTTTTCCATGTCATGTGGGTCTGCCCTCCAAGACTGCTATTATTGAGGATACCCAGAGGAGACGGCCTGTATACAACAAGTACTTAATACTGTCATATAGAACAATAGGTACATAATATACAACAGTAGTATCCCACTCAGCAATAGTTGTGTTGTAATCTGCAGAGCACTCAGTATGCTGTACCGTATACAACAATAAGGGTATTCTGCACAGCAATCAGTATGCTGTACCGTATACAACAATAAGGGTAATCTGCAGAGCAATCAGTATACTGTACCATATACAACAATAAGGGTAATCTGCAGAGCACTCAGTATGCTGTACCGTATACAACAATAAGGGTAATCTGCAGAGCAATCAGTATGCTGTACCGTATACAACAATAAGGGTAATCTGCAGAGCAATCAGTATGCTGTACCGTATACAACAATAAGGGTAATCTGCAGAGCACTCAGTATGCTGTACCGTATACAACAATAAGGGTAACCTGCAGAGCAATCAGTATACTGTACCGTATACAACAATAAGGGTAATCTGCAGAGCACTCAGTATGCTGTACCGTATACAACAATAAGGGTAATCTGCAGAGCAATCAGTATGCTGTACCGTATACAACAATAAGGGTAATCTGCAGAGCAATCAGTATACTGTACCGTATACAACAATAGGGGTAATCTGCAGAGCACTCAGTATGCTGTACCGTATACAACAATAAGGGTATTCTGCACAGCAATCAGTATGCTGTACCGTATACAACAATAAGGGTAATCTGCAGAGCAATCAGTATACTGTACCGTATACAACAATAAGGGTAATCTGCAGAGCAATCAGTATACTGTACCGTATACAACAATAAGGGTAATCTGCAGAGCACTCAGTATGCTGTACCGTATACAACAATAAGGGTAATCTGCAGAGCAATGCGTACGTTCTATTTTATAGTGTAATCTGCAGAACAGTTAGTACACTCTACAGAACAACAGCTGTTTTGTATTCCTTTATAGTCTATCTGAGGGGATGCCGTACTCTGGGAGGTGCCGTTACTCTGAGGGGATGCCGTTACTCTGAGGGGATGCCGTACTCTGGGGGATGCCGTTACTCTGAGGGGATGCCGTTACTCTGAGGGATGCCGTTACTCTCGGAGATGCCGTTACTCTGAGGGGGTGCCGTTACTCTGGGGGATGCCGTTACTCTGAGGGGATGCCGTTACTCTGAGGGGATGCCGTTACTCTGAGGGGATGCCGTTACTCTCGGGGATGCCGTTACTCTCGGGGATGCCGTTACTCTCGGGGATGCCGTTACTCTGACGGGGTGCCGTTACTCTGAGGGGGTGCCGTTACTCTGAGGGGATGCCGTTACTCTGAGGGGATGCCGTTACTCTGAGGGGATGCCGCTACTTTTGGGGGATGCTGTTACTCTGGGTTATGCACAGTGAGGTGTGGAGTCAGACACTAGATTCATTGAAAACTGTCTCCGCCCCCTATATAACCCCTCCCCTTCCACCAATAAGCTCAGTCTTGTTTTGTGCCTTTGGAGTAAGGCACTGGCTAGTAGGTCCTAGCTTTTTTTAGTTAGGTTTTATTTATTTTTATAGTTTTAAGCATTGGGTGCGTAGTTTCTGTACATACAGGCAACAAGCATTTACTTGGACCGTACTGTGTCTTTTAGGTGTACGGATTCTCTGTTAGTATTGATTGATGGCCCGAAAAGGGTCTGCTAAATGGGTAACTTCCCCATTAGCCAGGCATATTTGTCCTCGAGTGTGACGGTTCCAGACTCAATTTCAGGCTCATTCGACTCGTGTGGTTGGAGCCTCTTAGGCGGTACGACATGGTGCCTCAGTGGAGCAGCTCTGCAAAGCAACTACCTGCTCATCCAGACATATGGTTACAAACGTTTACAGCTTCCATATATTTGCCGCAAAGGATGCAAGTGTTGGGCGCACAATTTTGACTACGGTCAGTTCTGACTCTTCCCCCCCCCCCCCCCCCTAATTGGCTTGCTTTGATATATCCCCCCGAGTACCAGCATCCCCCAGATGGACTTCACGGAAGAGATTTTACGCTAAGTAAAAAATCGTATCTCTGCAGAACAATGATCACTGGTGAGTATAATAATCCACCTGTGCTCATCCGATATAACCCACCCAAGTGATGTGCGCGATGTCTGGTTATTTGTGTCATCCTATATGAATGACTAAACGTCAAAGGAGAATCCCTAACAGAAGTCCCTAATACTACAGCTGGGACAATTAGGACCAAGGACCAGTCCAGACCATCATTCTTCATAGCTTGTGTGACCACAAAGGACATCGGTGTAAGTAATGCCCAATGCCTCTATGTCAGCCCTAAAGTGTGAGTTTGAAAATCGTTTCACCTAAAAGCGCTAAGTTACACCACAGTGTGCACTATATATTGTTTTGTTCCTCATACATGTGTCCTCATACATCTGGCGTCACTACACAGCGTGATATCCCGGCATGAGTGAGCCGTCAGGCCCTGGCCAGCTCTGCTAGTGTTGGGCGTCTTTTTTGCTGAAAATGGGTCTAAATCGCAATGCGATGCAACTAGGGCGCAGCAGCTGCCTGTGCTGAGTAATGTGTTATGTGATGCTTGTATATCTCCTGCGGCATATCATTACATAACATCGCCCAGCCGCTGCGTCTGTGTGATGCGTCTCTCTCTGCATCAGCCCCTTAGTTGAATTCATTCTCAATGGCTGCATTAATGAGCTGATAGTGAGAAATTGCAGGTGAGACTGAGTTGTGTGTAGCTGGCGCTAAACCTGTCGCTGGGTGAGGCTAAGTCGCTCGCTGCCAACCTCAGCTCCCAATCACAGAGCGAATCCGCGACATACGGGAAACATTAACGTTTCTGCCCCATCATTTCTCAAACCGCAGAGCGTACGCTTTCTTTGTGTTCACATCACAATTGTCGTAGTGTTATCAAGGAGACTACACATCACATTGATTTACTGACCGCGTCTGAAAGGCCGCTCTGCAGGACGCTGTTTCTCGCAATCTCACACAAGTCACAAGTACTCAGCTTCCATACTTGGGCTGCGATGGCGTATTCCTCCATTAGTGCCTCCTGCAAAGTTTAGCTCTGTCAGTAATTCCATATAAAATATGTATTGCAAAGAGTCTAATAAAATGTATTTAATTGTGAATGTGAGGCTGGTGGCCTGCTAGCCCTGAGATCTGTACAGCCGGACGCCCCCACACTCTAATAGTCTCGGTAAGCCAGGAATAAAGCCGCAGGATACTGAGAATTATTGTAGGAGAAATGTGGGAAGTGAGTAAGTCGGGTGGAACTAGAATGAACGGAAACAATTATTTTCCACCAGGCGCATGTCCAGTTTGACCCACAATCCCACAGGCTGGCAGTGCCAGGTGCCGAACATGGGCCTGTGAGTGAGCTACGTGGACAATTAGGTACGCTTACGCAAAGAGATAAGGTCTGAGCTTTTCTAAGTGAGTTATAAAGTGTTTTTCTATGAGTAAAACCCCTGAGTACAAATCACTAACTCTCTGTTACAGTATGTGAGATAGAAAGTGTCAGTATAACTATAGGGGGCCTGGCATGGTGCATGAGGGCCAGAGCCTGGTATGGGACGTGCATGAGAGGAAGAGCCCGCATGGGACATGCATGAGGGCCAGAGCCTGGCATGGGACGTGCATGAGGGCCAGAGCCTGGCATGGGACGTGCATGAGAGGCAGAGCCTGGCATGGGACGTGCATGAGGGCCAGAGCCTGGCATGGGACGTGCATGAGAGGAAGAGCCCGCATGGGACGTGCATGAGGGCCAGAGCCTGGCATGGGACGTGCATGAGGGCCAGAGCCTGGCATGGGACGTGCATGAGAGGAAGAGCCCGCATGGGACGTGCATGAGGGCCAGAGCCTGGCATGGGACGTGCATGAGGGCCAGAGCCTGGCATGGGACGTGCATGAGAGGCAGAGCCTGGCATGGGACGTGCATGAGGGCCAGAGCCTGGCATGGGATGTGCATGAGGGCCAGAGCCTGGCATGGGACGTGCATGAGGGCCAGAGCCTGGCATGGGACGTGCATGAGAGGCAGAGCCTGGCATGGGACGTGCATGAGAGGCAGAGCCTGGCATGGGACGTGCATGAGGGCCAGAGCCTGGCATGGGACGTGCATGAGAGGCAGAGCCTGGCATGGGACGTGCATGAGAGGCAGAGCCTGGCATGGGACGTGCATGAGGGCCAGAGCCTGGCATGGGACGTGCATGAGAGGAAGAGCCCGCATGGGACGTGCAGGAGGGCCAGAGCCCGGCATGGGACGTGCATGAGGGCCAGAGCCCGGCATGGGACTTGTATGAGAGGAAGAGCCCAGCATGGAACGTGCATGAGGGCCAGAGCCCGGCATGGGACGTGCATGAGAGGCAGAGCCCGGCATGGGACGTGCATGAGAGGCAGAGCCCGGCATGGGACGTGCATGAGAGGCAGAGCCCGGCATGGGACGTGCATGAGAGGAAGAGCCCGGCATGGGACGTGCATGAGAGGAAGAGCCCGGCATGGGACGTGCATGAGAGGAAGAGCCCGGCATGGGACGTGCATGAGAGGCAGAGCCCGGCATGGGACGTGCATGAGAGGCAGAGCCCGGAATGGGACGTGCATGAGGGGCCAGAGCCCGGCATGGGACGTGCATGAGGGGCCAGAGCCCGGCATGGGACGTGCATGAGGGGCCAGAGCCCGGCATGGGACGTGCATGAGGGGCCAGAGCCCGGCATGGGACGTGCATGAGGGGCCAGAGCCCGGCATGGGACGTGCATGAGGGGCCAGAGCCCGGCATGGGACGTGCATGAGGGGCCAGAGCCCGGCATGGGACGTGCATGAGGGGCCAGAGCCCGGCATGGGACGTGCATGAGAGGCAAAGCCCGGCATGGGACGTTCATGAGAGGCAGAGCCTGGCTGGGCTGGTTTGGGGGTGCCCCATGCCCCAGACATGAACCCTTATAATATTAGGGACTTACCCAATGATTACCTTGACCTTGGTGGGGAAGCTCATAACTTTGGCCAACTTTATGCCAATAACCTCGTATACAATGTATAATGGTTACATTTATTATAACTAATGGTCTCTTTTTGTTTATGTTGTAGTACTAAGTCTCAGCTAAGTAGCACATCCCATTACAAGTAGTTAGGGTGTGTAGTCCAGGCCCCCTCTCCCTAATACATTTGGGGACACCAAGGCCACTATGATGGGTCTAGTAACTTCAATTGAGTAACAAATGACATGTTCTGGGCATTGAGAACCCGGTGATGGTTCAGCAACATTAGATTTGTTGAGAAAGATGAGGTGGAGTCTCCCTCATCTTGGGACCAGGGGGATTTTGGATTATGTGTATACCATAATGAGATATCTTGGGAATGGGACCCAAATCTAAACACAGAATTAAGTTATGTTTTATATACACACAGCCTGCAGCTCATTCTATACACCTTATATACACACAGCCTGCAGCTCATTCTATACACCTTATACACACACACAGCCTGCAGCTCATTCTATACACCTTATACACACACACAGCCTGCAGCTCATTCTATACACCTTATACACACACAGCCTGCAGCTCATTCTATACACCTTATACACACACAGCCTTCAGCTCAATCTATACACCTTATACACACACACATCCTGCAGCTCATTCTATACACCTTATACACACACAGCCTGCAGCTCATTCTATACACATTATACACACAGCCTGCAGCTCATTCTATACACCTTATACACACACAGCTTGCAGCTCATTCTATACACCTTATACACACAGAGCCTGCAGCTCATTCTATACACCTTATACACACACACAGCCTGCAGCTCATTCTATACACCTTATACACACACAGCTTGCAGCTCATTCTATACACCTTATACACACACACAGCCTGCAGCTCATTCTATACACCTTATACACACACAGCTTGCAGCTCATTCTATACACCTTATACACACACACAGCCTGCAGCTCATTCTATACACCTTATACACACACAGCCTGCAGCTCATTCTATACACCTTATACACACACACAGCCTGCAGCTCATTCTATACACCTTATACACACACAGCCTGCAGCTCATTCTATACACCTTATACACCCACACACACAGCCTGCAGCTCATCCTATACACCTTATAAACACACAGCCTGCAGCTCATTCTATGCACCTTATACACACACAGCCTGCAGCTCATTCTATACACCTTATACACACACACAGCCTGCAGCTCATTCTATACACCTTATACACACAGCCTGCAGCTCATTCTATACACCATATACACACAGCCTGCAGCTCATTCTATACACCTTATACACACACACAGCCTGCAGCTCATTCTATACACCTTATACACACACACAGCCTGCAGCTCATTCTATACACCTTATACACACACAGTCTGCAGCTCATTCTATACACCTTATACACACACACAGCCTGCAGCTCATTCTATACACCTTATACACACACACACATCCTGCAGCTCATTCTATACACCTTATACACACACACAGCCTGCAGCTCATTCTATACACCTTATATACACACACACAGCCTGCAGCTCATTCTATACACCTTATATATACACAGACTGCAGCTCATTCTATACACCTTATACACATACACACAGCCTGCAGCTCATTCTATACACATTATACACAGCCTGCAGCTCATTCTATACACCTTATACACACACACAGCCTGCAGCTCATTCTATACACCTTATACACACACACACACACAGCCTGCAGCTCATCCTATACACCTTATACACACACACACAGCCTGCAGCTCATTCTATACACCTTATACACACACACAGCCTGCAGCTCATTCTATACACCTTATACACACACAGTCTGCAGCTCATTCTATACACATTATACACACAGCCTGCAGCTCATTCTATACACCTTATACACACACAGCCTGCAGCTCATTCTATACACCTTATACACACAGAGCCTGCAGCTCATTCTATACACCTTATACACACACACATCCTGCAGCTCATTCTATACACCTTATACACACACACATCCTGCAGCTCATTCTATACACCTTATACACACAGCCTGCAGCTCATTCTATACACCTTATACACACAGCCTGCAGCTCATTCTATACACCTTATACACACACAGCCTGCAGCTCATTCTATACACCTTATACACACACACACTGCCTGCAGCTCATTCTATACACCTTATACACACACAGCCTGCAGTTCATTCTATACACCTTATACACACACACACAGTCTGTAGCTCATTCTATACACCTTATACACACAGCCTGCAGCTCATTCTATACACCTTATACACACAGCCTGCAGCTCTCTATACAGACCTTATACACACACAGTCTGCTGCTCATTCTATACACCTTATACACACACACAGCTTGCAGCTCATTCTATACACCTTATACACACAGCCTGCAGCTCATTATATAAACCTTATACACCCACACCACCTGCAGCTCATTCTATACACCATATACACACACACAGCCTGCAGCTCATTCTATACACCTTACACACACAGCCTGCAGCTCATTCTATACACCTTATACACACAGTTTGCAGCTCATTCTATACACCTTATACACACAGCCTGCAGCTCATTCTATACACCTTATACACCCACAGCCTGCAGCTCATTCTATACACCTTATACACACACACAGCCTGCAGCTCATTCTATACACCTTATACACACACAGCCTGCAGGTCATTCTATACACCTTATATATACACAGCCTGCAGCTCATTCTATACACCTTATACACACACACCGCCTGCAGCTCATTCTATACACCTTATACACACACACCGCCTGCAGCTCATTCTATACACCTTATACACACACACCGCCTGCAGCTCATTCTATACACCTTATACACACACACAGCCTGCAGCTCATTCTATACACTTTATACACACACAGCCTGCAGCTCATTCTATACACCTTATACACACACAGTCTGCAGCTCATTCTATACACCTTATACACACACACAGCCTGCAGCTCATTCTATACACCTTATACACACACACAGCCTGCAGCTCATTCTATACACCTTATACACACACACAGCCTGCAGCTCATTCTATACACTTTATATACACACAGCCTGCAGCTCATTCTATACACCTTATACACACACACAGCCTGCAGCTCATTCTATACACCTTATACACACAGCCTGCAGGTCATTATATACACCTTATATACACACACAGCCTGCAGCTCATTCTATACACCTTATATACACACACACAGCCTGCAGCTCATTCTATACACCTTATATACACACAGACTGCAGCTCATTCTATACACCTTATACACATACACACAGCCTGCAGCTCATTCTATACACCTTATACACACACAGCCTGCAGCTCATTCTATACACCTTATACACAAACACAGCCTGCAGCTCATTCTATACACCTTATACACACACACAGCCTGCAGCTCATTCTATACACCTTATACACACACACACACAGCCTGCAGCTCATTGTATACACCTTATACACACACAGCCTGCAGCGCATTCTATACATCTTATACACACACACAGCCTGCAGCTCATTCTATACACCATATACACATACACACAGCCTGCAGCTCATTCTATACACCTTATACACACACACAGCCTGCAGCTCATTCTATACACCTTATACACACAGCCTGCAGGTCATTATATACACCTTATATACACACACAGCCTGCAGCTCATTCTATACACCTTATATACACACACACAGCCTGCAGCTCATTCTATACACCTTATATACACACAGACTGCAGCTCATTCTATACACCTTATACACATACACACAGCCTGCAGCTCATTCTATACACCTTATACACACACAGCCTGCAGCTCATTCTATACACCTTATACACACACACAGCCTGCAGCTCATTCTATACACCTTATACACACACAGCCTGCAGCTCATTCTATACACCTTATACACACACACAGCCTGCAGCTCATTCTATACACCTTATACACACACAGCCTGCAGCTCATTCTATACACCTTATACACACACACACACAGCCTGCAGCTCATCCTATACACCTTATAAACACACAGCCTGCAGCTCATTCTATGCACCTTATACACACACAGCCTGCAGCTCATTCTATACACCTTATATACACACACACAGTCTGCAGCTCATTCTATACACCTTATACACACAGCCTGCAGCTCATTCTATACACCTTATACACACACAGCCTGCAGCTCATTCTATACACCTTATACACACACACACAGCCTGCAGCTCATTCTATATACCATATACACACAGACTGCAGCTCATTCTATACACCTTATACACACACACAGCCTGCAGCTCATTCTATACACCTTATACACACACACAGCCTGCAGCTCATTCTATACACCTTATACACACACAGTCTGCAGCTCATTCTATACACCTTATACACACACACAGCCTGCAGCTCATTCTATACACCTTATACACACACACAGCCTGCAGCTCATTCTATACACCTTATATATACACACACAGCCTGCAGCTCATTCTATACACCTTATACACATACACACAGCCTGCAGCTCATTCTATACACATTATACCCAGCCTGCAGCTCATTCTATACACCTTATACACACACACAGCCTGCAGCTCATTCTATACACCTTATACACACACACAGCCTGCAGCTCATTCTATACACCTTATACACACACACAGCCTGCAGCTCATTCTATACACCTTATACACACACACAGCCTGCAGCTCATTCTATACACCTTATACACACACAGTCTGCAGCTCATTCTATGCACCTTATACACACACACAGCCTGCAGCTCATTCTATACACATTATACACACAGCCTGCAGCTCATTCTATACACCTTATACACACACAGCCTGCAGCTCATTCTATACACCTTATACACACAGAGCCTGCAGCTCATTCTATACACCTTATACACACACACATCCTGCAGCTCATTCTATACACCTTATACACACAGCCTGCAGCTCATTCTATACACCTTGTACACACAGCCTGCAGCTCATTCTATACACCTTATACACACACAGCCTGCAGCTCATTCTATACACCTTATACACACACACACAGCCTGCAGCTCATTCTATACACCTTATACACACAGCCTGCAGCTCATTCTATACACCTTATACACACACACATAGCCTACAGCTCATTCTATATACCTTATACACACACACACAGCCTGCAGCTCATTCTATACACCTTATACACACACAGCCTGCAGGTCATTCTATACACCTTATACACACACAGCCTGCAGCTCATTCTATACACCTTATACACACACACAGCCTGCAGCTCATTCTATACATCTTATACATACACTCAGCCTGCACCTCATTCTATACACCTTATACACACACAGACTGCAGCTCATTCTATACACCTTATACACATACACACAGCCTGCAGCTCATTCTATACACCTTATACACACACAGCCTGCAGCTCATTCTATACACCTTATACACAAACACAGCCTGCAGCTCATTCTATACACCTTATACACACACACAGCCTGCAGCTCATTCTATACACCTTATACACACACACACACAGCCTGCAGCTCATTCTATACACCTTATACACACACACAGCCTGCAGCTCATTCTATACACCTTATACACATACACAGCCTGCAGCTCATTCTATACACCTTATACACACAGCCTGCAGGTCATTATATACACACACAGCCTGCAGCTCATTCTATACACCTTATATACACACACACAGCCTGCAGCTCATTCTATACACCTTATATACACACAGACTGCAGCTCATTCTATACACCTTATACACATACACACAGCCTGCAGCTCATTCTATACACCTTATACACACACAGCCTGCAGCTCATTCTATACACCTTATACACACACACAGCCTGCAGCTCATTCTATACACCTTATACACACACAGCCTGCAGCTCATTCTATACACCTTATACACACACACAGCCTGCAGCTCATTCTATACACCTTATACACACACAGCCTGCAGCTCATTCTATACACCTTATACACACACACAGCCTGCAGCTCATTCTATACACCTTATACACACACAGCCTGCAGCTCATTCTATACACCTTATACACACACACACACAGCCTGCAGCTCATCCTATACACCTTATAAACACACAGCCTGCAGCTCATTCTATGCACCTTATACACACACAGCCTGCAGCTCATTCTATACACCTTATACACACACACACAGTCTGCAGCTCATTCTATACACCTTATACACACAGCCTGCAGCTCATTCTATACACCTTATACACACAGCCTGCAGCTCATTCTATACACCTTATACACACACACACAGCCTGCAGCTCATTCTATACACCATATACACACAGCCTGCAGCTCATTCTATACACCTTATACACACACACAGCCTGCAGCTCATTCTATACACCTTATACACACACACAGCCTGCAGCTCATTCTATACACCTTATACACACACACAGCCTGCAGCTCATTCTATACACCTTATACACACACACATCCTGCAGCTCATTCTATACACCTTATACACACACACAGCCTGCAGCTCATTCTATACACCTTATATACACACACACAGCCTGCAGCTCATTCTATACACCTTATATATACACAGACTGCAGCTCATTCTATACACCTTATACACATACACACAGCCTGCAGCTCATTCTATACACATTATACACAGCCTGCAGCTCATTCTATACACCTTATACACACACACAGCCTGCAGCTCATTCTATACACCTTATACACACACACAGCCTGCAGCTCATTCTATGCACCTTATACACACACACAGCCTGCAGCTCATTCTATACACCTTATACACACACACAGCCTGCAGCTCATTCTATACACCTTATACACACACAGTCTGCAGCTCATTCTATACACATTATACACACAGCCTGCAGCTCATTCTATACACCTTATACACACACAGCCTGCAGCTCATTCTATACACCTTATACACACAGAGCCTGCAGCTCATTCTATACACCTTATACACACACACATCCTGCAGCTCATTCTATACACCTTATACACACAGCCTGCAGCTCATTCTATACACCTTATACACACAGCCTGCAGCTCATTCTATACACCTTATACACACACAGCCTGCAGCTCATTCTATACACCTTATACACACACACTGCCTGCAGCTCATTCTATACACCTTATACACACACAGCCTGCAGTTCATTCTATACACCTTATACACACACACACAGTCTGCAGCTCATTCTATACACCTTATACGCACAGCCTGCAGCTCATTCTATACACCTTATACACACACAGCCTGCAGCTCTCTATACAGACCTTATACACACACAGTCTGCTGCTCATTCTATACACCTTATACACACACACAGCTTGCAGCTCATTCTATACACCTTATACACACAGCCTGCAGCTCATTATATAAACCTTATACACCCACACCGCCTGCAGCTCATTCTATACACCTTATACACACACACACACAGCCTGCAGCTCATCCTATACACCTTATAAACACACAGCCTGCAGCTCATTCTATGCACCTTATACACACACAGCCTGCAGCTCATTCTATACACCTTATACACACACACACAGCCTGCAGCTCATTCTATACACCTTATACACACACACAGCCTGCAGCTCATTCTATACACCTTATACACACAGCCTGCAGGTCATTCTATACACCTTATATACACACACAGCCTGCAGCTCATTCTATACACATTATACACACACAGCCTGCAGCTCATTCTATACACCTTATACACACACACAGCCTGCAGCTCATTCTATACACCTTATACACACACACACACACAGTCTGCAGCTCATTCTATACACCTTATACACACAGCCTGCAGCTCATTCTATACACCTTATACACACACACAGCCTGCAGCTCATTCTATACACCCTATACACACACAGCCTGCAGCTCATTCTATACACCTTATACACACACACACACACACAGTCTGCAGCTCATTCTATACACCTTATACACACACACAGCCTGCAGCTCATTCTATACACCTTATACACACACACACAGCAGCTCATTCTATACACCTTATACACACACACAGCCTGCAGCTCATTCTAAACACCTTATACACACAGCCTGCAGCTCATTCTATACACCTTATACACACAGCCTGCAGCTCATTCTATACACCTTATACACACACCGCCTGCAGCTCATTCTATACACCTTATACACACACACAGCCTGCAGCTCATTCTATACACCTTATACACACAGCCTGCAGCTCATTATATAAACCTTATACACCCACACCGCCTGCAACTCATTCTATACACCATATACACACACACAGCCTGCAGCTCATTCTATACACCTTACACACACACAGTTTGCAGCTCATTCTATACACCCTATACACACAGCCTGCAGCTCATTCTCTACACCTTATACACACACAGCCTGCAGGTCATTCTATACACCTTATACACACACAGCCTGCAGCTCATTCTATACACCTTATACACACACACAGCCTGCAGCTCATTCTATACACCTTATACACACACACAGCCTGCAGCTCATTCTGTACACCTTATACACACACAGCCTGCAGCTCATTCTATACACCTTATACACACACACACACACACACAGTCTGCAGCTCATTCTATACACCTTATACACACAGGCTGCAGCTTATTCTATACACCTTATACACACACACATAGCCTGCATCTCATTCTATACACCTTATACACACACAGCCTGCAGCTCATTCTATACACCTTATACACACACACACAGCCTGCAGCTCATTCTATACACCTTATACACACACACAGCCTGCAGCTCATTCTATACACCTTATACACACACACAGCCTGCAGCTCATTCTATACACCTTATACACACACACAGCCTGCAGCTCATTCTATACACCTTATACACACACACACAGCCAGCAGCTCATTCTATACACCTAATACACACACAGCCTGCAGCTCATTCTATACACCTTATACACACACACAGCCTGCAGCTCATTCTATACACCTTATACACACACACACACACAGTCTGCAGCTCATTCTATACACCTTATACACACAGCCTGCAGCTCATTCTATACACCTTATACACACACACAGCCTGCAGCTCATTCTATACACCCTATACACACACAGCCTGCAGCTCATTCTATACACCTTATACACACACACACACACACAGTCTGCAGCTCATTCTATACACCTTATACACACACACAGCCTGCAGCTCATTCTATACACCTTATACACACACACACAGCAGCTCATTCTATACACCTTATACACACACACAGCCTGCAGCTCATTCTAAACACCTTATACACACAGCCTGCAGCTCATTCTATACACCTTATACACACAGCCTGCAGCTCATTCTATACACCTTATACACACACCGCCTGCAGCTCATTCTATACACCTTATACACACACACAGCCTGCAGCTCATTCTATACACCTTATACACACAGCCTGCAGCTCATTATATAAACCTTATACACCCACACCGCCTGCAACTCATTCTATACACCATATACACACACACAGCCTGCAGCTCATTCTATACACCTTACACACACACAGTTTGCAGCTCATTCTATACACCCTATACACACAGCCTGCAGCTCATTCTCTACACCTTATACACACACAGCCTGCAGGTCATTCTATACACCTTATACACACACAGCCTGCAGCTCATTCTATACACCTTATACACACACACAGCCTGCAGCTCATTCTATACACCTTATACACACACACAGCCTGCAGCTCATTCTGTACACCTTATACACACACAGCCTGCAGCTCATTCTATACACCTTATACACACACACACACACACACAGTCTGCAGCTCATTCTATACACCTTATACACACAGGCTGCAGCTCATTCTATACACCTTATACACACACACATAGCCTGCATCTCATTCTATACACCTTATACACACACAGCCTGCAGCTCATTCTATACACCTTATACACACACACACAGCCTGCAGCTCATTCTATACACCTTATACACACACACAGCCTGCAGCTCATTCTATACACCTTATACACACACACAGCCTGCAGCTCATTCTATACACCTTATACACACACACAGCCTGCAGCTCATTCTATACACCTTATACACACACACACAGCCAGCAGCTCATTCTATACACCTAATACACACACAGCCTGCAGCTCATTCTATACACCTTATACACACACAGCCTGCAGCTCATTCTATACATCATATACACACACACAGCCTGCAGCTCATTCTATACACCTTATACACACACAGCCTGCAGCTCATTCTATACACCTTATACATACACACAGCCTGCAGCTCATTCTATACACCTTATACACACACACAGCCTGCATCTCATTCTATACACCTTATACACACACACAGCCTGCAGCTCATTCTATACACCTTATACACACACAGCCTGCAGCTCATTCTATACACCTTATATACACACACACAGCCTGCAGCTCATTCTATACACCTTATACACACACACACAGCCTGCAGCTCATTCTATACACCTTATACACACACAGCCTGCAGGTCATTTTATACACCTTATACACACACAGCCTGCAGGTCATTCTATACACCTTATACACACACAGCCTGCAGGTCATTCTATACACCTTATACACACACAGCCTGCAGCTCATTCTATACACCTTATACACACACAGCCTGCAGCTCATTCTATACACCTTATACACACACACAGCCTGCAGCTCATTCTATACATCTTATACATACACACAGCCTGCACCTCATTCTATACATCTTATACATACACACAGCCTGCACCTCATTCTATACACCTTATACACACACAGCCTGCAGCTCATTCTATACACCTTATACACACACACAGACTGCAGCTCATTCTATACACCTTATACACACACAAACAGCCTGCAGCTCATTCTATACACCTTATACACACACACAGCCTGCAGCTCATTCTATACACCTTATACACACACACAGCCTGCAGCTCATTCTATACACCATATACACACACAGCCTGCAGCTCATTCTATACACCTTATACACACACACACAGCCTGCAGCTCATTCTATACACCTTATACACACACACAGCCTGCAGCTCATTCTATACACCTTATACACACAGCCTGCAGGTCATTCTATACACCTTATATACACACACAGCCTGCAGCTCATTCTATACACCTTATATACACACACACAGCCTGCAGCTCATTCTATACACCTTATACACACAAAGCCTGCAGCTCATTCTATACACCTTATACACACACAGCCTGCAGCTCATTCTATACACCTTATACACACACAGCCTGCAGCTCATTCTATACACCTTATACACACACACAGCCTGCAGCTCATTCTATACATCTTATACATACACACAACCTGCAGCTCATTCTATACACCTTATACACACACAGCCTGCAGCTCATTCTATACACCTTATACACACAGCCTGCAGCTCATTCTATACACCTTATACACACACAGCCTGCAGCTCATTCTATACACCTTATACACACACACACAGCCTGCAGCTCATTCTATACACCTTATACACACACACACAGCCTGCAGCTCATTCTATACACCTTATACACACACACACAGCCTGCAGCTCATTCTATACACCTTATACACACAGCCTGCAGCTCATTCTATACACCTTATACACACACACATAGCCTACAGCTCATTCTATATACCTTATACACACACACACAGCCTGCAGCTCATTCTATACACCTTATACACACACAGCCTGCAGGTCATTCTATACACCTTATACACACACAGCCTGCAGCTCATTCTATACACCTTATACACACACACAGCCTGCAGCTCATTCTATACATCTTATACATACACTCAGCCTGCACCTCATTCTATACACCTTATACACACACAGACTGCAGCTCATTCTATACACCTTATACACATACACACAGCCTGCAGCTCATTCTATACACCTTATACACACACAGCCTGCAGCTCATTCTATACACCTTATACACAAACACAGCCTGCAGCTCATTCTATACACCTTATACACACACACAGCCTGCAGCTCATTCTATACACCTTATACACACACACACACAGCCTGCAGCTCATTCTATACACCTTATACACACACACAGCCTGCAGCTCATTCTATACACCTTATACACATACACAGCCTGCAGCTCATTCTATACACCTTATACACATAGCCTGCAGGTCATTATATACACCTTATATACACACACAGCCTGCAGCTCATTCTATACACCTTATATACACACACACAGCCTGCAGCTCATTCTATACACCTTATATACACACAGACTGCAGCTCATTCTATACACCTTATACACATACACACAGCCTGCAGCTCATTCTATACACCTTATACACACACAGCCTGCAGCTCATTCTATACACCTTATACACACACACACAGCCTGCAGCTCATCCTATACACCTTATAAACACACAGCCTGCAGCTCATTCTATGCACCTTATACACACACAGCCTGCAGCTCATTCTATACACCTTATACACACACACACAGTCTGCAGCTCATTCTATACACCTTATACACACAGCCTGCAGCTCATTCTATACACCTTATACACACACAGCCTGCAGCTCATTCTATACACCTTATACACACACACACAGCCTGCAGCTCATTCTATACACCATATACACACAGACTGCAGCTCATTCTATACACCTTATACACACACACAGCCTGCAGCTCATTCTATACACCTTATACACACACACAGCCTGCAGCTCATTCTATACACCTTATACACACACACAGCCTGCAGCTCATTCTATACACCTTATACACACACAGTCTGCAGCTCATTCTATACACCTTATACACACACACAGCCTGCAGCTCATTCTATACACCTTATACACACACACATCCTGCAGCTCATTCTATACACCTTATACACACACACAGCCTGCAGCTCATTCTATACACCTTATATACACACACACAGCCTGCAGCTCATTCTATACACCTTATATATACACAGACTGCAGCTCATTCTATACACCTTATACACATACACACAGCCTGCAGCTCATTCTATACACATTATACACAGCCTGCAGCTCATTCTATACACCTTATACACACACACAGCCTGCAGCTCATTCTATACACCTTATACACACACACAGCCTGCAGCTCATTCTATGCACCTTATACACACACACAGCCTGCAGCTCATTCTATACACCTTATACACACACACAGCCTGCAGCTCATTCTATACACCTTATACACACACAGTCTGCAGCTCATTCTATACACATTATACACACAGCCTGCAGCTCATTCTATACACCTTATACACACACAGCCTGCAGCTCATTCTATACACCTTATACACACAGAGCCTGCAGCTCATTCTATACACCTTATACACACACACATCCTGCAGCTCATTCTATACACCTTATACACACAGCCTGCAGCTCATTCTATACACCTTATACACACAGCCTGCAGCTCATTCTATACACCTTATACACACACAGCCTGCAGCTCATTCTATACACCTTATACACACACACTGCCTGCAGCTCATTCTATACACCTTATACACACACAGCCTGCAGTTCATTCTATACACCTTATACACACACACACAGTCTGCAGCTCATTCTATACACCTTATACACACAGCCTGCAGCTCATTCTATACACCTTATACACACACAGCCTGCAGCTCTCTATACAGACCTTATACACACACAGTCTGCTGCTCATTCTATACACCTTATACACACACACAGCTTGCAGCTCATTCTATACACCTTATACACACAGCCTGCAGCTCATTATATAAACCTTATACACCCACACCGCCTGCAGCTCATTCTATACACCATATACACACACACAGCCTGCAGCTCATTCTATACACCTTACACACACAGCCTGCAGCTCATTCTATACACCTTATACACACAGTTTGCAGCTCATTCTATACACCTTATACACACAGCCTGCAGCTCATTCTATACACCTTATACACCCACAGCCTGCAGCTCATTCTATACACCTTATACACACACACAGCCTGCAGCTCATTCTATACACCTTATACACACACAGCCTGCAGGTCATTCTATACACCTTATATATACACAGCCTGCAGCTCATTCTATACACCTTATACACACACACCGCCTGCAGCTCATTCTATACACCTTATACACACACACCGCCTGCAGCTCATTATATACACCTTATACACACACACAGCCTGCAGCTCATTCTATACACCTTATACACACACACAGCCTGCAGCTCATTCTATACACTTTATACACACACAGCCTGCAGCTCATTCTATACACCTTATACACACACACAGCCTGCAGCTCATTCTATACACCTTATACACACACACAGCCTGCAGCTCATTCTATACACCTTATACACACACACAGCCTGCAGCTCATTCTATACACTTTATATACACACACAGCCTGCAGCTCATTCTATACACTTTATATACACACAGTCTGCAGCTCATTCTATACACCTTATACACACACACAGCCTGCAGCTTATTCTATACACATTATACACACACAGCCTGCAGCTCATTCTATACACCTTATACACACACAGCCTGCAGCTCATTCTATACACCTTATACACACACACACACACAGTCTGCAGCTCATTCTATACACCTTATACACACACAGCCGGCAGCTCATTCTATACAGCTTATACACACACACAGCCTGCAGCTCATTCTATACACCTTATACACACACAGCCGGCAGCTCATTCTATACACCTTATACACACACACACACACACACAGTCTGCAGCTCATTCTATACACCTTATACACACACACAGCCTGCAGCTCATTCTATACACCCTATACACACACAGCCTGCAGCTCATTCTATACACCTTATACACACACACACACAGTCTGCAGCTCATTCTATACACCTTATACACACACACAGCCTGCAGCTCATTCTATACACCTTATACACACACACACAGCAGCTCATTCTATACACCTTATACACACAGCCTGCAGCTCATTCTATACACCTTATACACACAGCCTGCAGCTCATTCTATACACCTTATACACACACCGCCTGCAGCTCATTCTATACACCTTATACACACACACAGCCTGCAGCTCATTCTATACACCTTATACACACAGCCTGCAGCTCATTATATAAACCTTATACACCCACACCGCCTGCAACTCATTCTATACACCATATACACACACACAGCCTGCAGCTCATTCTATACACCTTACACACACACAGTTTGCAGCTCATTCTATACACCTTATACACACAGCCTGCAGCTCATTCTCTACACCTTATACACACACAGCCTGCAGGTCATTCTATACACCTTATACACACACACAGCCTGCAGCTCATTCTATACACTTTATACACACACAGCCTGCAGCTCATTCTATACACCTTATACACACACACAGCCTGCAGCTCATTCTATACACCTTATACACACACACAGCCTGCAGCTCATTCTATACACCTTATACACACACACCGCCTGCAGCTCATTCTATACACCTTATACACACACACAGCCTGCAGCTCATTCTATAAACCTTATACACACACACAGCCTGCAGCTCATTCTATACTCCTTATATACACACACAGCCTGCAGCTCATTCTATACACTTTATACACACACAGCCTGCAGCTCATTCTATACACCTTATACACACTCAGTCTGCAGCTCATTCTATACACCTTATACACACACACAGCCTGCAGCTCATTCTATACACCTTATAAACACACACAGCCTGCAGCTCATTCTATACACCTTATACACACACACAGCCTGCAGCTCATTCTATACACTTTATACACACACAGCCTGCAGCTCATTCTATACACCTTATACACACAGCCTGCAGCTCATTCTATACACCATATACACACACAGCCTGCAGCTCATTCTATACACCTTATACACACAGAGCGTGCAGCTCATTCTATACACCTTATACACACACACATCCTGCAGCTCATTCTATACACCTTATACACACACACCGCCTGCAGCTCATTCTATACACCTTATACACACACAGCCTGCAGCTCATTCTATACACCTTATACACACAGCCTGCAGCTCCTTCTATACACCTTATACACACACACAGCCTGCAGCTCCTTCTATACACCTTATACACACACACACACAGCCTGCAGCTCATTCTATACACCTTATACACACACACAGCCTGCAGCTCATTCTATACACCTTATACACACACACAGCCTGCAGCTCATTCTATACACCTTATACACACACAGCCTGCAGCTCATTCTATACACCTTATACACACACAGCCTTCAGCTCAATCTATACACCTTATACACACACAGCCTTCAGCTCAATCTATACACCTTATACACACACACATCCTGCAGCTCATTCTATACACATTATACACACACACAGCCTGCAGCTCATTCTATACACCTTATACACACAGCCTGCAGCTCATTCTATACACCTTATACACACACAGCCTGCAGCTCATTCTATACACCTTATACACACACACAGCCTGCAGCTCATTCTATACACCTTATACACACACACAGCCTGCATCTCATTCTATACACCTTATACACACAGCCTGCAGCTCATTCTATACACCTTATACACACACAGCCTACAGCTCATTCTATACACCTTATACACACACACAGCCAGCATCTCATTCTATACACCTTATACACACACACACACACAGCCTGCAGCTCATTCTATACACCTTATACACACACACACAGTCTGCAGCTCATTCTATACACCTTATACACACAGCCTGCAGCTCATTCTATACACCTTATACACACACACATAGCCTACAGCTCATTCTATATACCTTATACACACACACACATCCTGCAGCTCATTCTATACACCTTATACACACACACCGCCTGCAGCTCATTCTATACACCTTATACACACACACCGCCTGCAGCTCATTCTATACACCTTATACACACACACAGCCTGCAGCTCATTCTATACACCTTATACACACACACAGCCTGCAGCTCATTCTATACTCCTTATATACACACACAGCCTGCAGCTCATTCTATACACTTTATACACACACAGCCTGCAGCTCATTCTATACACCTTATACACACTCAGTCTGCAGCTCATTCTATACACCTTATACACACACACAGCCTGCAGCTCATTCTATACACCTTATAAACACACACAGCCTGCAGCTCATTCTATACACCTTATACACACACACAGCCTGCAGCTCATTCTATACACTTTATACACACACAGCCTGCAGCTCATTCTATACACCTTATACACACACACAGCCTGCAGCTCATTCTATACACCTTATACACACAGCCTGCAGCTCATTCTATACACCATATACACACACAGCCTGCAGCTCATTCTATACACCTTATACACACAGAGCCTGCAGCTCATTCTATACACCTTATACACACACACATCCTGCAGCTCATTCTATACACCTTATACACACACACAGCCTGCAGCTCATTCTATACACCTTATACACACAGCCTGCAGCTCATTCTTTACACCTTATACACACACACACAGCCTGCAGCTCCTTCTATACACCTTATACACACACACACACAGCCTGCAGCTCATTCTATACACCTTATACACACACACAGCCTGCAGCTCATTCTATACACCTTATACACACACAGCCTGCAGCTCATTCTATACACCTTATACACACACAGCCTTCAGCTCAATCTATACACCTTATACACACACAGCCTTCAGCTCAATCTATACACCTTATACACACACACATCCTGCAGCTCATTCTATACACATTATACACACACACAGCCTGCAGCTCATTCTATACACATTATACACACAGCCTGCAGCTCATTCTATACACCTTATACACACACAGCCTGCAGCTCATTCTATACACCTTATACACACACAGCCTGCAGCTCATTCTATACACCTTATACACACACACAGCCTGCATCTCATTCTATACACCTTATACACACAGCCTGCAGCTCATTCTATACACCTTATACACACACAGCCTACAGCTCATTCTATACACCTTATACACACACACAGCCAGCATCTCATTCTATACACCTTATACACACACACACAGCCTGCAGCTCATTCTATACACCTTATACACACACACACAGTCTGCAGCTCATTCTATACACCTTATACACACAGCCTGCAGCTCATTCTATACACCTTATACACACACAGCCTGCAGCTCACTATACAGACCTTATACACACACAGTCTGCTGCTCATTCTATACACCTTATACACACACACAGCATGCAGCTCATTCTATACACCTTATACACACAGCCTGCAGCTCATTATATAAACCTTATACACCCACACCGCCTGCAGCTCATTCTATACACCATATACACACACACAGCCTGCAGCTCATTCTATACACCTTACACACACAGCCTGCAGCTCATTCTATACACCTTATACACACACAGTTTGCAGCTCATTCTATACACCTTATACACACACAGCCTACAGGTCATTCTATACACCTTATATATACACAGCCTGCAGCTCATTCTATACACCTTATACACACACACCGCCTGCAGCTCATTCTATACACCTTATACACACACAGCCTGCAGCTCATTCTATACACCTAATACACACACAGCGTGCAGCTCATTCTATACACCTTATACACACACAGCCTGCAGCTCATTCTATACATCATATACACACACACAGCCTGCAGCTCATTCTATACACCTTATACACACACACAGCCTGCAGCTCATTCTATACACCTTATACACACACACAGCCTGCAGCTCGTTCTATACACCTTATACACACACACACAGCCTGCAGCTCATTCTATACACCATATACACATACACACAGCCTGCAGCTCATTCTATACACCTTATACACACACACAGCCTGCAGCTCATTCTATACACCTTATATACACACACACAGCCTGCAGCTCATTCTATACACCTTATACACACACAGCCTGCAGCTCATTCTATACACCTTATACATACACACAGCCTGCAGCTCATTCTATACACCTTATACACACACACAGCCTGCAGCTCATTCTATACACCTTATACACACACACAGCCTGCAGCTCATTCTATACACCTTATACACACACACAGCCTGCAGCTCATTCTATACACCTTATACACACACACACAGCCTGCACCTCATTCTATACACCTTATACACACACAGCCTGCAGCTCAATCTATACACCTTATACACACACACATAGCCTACAGCTCATTCTATATACCTTATACACACACACACAGCCTGCAGCTCATTCTATACACCTTATACACACACAGCCTGCAGGTCATTTTATACACCTTATACACACACAGCCTGCAGGTCATTCTATACACCTTATATACACACAGCCTGCAGCTCATTCTATACACCTTATACACACACAGCCTGCAGCTCATTCTATACACCTTATACACACACAGCCTGCAGCTCATTCTATACACCTTATACACACACACAGCCTGCAGCTCATTCTATACATCTTATACATACACACAGCCTGCACCTCATTCTATACACCTTATACACAAACAGCCTGCAGCTCATTCTATACACATTATACACACAGCCTGCAGCTCATTCTATACACCTTACACACACAGCCTGCAGCTCATTCTATACACCTTATACACACACAGTTTGCAGCTCATTCTATACACCTTATACACACACAGCCTACAGGTCATTCTATACACCTTATATATACACAGCCTGCAGCTCATTCTATACACCTTATACACACACACCGCCTGCAGCTCATTCTATACACCTTATACACACACACCGCCTGCAGCTCAATCTATACACCTTATACACACACACAGCCTGCAGCTCATTCTATACACCTTATACACACACACAGCCTGCAGCTCATTCTATACACTTTATACACACACATCCTGCAGCTCATTCTATACACCTTATACACACTCAGTCTGCAGCTCATTCTATACACCTTATAAACACACACAGCCTGCAGCTCATTCTATACACCTTATACACACACACAGCCTGCAGCTCATTCTATACACTTTATACACACACAGCCTGCAGCTCATTCTATACACCTTATACACACACACAGCCTGCAGCTCATTCTATACACCTTATACACACAGCCTGCAGCTCATTCTATACACCTTATACACACAGCCTGCAGCTCATTCTATACACCTTATACACACAGAGCCTGCAGCTCATTCTATACACCTTATACACACACACATCCTGCAGCTCATTCTATACACCTTATACACACACACAGCCTGCAGCTCATTCTATACACCTTATACACACACACCGCCTGCAGCTCATTCTATACACCTTATACACACAGCCTGCAGCTCATTCTATACACCTTATACACACACAGCCTGCAGCTCATTCTATACACCTTATACACACACACACAGCCTGCAGCTCATTCTATACACCTTATACACACACACACAGCCTGCAGCTCCTTCTATACACCTTATACACACACACAGCCTGCAGCTCATTCTATACACCTTATACACACACACAGCCTGCAGCTCATTCTATACACCTTATACACACACACAGCCTGCAGCTCATTCTATACACCTTATACACACACAGCCTGCAGCTCATTCTATACACCTTATACACACACAGCCTTCAGCTCAATCTATACACCTTATACACACACACATCCTGCAGCTCATTCTATACACCTTATACACACACACATCCTGCAGCTCATTCTATACACATTATACACACACACAGCCTGCAGCTCATTCTATACACATTATACACACACACAGCCTGCAGCTCATTCTATACACCTTATACACACACACATAGCCTACAGCTCATTCTATATACCTTATACACACACACACAGCCTGCACCTCATTCTATACACCTTATACACACACAGCCTGCAGCTCAATCTATACACCTTATACACACACACATAGCCTACAGCTCATTCTATATACCTTATACACACACACACAGCCTGCAGCTCATTCTATACACCTTATACACACACAGCCTGCAGGTCATTTTATACACCTTATACACACACAGCCTGCAGGTCATTCTATACACCTTATATACACACAGCCTGCAGCTCATTCTATACACCTTATACACACACAGCCTGCAGCTCATTCTATACACCTTATACACACACAGCCTGCAGCTCATTCTATACACCTTATACACACACACAGCCTGCAGCTCATTCTATACATCTTACACATACACACAGCCTGCACCTCATTCTATACACCTTATACACAAACAGCCTGCAGCTCATTCTATACACCTTATACACACACACAGCCTGCAGCTCATTCTATACACCTTATACACACACACAGCCAGCAGCTCATTCTATACACCTTATACACACACAGTCTTCAGCTCATTCTATACACCTTATACACACACACAGCCTGCAGCTCATTCTATACACCTTATACACACACACAGCCTGCAGCTCATTATATACACCTTATACACACACACAGCCTGCAGCTCATTCTATACACATTATACACACACACAGCCTGCAGCTCATTCTATACACATTATACACACAGCCTGCAGCTCATTCTATACACCTTACACACACAGCCTGCAGCTCATTCTATACACCTTATACACACACAGTTTGCAGCTCATTCTATACACCTTATATATACACAGCCTGCAGCTCATTCTATACACCTTATACACACACACCGCCTGCAGCTCATTCTATACACCTTATACACACACACCGCCTGCAGCTCATTCTATACACCTTATACACACACACCGCCTGCAGCTCATTATATACACCTTATACACACACACAGCCTGCAGCTCATTCTATACACCTTATACACACACACAGCCTGCAGCTCATTCTATACACTTTATACACACACAGCCTGCAGCTCATTCTATACACCTTATACACACTCAGTCTGCAGCTCATTCTATACACCTTATACACACACACAGCCTGCAGCTCATTCTATACACCTTATACACACACACAGCCTGCAGCTCATTCTATACACTTTATACACACACAGCCTGCAGCTCATTCTATACACCTTATACACAGCCTGCAGCTCATTCTATACACCTTATACACACAGCCTGCAGCTCATTCTATACACCTTATACACACAGAGCCTGCAGCTCATTCTATACACCTTATACACACACACATCCTGCAGCTCATTCTATACACCTTATACACACACACAGCCTGCAGCTCATTCTATACACCTTATACACACACACCGCCTGCAGCTCATTCTATACACCTTATACACACAGCCTGCAGCTCATTCTATACACCTTATACACACACAGCCTGCAGCTCATTCTATACACCTTATACACACACACAGCCTGCAGCTCATTCTATACACCTTATACACACACACACAGCCTGCAGCTCCTTCTATACACCTTATACACACACACAGCCTGCAGCTCATTCTATACACCTTATACACACACACAGCCTGCAGCTCATTCTATACACCTTATACACACACACAGCCTGCAGCTCATTCTATACACCTTATACACACACAGCCTGCAGCTCATTCTATACACCTTATACACACACAGCCTTCAGCTCAATCTATACACCTTATACACACACACATCCTGCAGCTCATTCTATACACCTTATACACACACACATCCTGCAGCTCATTCTATACACATTATACACACACACAGCCTGCAGCTCATTCTATACACATTATACACACACACAGCCTGCAGCTCATTCTATACACCTTATACACACACACATAGCCTACAGCTCATTCTATATACCTTATACACACACACACAGCCTGCAGCTCATTCTATACACCTTATACATACACACAGCCTGCAGCTCATTCTATACACCTTATACACACACACAGCCTGCAGCTCATTCTATACACCTTATATACACACAGCCTGCAGCTCATTCTATACACCTTATACACATACACACAGCCTGCAGCTCATTCTATACACCTTATACACACACAGCCTGCAGCTCATTCTATACACCTTATACACACACACAGCCTGCAGCTCATTCTATACACCTTATACACACACAGCCTGCAGCTCATTCTATACACCTTATACACACACACAGCCTGCAGCTCATTCTATACACCTTATACACACACAGCCTGCAGCTCATTCTATACACCTTATACACACACACAGCCTGCAGCTCATTCTATACACCTTATACACACACAGCCTGCAGCTCATTCTATACACCTTATACACACAGCCTGCAGCTCATTCTATACACCTTATACACACACACATAGCCTACAGCTCATTCTATATACCTTATACACACACAGCCTGCAGCTCATTCTATACACCTTATACACACACAGCCTGCAGCTCATTCTATACACCTTATACACACACAGCCTGCAGCTCATTCTATACACCTTATACACACACACAGCCTGCAGCTCATTCTATACATCTTATACATACACTCAGCCTGCACCTCATTCTATACACCTTATACACACACAGACTGCAGCTCATTCTATACACCTTATACACATACACACAGCCTGCAGCTCATTCTATACACCTTATACACACACAGCCTGCAGCTCATTCTATACACCTTATACACAAACACAGCCTGCAGCTCATTCTATACACCTTATACACACACACAGCCTGCAGCTCATTCTATACACCTTATACACACACACACACAGCCTGCAGCTCATTCTATACACCTTATACACACACACAGCCTGCAGCTCATTCTATACACCTTATACACACACACAGCCTGCAGCTCATTCTATACACCTTATACACACACACAGCCTGCAGCTCATTCTATACACCTTATACACACAGCCTGCAGGTCATTATATACACCTTATATACACACACAGCCTGCAGCTCATTCTATACACCTTATACACACACAGACTGCAGCTCATTCTATACACCTTATACACACACACACACAGCCTGCAGCTCATCCTATACACCTTATAAACACACAGCCTGCAGCTCATTCTATGCACCTTATACACACACAGCCTGCAGCTCATTCTATACACCTTATATACACACAGACTGCAGCTCATTCTATACACCTTATACACACACACAGCCTGCAGCTCATTCTATACACCTTATACACACACAGCCTGCAGCTCATTCTATACACCTTATACACACACACAGCCTGCAGCTCATTCTATACACCTTATACACACACAGCCTGCAGCTCATTCTATACACCTTATACACACACACAGCCTGCAGCTCATTCTATACACCTTATACACACACAGCCTGCAGCTCATTCTATACACCTTATACACACACACAGCCTGCAGCTCATTCTATACACCTTATACACACACAGCCTGCAGCTCATTCTATACACCTTATACACACACACACACAGCCTGCAGCTCATCCTATACACCTTATAAACACACAGCCTGCAGCTCATTCTATGCACCTTATACACACACAGCCTGCAGCTCATTCTATACACCTTATACACACACACACAGTCTGCAGCTCATTCTATACACCTTATACACACAGCCTGCAGCTCATTCTATACACCTTATACACACACAGCCTGCAGCTCATTCTATACACCTTATACACACACACACAGCCTGCAGCTCATTCTATACACCATATACACACAGACTGCAGCTCATTCTATACACCTTATACACACACACAGCCTGCAGCTCATTCTATACACCTTATACACACACAGACTGCAGCTCATTCTATACACCTTATATACACACACAGCCTGCAGCTCATTCTATACACCTTATACACACACAGACTGCAGCTCATTCTATGCACCTTATACACACACAGCCTGCAGCTCATTCTATACACCTTATATACACACAGACTGCAGCTCATTCTATACACCTTATACACACACACAGCCTGCAGCTCATTCTATACACCTTATACACACACAGCCTGCAGCTCATTCTATACACCTTATACACACACAGACTGCAGCTCATTCTATACACCTTATACACACACACACAGCCTGCAGCTCATTCTATACACCTTATATATACACAGACTGCAGCTCATTCTATACACCTTATACACATACACACAGCCTGCAGCTCATTCTATACACATTATACACACACACAGCCTGCAGCTCATTCTATGCACCTTATACACACACACAGCCTGCAGCTCATTCTATACACCTTATACACACACACAGCCTGCAGCTCATTCTATACACCTTATACACACACAGTCTGCAGCTCATTCTATACACATTATACACACAGCCTGCAGCTCATTCTATACACCTTATACACACACAGCCTGCAGCTCATTCTATACACCTTATACACACAGAGCCTGCAGCTCATTCTATACACCTTATACACACACACATCCTGCAGCTCATTCTATACACCTTATACACACAGCCTGCAGCTCATTCTATACACCTTATACACACAGCCTGCAGCTCATTCTATACACCTTATACACACACAGCCTGCAGCTCATTCTATACACCTTATACACACACACTGCCTGCAGCTCATTCTATACACCTTATACACACACAGCCTGTAGTTCATTCTATACACCTTATACACACACACACAGTCTGCAGCTCATTCTATACACCTTATACACACAGCCTGCAGCTCATTCTATACACCTTATACACACACAGCCTGCAGCTCTCTATACAGACCTTATACAAACACAGTCTGCTGCTCATTCTATACACCTTATACACACACACAGCTTGCAGCTCATTCTATACACCTTATACACACAGCCTGCAGCTCATTATATAAACCTTATACACCCACACCGCCTGCAGCTCATTCTATACACCATATACACACACACAGCCTGCAGCTCATTCTATACACCTTACACACACAGCCTGCAGCTCATTCTATACACCTTATACACACAGTTTGCAGCTCATTCTATACACCTTATACACACAGCCTGCAGCTCATTCTATACACCTTATACACCCACAGCCTGCAGCTCATTCTATACACCTTATACACACACACAGCCTGCAGCTCATTCTATACACCTTATACACACACAGCCAGCAGGTCATTCTATACACCTTATATATACACAGCCTGCAGCTCATTCTATACACCTTATACACACACAGTCTGCAGCTCATTCTATACACCTTATACACACACACAGCCTGCAGCTCATTCTATACACCTTATACACACACACAGCCTGCAGCTCATTCTATACACCTTATACACACACACAGCCTGCAGCTCATTCTATACACTTTATATACACACAGCCTGCAGCTCATTCTATACACCTTATACACACACAGTCTGCAGCTCATTCTATACACCTTATACACACACACAGCCTGCAGCTCATTCTATACACCTTATACACACACCGCCTGCAGCTCATTCTATACACCTTATACACACACACAGCCTGCAGCTCATTCTATACACCTTATACACACAGCCTGCAGCTCATTATATAAACCTTATACACCCACACCGCCTGCAACTCATTCTATACACCATATACACACACACAGCCTGCAGCTCATTCTATACACCTTACACACACACAGTTTGCAGCTCATTCTATACACCTTATACACACAGCCTGCAGCTCATTCTCTACACCTTATACACACACAGCCTGCAGGTCATTCTATACACCTTATACACACACAGCCTGCAGCTCATTCTATACACCTTATACACACACACACACAGCCTGCAGCTCATCCTATACACCTTATAAACACACAGCCTGCAGCTCATTCTATACAGCTTATACACACACACAGCCTGCAGCTCATTCTATACACCTTATACACACACAGCCTGCAGCTCATTCTATACACCTTATACACACACAGCCTGCAGCTCATTCTATACACCTTATACACACAGTCTGCAGCTCATTCTATACACCTTATACACACACACATCCTGCAGCTCATTCTATACACCTTATACACACAGAGCCTGCAGTTCATTCTATACACCTTATACACACACACATCCTGCAGCTCATTCTATACACCTTATACACACACACAGCCTGCAGCTCATTCTATACACCTTATACACACACACAGCCTGCAGCTCATTCTATACACCTTATACACACAGCCTGCAGCTCATTCTATACACCTTATACACACAGCCTGCAGCTCATTCTATACACCTTATACACACACAGCCTGCAGCTCATTCTATATACCTTATACACACACACAGCCTGCAGCTCATTCTATACACATTATACACAGCCTGCAGCTCATTCTATACACCTTATACACATAGAGCCTGCAGCTCATTCTATACACCTTATACACACACACATCCTGCAGCTCATTCTATACACCTTATACACACACACAGCCTGCAGCTCATTCTATACACCTTATACACACACACAGCCTGCAGCTCATTCTATACACCTTATACACACACACACACACACACAGTCTGCAGCTCATTCTATACACCTTATACACACACAGCCTGCAGCTCACTATACAGACCTTATACACACACACAGCCTGCAGCTCATTCTATACACACATCGCCTGCTGCTCATTCTATACACCTTATACACACACACAGCATGCAGCTCATTCTATACACCTTATACACACAGCCTGCAGCTCATTATATAAACCTTATACACACACACAGCCTGCAGCTCATTCTATACACCTTACACACACAGCCTGCAGCTCATTCTATACACCATATACACACACACAGCCTGCAGCTCATTCTATACACCTTACACACACAGCCTGCAGCTCATTCTATACACCTTATACACACACAGTTTGCAGCTCATTCTATACACCTTATACACACAGCCTGCAGCTCATTATATACACCTTATACACACACACAGCCTGCAGCTCATTCTATACACCTTATACACACACAGCCTGCAGCTCATTCTATACACCTTATACACACACACAGCCTGCAGCTCATTCTATACACCTTATACACACACAGCCTGCAGCTCATTCTATACACCTTATACACACACACAGCCTGCAGCTCATTCTATACACATTATACACACACAGCCTGCAGCTCATTCTATACACCTTATACACACACACAGCCTGCAGCTCATTCTATACACCTTATACACACACACACACACAGTCTGCAGCTCATTCTATACACCTTATACACACAGCCTGCAGCTCATTCTATACACCCTATACACACACAGCCTGCAGCTCATTCTATACACCTTATACACACACACAGTCTGCAGCTCATTCTATACACCTTATACACACACACAGCCTGCAGCTCATTCTATACACATTATACACACAGCCTGCAGCTCATTCTATACACCTTATACACACACAGCCTGCAGCTCATTCTATACACCTTATACACACACACAGCCTGCAGCTCATTCTATACACACACCGCCTGCAGCTCATTGTATACACCTTATACACACACACAGCCTGCAGCTCATTCTTTACACCTTATACACACACAGCCTGCAGCTCATTCTATACACCTTATACACACAGCCTGCAGCTCATTCTATACACCTTATACACACACAGCCTGCAGCTCATTCTATACACCTTATACACACACACAGCCTGCAGCTCATTCTATACACCTTATACACACACAGCCTGCAGCTCATTCTATACACCTTATACACACACACAGCCTGCAGCTCATTCTATACACCTTATACACACACAGCCTGCAGCTCATTCTATACACCTTATACACACACAGCCTGCAGCTCATTCTATACACCTTATACACACACACAGCCTGCAGCTCATTCTATACACCTTATACACACACAGCCTGCAGCTCATTCTATACACCTTATACACACAGCCTGCAGCTCATTCTATACACCTTATACACACACACACAGCCTACAGCTCATTCTATATACCTTATACACACACACACAGCCTGCAGCTCATTCTATACACCTTATACACACACAGCCTGCAGCTCATTCTATACACCTTATACACACACACAGCCTGCAGCTCATTCTATACATCTTATACATACACTCAGCCTGCACCTCATTCTATACACCTTATACACACACAGACTGCAGCTCATTCTATACACCTTATACACATACACACAGCCTGCAGCTCATTCTATACACCTTATACACACACAGCCTGCAGCTCATTCTATACACCTTATACACAAACACAGCCTGCAGCTCATTCTATACACCTTATACACACACACAGCCTGCAGCTCATTCTATACACCTTATACACACACACACACAGCCTGCAGCTCATTCTATACACCTTATACACACACACAGCCTGCAGCTCATTCTATACACCTTATACACACACACAGCCTGCAGCTCATTCTATACACCTTATACACACAGCCTGCAGGTCATTATATACACCTTATATACACACACAGCCTGCAGCTCATTCTATACACCTTATACACACACAGACTGCAGCTCATTCTATACACCTTATACACACACACACACAGCCTGCAGCTCATCCTATACACCTTATAAACACACAGCCTGCAGCTCATTCTATGCACCTTATACACACACAGCCTGCAGCTCATTCTATACACCTTATATACACACAGACTGCAGCTCATTCTATACACCTTATACACACACACAGCCTGCAGCTCATTCTATACACCTTATACACACACAGCCTGCAGCTCATTCTATACACCTTATACACACACACAGCCTGCAGCTCATTCTATACACCTTATACACACACAGCCTGCAGCTCATTCTATACACCTTATACACACACACAGCCTGCAGCTCATTCTATACACCTTATACACACACAGCCTGCAACTCATTCTATACACCTTATACACACACACAGCCTGCAGCTCATTCTATACACCTTATACACACACAGCCTGCAGCTCATTCTATACACCTTATACACACACACACACAGCCTGCAGCTCATCCTATACACCTTATAAACACACAGCCTGCAGCTCATTCTATGCACCTTATACACACACAGCCTGCAGCTCATTCTATACACCTTATACACACACACACAGTCTGCAGCTCATTCTATACACCTTATACACACAGCCTGCAGCTCATTCTATACACCTTATACACACACAGCCTGCAGCTCATTCTATACACCTTATACACACACACACAGCCTGCAGCTCATTCTATACACCATATACACACAGACTGCAGCTCATTCTATACACCTTATACACACACACAGCCTGCAGCTCATTCTATACACCTTATACACACACACAGCCTGCAGCTCATTCTATACACCTTATACACACACGCAGCCTGCAGCTCATTCTATACACCTTATACACACACAGTCTGCAGCTCATTCTATACACCTTATACACACACACAGCCTGCAGCTCATTCTATACACCTTATACACACACACATCCTGCAGCTCATTCTATACACCTTATACACACACACAGCCTGCAGCTCATTCTATACACCTTATATACACACACACAGCCTGCAGCTCATTCTATACACCTTATATATACACAGACTGCAGCTCATTCTATACACCTTATACACATACACACAGCCTGCAGCTCATTCTATACACATTATACACAGCCTGCAGCTCATTCTATACACCTTATACACACACACAGCCTGCAGCTCATTCTATACACCTTATACACACACACAGCCTGCAGCTCATTCTATACACCTTATATACACACACACAGCCTGCAGCTCATTCTATACACCTTATATATACACAGACTGCAGCTCATTCTATACACCTTATACACATACACACAGCCTGCAGCTCATTCTATACACATTATACACAGCCTGCAGCTCATTCTATACACCTTATACACACACACAGCCTGCAGCTCATTCTATACACCTTATACACACACACAGCCTGCAGCTCATTCTATGCACCTTATACACACACACAGCCTGCAGCTCATTCTATACACCTTATACACACACAGCCTGCAGCTCATTCTATACACCTTATACACACACAGTCTGCAGCTCATTCTATACACATTATACACACAGCCTGCAGCTCATTCTATACACCTTATACACACACAGCCTGCAGCTCATTCTATACACCTTATACACACAGAGCCTGCAGCTCATTCTATACACCTTATACACACACACATCCTGCAGCTCATTCTATACACCTTATACACACACAGCCTGCAGCTCATTCTATACACCTTATACACACAGAGCCTGCAGCTCATTCTATACACCTTATACACACACACATCCTGCAGCTCATTCTATACACCTTATACACACAGCCTGCAGCTCATTCTATACACCTTATACACACAGCCTGCAGCTCATTCTATACACCTTATACACACACAGCCTGCAGCTCATTCTATACACCTTATACACACACACTGCCTGCAGCTCATTCTATACACCTTATACACACACAGCCTGCAGTTCATTCTATACACCTTATACACACACAGCCTGCAGCTCATTCTATACACCATATACACATACACACAGCCTGCAGCTCATTCTATACACCTTATACACACACACAGCCTGCAGCTCATTCTATACACCTTATACACACAGCCTGCAGCTCATTATATAAACCTTATACACCCACACCGCCTGCAGCTCATTCTATACACCATATACACACACACAGCCTGCAGCTCATTCTATACACCTTACACACACAGCCTGCAGCTCATTCTATACACCTTATACACACAGTTTGCAGCTCATTCTATACACCTTATACACACAGCCTGCAGCTCATTCTATACACCTTATACACCCACAGCCTGCAGCTCATTCTATACACCTTATACACACACACAGCCTGCAGCTCATTCTATACACCTTATACACACACAGCCTGCAGGTCATTCTATACACCTTATATATACACAGCCTGCAGCTCATTCTATACACCTTATACACACACAGTCTGCAGCTCATTCTATACACCTTATACACACACACAGCCTGCAGCTCATTCTATACACCTTATACACACACACAGCCTGCAGCTCATTCTATACACCTTATACACACACACAGCCTGCAGCTCATTCTATACACTTTATATACACACAGCCTGCAGCTCATTCTATACACCTTATACACACACAGTCTGCAGCTCATTCTATACACCTTATACACACACACAGCCTGCAGCTCATTCTATACACCTTATACACACACCGCCTGCAGCTCATTCTATACACCTTATACACACACACAGCCTGCAGCTCATTCTATACACCTTATACACACAGCCTGCAGCTCATTATATAAACCTTATACACCCACACCGCCTGCAACTCATTCTATACACCATATACACACACACAGCCTGCAGCTCATTCTATACACCTTACACACACACAGTTTGCAGCTCATTCTATACACCTTATACACACAGCCTGCAGCTCATTCTCTACACCTTATACACACACAGCCTGCAGGTCATTCTATACACCTTATACACACACAGCCTGCAGCTCATTCTATACACCTTATACACACACACACACAGCCTGCAGCTCATCCTATACACCTTATAAACACACAGCCTGCAGCTCATTCTATACAGCTTATACACACACACAGCCTGCAGCTCATTCTATACACCTTATACACACACAGCCTGCAGCTCATTCTATACACCTTATACACACACAGCCTGCAGCTCATTCTATACACCTTATACACACACAGCCTGCAGCTCATTCTATACACCTTATACACACAGTCTGCAGCTCATTCTATACACCTTATACACACACACATCCTGCAGCTCATTCTATACACCTTATACACACAGAGCCTGCAGTTCATTCTATACACCTTATACACACACACATCCTGCAGCTCATTCTATACACCTTATACACACACACAGCCTGCAGCTCATTCTATACACCTTATACACACACACAGCCTGCAGCTCATTCTATACACCTTATACACACAGCCTGCAGCTCATTCTATACACCTTATACACACACAGCCTGCAGCTCATTCTATACACCTTATACACACACACAGCCTGCAGCTCATTCTATACACATTATACACAGCCTGCAGCTCATTCTATACACCTTATACACATAGAGCCTGCAGCTCATTCTATACACCTTATACACACACACACATCCTGCAGCTCATTCTATACACCTTATACACACACACAGCCTGCAGCTCATTCTATACACCTTATACACACACACAGCCTGCAGCTCATTCTATACACCTTATACACACACACAGCCTGCAGCTCATTCTATACACCTTATACACACACACAGCCTGCAGCTCATTCTGTACACCTTATACACACACAGCCTGCAGCTCATTCTATACACCTTATACACACACACACACACACACAGTCTGCAGCTCATTCTATACACCTTATACACACACAGCCTGCAGCTCACTATACACCTTATACACACACACACACACACACAGTCTGCAGCTCATTCTATACACCTTATACACACAGCCTGCAGCTCATTATATAAACCTTATACACACACACAGCCTGCAGCTCATTCTATACACCTTACACACACAGCCTGCAGCTCATTCTATACACCATATACACACACACAGCCTGCAGCTCATTCTATACACCTTACACACACAGCCTGCAGCTCATTCTATACACCTTATACACACACAGTTTGCAGCTCATTCTATACACCTTATACACACAGCCTGCAGCTCATTCTATACACCTTATACACACACACAGCCTGCAGCTCATTCTATACACCTTATACACACACAGCCTGCAGCTCATTCTATACACCTTATACACACACACAGCCTGCAGCTCATTCTATACACCTTATACACACACAGCCTGCAGCTCATTCTATACACCTTATACACACACACAGCCTGCAGCTCATTCTATACACTTTATACACACACAGCCTGCAGCTCATTCTATACACCTTATACACACACACAGCCTGCAGCTCATTCTATACACCTTATACACACACACACACACAGTCTGCAGCTCATTCTATACACCTTATACACACAGCCTGCAGCTCATTCTATACACCCTATACACACACAGCCTGCAGCTCATTCTATACACCTTATACACACACACAGTCTGCAGCTCATTCTATACACCTTATACACACACACAGCCTGCAGCTCATTCTATACACATTATACACACAGCCTGCAGCTCATTCTATACACCTTATACACACACAGCCTGCAGCTCATTCTATACACCTTATACACACACACAGCCTGCAGCTCATTCTATACACACACCGCCTGCAGCTCATTGTATACACCTTATACACACACACAGCCTGCAGCTCATTCTTTACACCTTATACACACACAGCCTGCAGCTCATTCTATACACCTTATACACACAGCCTGCAGCTCATTCTATACACCTTATACACACACAGCCTGCAGCTCATTCTATACACCTTATACACACACACAGCCTGCAGCTCATTCTATACACCTTATACACACACAGCCTGCAGCTCATTCTATACACCTTATACACACACACAGCCTGCAGCTCATTCTATACACCTTATACACACACAGCCTGCAGCTCATTCTATACACCTTATACACACACACAGCCTGCAGCTCATTCTATACACCTTATACACACACAGCCTGCAGCTCATTCTATACACCTTATACACACACAGCCTGCAGCTCATTCTATACACCTTATACACACAGCCTGCAGCTCATTCTATACACCTTATACACACACACATAGCCTACAGCTCATTCTATATACCTTATACACACACACACAGCCTGCAGCTCATTCTATACACCTTATACACACACAGCCTGCAGGTCATTCTATACACCTTATACACACACAGCCTGCAGCTCATTCTATACACCTTATACACACACACAGCCTGCAGCTCATTCTATACACCTTATACACACACCGCCTGCAGCTCATTCTATACACCTTATACACACACACAGCCTGCAGCTCATTCTATACACCTTATACACACAGCCTGCAGCTCATTATATAAACCTTATACACCCACACCGCCTGCAACTCATTCTATACACCATATACACACACACAGCCTGCAGCTCATTCTATACACCTTACACACACACAGTTTGCAGCTCATTCTATACACCTTATACACACAGCCTGCAGCTCATTCTCTACACCTTATACACACACAGCCTGCAGGTCATTCTATACACCTTATACACACACAGCCTGCAGCTCATTCTATACACCTTATACACACACACACACAGCCTGCAGCTCATCCTATACACCTTATAAACACACAGCCTGCAGCTCATTCTATACAGCTTATACACACACACAGCCTGCAGCTCATTCTATACACCTTATACACACACAGCCTGCAGCTCATTCTATACACCTTATACACACACAGCCTGCAGCTCATTCTATACACCTTATACACACAGTCTGCAGCTCATTCTATACACCTTATACACACACACATCCTGCAGCTCATTCTATACACCTTATACACACAGAGCCTGCAGTTCATTCTATACACCTTATACACACACACATCCTGCAGCTCATTCTATACACCTTATACACACACACAGCCTGCAGCTCATTCTATACACCTTATACACACACACAGCCTGCAGCTCATTCTATACACCTTATACACACAGCCTGCAGCTCATTCTATACACCTTATACACACAGCCTGCAGCTCATTCTATACACCTTATACACACACAGCCTGCAGCTCATTCTATATACCTTATACACACACACAGCCTGCAGCTCATTCTATACACATTATACACAGCCTGCAGCTCATTCTATACACCTTATACACATAGAGCCTGCAGCTCATTCTATACACCTTATACACACACACATCCTGCAGCTCATTCTATACACCTTATACACACACACAGCCTGCAGCTCATTCTATACACCTTATACACACACACAGCCTGCAGCTCATTCTATACACCTTATACACACACACACACACACACAGTCTGCAGCTCATTCTATACACCTTATACACACAGCCTGCAGCTCATTCTATACACCCTATACACACACAGCCTGCAGCTCATTCTATACACCTTATACACACACACAGTCTGCAGCTCATTCTATACACCTTATACACACACACAGCCTGCAGCTCATTCTATACACCTTATACACACACACAGCCTGCAGCTCATTCTATACACATTATACACACAGCCTGCAGCTCATTCTATACACCTTATACACACACAGCCTGCAGCTCATTCTATACACCTTATACACACACACAGCCTGCAGCTCATTCTATACACACACCGCCTGCAGCTCATTGTATACACCTTATACACACACACAGCCTGCAGCTCATTCTTTACACCTTATACACACACAGCCTGCAGCTCATTCTATACACCTTATACACACAGCCTGCAGCTCATTCTATACACCTTATACACACACAGCCTGCAGCTCATTCTATACACCTTATACACACACACAGCCTGCAGCTCATTCTATACACCTTATACACACACAGCCTGCAGCTCATTCTATACACCTTATACACACACACAGCCTGCAGCTCATTCTATACACCTTATACACACACAGCCTGCAGCTCATTCTATACACCTTATACACACACAGCCTGCAGCTCATTCTATACACCTTATACACACACACAGCCTGCAGCTCATTCTATACACCTTATACACACACAGCCTGCAGCTCATTCTATACACCTTATACACACAGCCTGCAGCTCATTCTATACACCTTATACACACACACACAGCCTACAGCTCATTCTATATACCTTATACACACACACACAGCCTGCAGCTCATTCTATACACCTTATACACACACAGCCTGCAGCTCATTCTATACACCTTATACACACACACAGCCTGCAGCTCATTCTATACATCTTATACATACACTCAGCCTGCACCTCATTCTATACACCTTATACACACACAGACTGCAGCTCATTCTATACACCTTATACACATACACACAGCCTGCAGCTCATTCTATACACCTTATACACACACAGCCTGCAGCTCATTCTATACACCTTATACACAAACACAGCCTGCAGCTCATTCTATACACCTTATACACACACACAGCCTGCAGCTCATTCTATACACCTTATACACACACACACACAGCCTGCAGCTCATTCTATACACCTTATACACACACACAGCCTGCAGCTCATTCTATACACCTTATACACACACACAGCCTGCAGCTCATTCTATACACCTTATACACACAGCCTGCAGGTCATTATATACACCTTATATACACACACAGCCTGCAGCTCATTCTATACACCTTATACACACACAGACTGCAGCTCATTCTATACACCTTATACACACACACACACAGCCTGCAGCTCATCCTATACACCTTATAAACACACAGCCTGCAGCTCATTCTATGCACCTTATACACACACAGCCTGCAGCTCATTCTATACACCTTATATACACACAGACTGCAGCTCATTCTATACACCTTATACACACACAGCCTGCAGCTCATTCTATACACCTTATACACACACACACACAGCCTGCAGCTCATCCTATACACCTTATAAACACACAGCCTGCAGCTCATTCTATACAGCTTATACACACACACAGCCTGCAGCTCATTCTATACACCTTATACACACACAGCCTGCAGCTCATTCTATACACCTTATACACACACACACAGCCTGCAGCTCATTCTATACACCATATACACACAGACTGCAGCTCATTCTATACACCTTATACACACACACAGCCTGCAGCTCATTCTATACACCTTATACACACACACAGCCTGCAGCTCATTCTATACACCTTATACACACACAGCCTGCAGCTCATTCTATACACCTTATACACACACACAGCCTGCAGCTCATTCTATACACCTTATACACACACAGCCTGCAGCTCATTCTATACACCTTATACACACACACAGCCTGCAGCTCATTCTATACACCTTATACACACACAGCCTGCAGCTCATTCTATACACCTTATACACACACACAGCCTGCAGCTCATTCTATACACCTTATACACACACAGCCTGCAGCTCATTCTATACACCTTATACACACACACACACAGCCTGCAGCTCATCCTATACACCTTATAAACACACAGCCTGCAGCTCATTCTATGCACCTTATACACACACAGCCTGCAGCTCATTCTATACACCTTATACACACACACACAGTCTGCAGCTCATTCTATACACCTTATACACACAGCCTGCAGCTCATTCTATACACCTTATACACACACAGCCTGCAGCTCATTCTATACACCTTATACACACACACACAGCCTGCAGCTCATTCTATACACCATATACACACAGACTGCAGCTCATTCTATACACCTTATACACACACACAGCCTGCAGCTCATTCTATACACCTTATACACACACACAGCCTGCAGCTCATTCTATACACCTTATACACACACGCAGCCTGCAGCTCATTCTATACACCTTATACACACACAGTCTGCAGCTCATTCTATACACCTTATACACACACACAGCCTGCAGCTCATTCTATACACCTTATACACACACACATCCTGCAGCTCATTCTATACACCTTATACACACACACAGCCTGCAGCTCATTCTATACACCTTATATACACACACACAGCCTGCAGCTCATTCTATACACCTTATATATACACAGACTGCAGCTCATTCTATACACCTTATACACATACACACAGCCTGCAGCTCATTCTATACACATTATACACAGCCTGCAGCTCATTCTATACACCTTATACACACACACAGCCTGCAGCTCATTCTATACACCTTATATACACACAGCCTGCAGCTCATTCTATACACCTTATATACACACACACAGCCTGCAGCTCATTCTATACACCTTATACACACACAGCCTGCAGCTCATTCTATACACCTTATACACACACACAGCCTGCAGCTCATTCTATACACCTTATACACACAGTTTGCAGCTCATTCTATACACCTTATACACACAGCCTGCAGCTCATTCTATACACCTTATACACCCACAGCCTGCAGCTCATTCTATACACCTTATACACACACACAGCCTGCAGCTCATTCTATACACCTTATACACACACAGCCTGCAGCTCATTCTATACACCTTATACACACACACAGCCTGCAGCTCATTCTATACACCTTATACACACACAGCCTGCAGCTCATTCTATACACCTTATACACACAGCCTGCAGCTCATTCTATACACCTTATACACACACACATAGCCTACAGCTCATTCTATATACCTTATACACACACACACAGCCTGCAGCTCATTCTATACACCTTATACACACACAGCCTGCAGGTCATTCTATACACCTTATACACACACACAGCCTGCAGCTCATTCTATACACCTTATACACACACACAGCCTGCAGCTCATTCTATACATCTTATACATACACTCAGCCTGCACCTCATTCTATACACCTTATACACACACAGACTGCAGCTCATTCTATACACCTTATACACATACACACAGCCTGCAGCTCATTCTATACACCTTATACACACACAGCCTGCAGCTCATTCTATACACCTTATACACAAACACAGCCTGCAGCTCATTCTATACACCTTATACACACACACAGCCTGCAGCTCATTCTATACACCTTATACACACACACACACAGCCTGCAGCTCATTCTATACACCTTATACACACACACAGCCTGCAGCTCATTCTATACACCTTATACACACACACAGCCTGCAGCTCATTCTATACACCTTATACACACAGCCTGCAGGTCATTATATACACCTTATATACACACACAGCCTGCAGCTCATTCTATACACCTTATACACACACAGACTGCAGCTCATTCTATACACCTTATACACACACACACACAGCCTGCAGCTCATCCTATACACCTTATAAACACACAGCCTGCAGCTCATTCTATGCACCTTATACACACACAGCCTGCAGCTCATTCTATACACCTTATATACACACAGACTGCAGCTCATTCTATACACCTTATACACACACACAGCCTGCAGCTCATTCTATACACCTTATACACACACACAGCCTGCAGCTCATTCTATACACCTTATACACACACAGCCTGCAGCTCATTCTATACACCTTATACACACACACAGCCTGCAGCTCATTCTATACACCTTATACACACACAGCCTGCAGCTCATTCTATACACCTTATACACACACACAGCCTGCAGCTCATTCTATACACCTTATACACACACAGCCTGCAGCTCATTCTATACACCTTATACACACACACACAGCCTGCAGCTCATCCTATACACCTTATAAACACACAGCCTGCAGCTCATTCTATGCACCTTATACACACACAGCCTGCAGCTCATTCTATACACCTTATACACACACACACAGTCTGCAGCTCATTCTATACACCTTATACACACAGCCTGCAGCTCATTCTATACACCTTATACACACACAGCCTGCAGCTCATTCTATACACCTTATACACACACACACAGCCTGCAGCTCATTCTATACACCATATACACACAGACTGCAGCTCATTCTATACACCTTATACACACACACAGCCTGCAGCTCATTCTATACACCTTATACACACACACAGCCTGCAGCTCATTCTATACACCTTATACACACACGCAGCCTGCAGCTCATTCTATACACCTTATACACACACACAGCCTGCAGCTCATTCTATACACCTTATATACACACAGCCTGCAGCTCATTCTATACACCTTATATACACACACACAGCCTGCAGCTCATTCTATACACCTTATATATACACAGACTGCAGCTCATTCTATACACCTTATACACATACACACAGCCTGCAGCTCATTCTATACACATTATACACAGCCTGCAGCTCATTCTATACACCTTATACACACACACAGCCTGCAGCTCATTCTATACACCTTATACACACACACAGCCTGCAGCTCATTCTATGCACCTTATACACACACACACAGCCTGCAGCTCATTCTATACACCTTATACACACACACAGCCTGCAGCTCATTCTATACACCTTATACACACACAGTCTGCAGCTCATTCTATACACATTATACACACAGCCTGCAGCTCATTCTATACACCTTATACACACACAGCCTGCAGCTCATTCTATACACCTTATACACACAGAGCCTGCAGCTCATTCTATACACCTTATACACACACACATCCTGCAGCTCATTCTATACACCTTATACACACAGCCTGCAGCTCATTCTATACACCTTATACACACAGCCTGCAGCTCATTCTATACACCTTATACACACACAGCCTGCAGCTCATTCTATACACCTTATACACACACACTGCCTGCAGCTCATTCTATACACCTTATACACACACAGCCTGCAGTTCATTCTATACACCTTATACACACACACACAGTCTGCAGCTCATTCTATACACCTTATACACACAGCCTGCAGCTCATTCTATACACCTTATACACACACAGCCTGCAGCTCTCTATACAGACCTTATACAAACACAGTCTGCTGCTCATTCTATACACCTTATACACACACACAGCTTGCAGCTCATTCTATACACCTTATACACACAGCCTGCAGCTCATTATATAAACCTTATACACCCACACCGCCTGCAGCTCATTCTATACACCATATACACACACACAGCCTGCAGCTCATTCTATACACCTTACACACACAGCCTGCAGCTCATTCTATACACCTTATACACACAGTTTGCAGCTCATTCTATACACCTTATACACACAGCCTGCAGCTCATTCTATACACCTTATACACCCACAGCCTGCAGCTCATTCTATACACCTTATACACACACACAGCCTGCAGCTCATTCTATACACCTTATAAACACACAGCCTGCAGCTCATTCTATACAGCTTATACACACACACAGCCTGCAGCTCATTCTATACACCTTATACACACACAGCCTGCAGCTCATTCTATACACCTTATACACACACAGCCTGCAGCTCATTCTATACACCTTATACACACAGTCTGCAGCTCATTCTATACACCTTATACACACACACATCCTGCAGCTCATTCTATACACCTTATACACACAGAGCCTGCAGTTCATTCTATACACCTTATACACACACACATCCTGCAGCTCATTCTATACACCTTATACACACACACAGCCTGCAGCTCATTCTATACACCTTATACACACACACAGCCTGCAGCTCATTCTATACACCTTATACACACAGCCTGCAGCTCATTCTATACACCTTATACACACACAGCCTGCAGCTCATTCTATACACCTTATACACACACACAGCCTGCAGCTCATTCTATACACCTTATACACACACACAGCCTGCAGCTCATTCTATACACCTTATACACACACAGCCTGCAGCTCATTCTATACACCTTATACACACAGCCTGCAGCTCATTCTATACACCTTATACACACACACACAGCCTACAGCTCATTCTATATACCTTATACACACACACACAGCCTGCAGCTCATTCTATACACCTTATACACACACAGCCTGCAGCTCATTCTATACACCTTATACACACACACAGCCTGCAGCTCATTCTATACATCTTATACATACACTCAGCCTGCACCTCATTCTATACACCTTATACACACACAGACTGCAGCTCATTCTATACACCTTATACACATACACACAGCCTGCAGCTCATTCTATACACCTTATACACACACAGCCTGCAGCTCATTCTATACACCTTATACACAAACACAGCCTGCAGCTCATTCTATACACCTTATACACACACACAGCCTGCAGCTCATTCTATACACCTTATACACACACACACACAGCCTGCAGCTCATTCTATACACCTTATACACACACACAGCCTGCAGCTCATTCTATACACCTTATACACACACACAGCCTGCAGCTCATTCTATACACCTTATACACACAGCCTGCAGGTCATTATATACACCTTATATACACACACAGCCTGCAGCTCATTCTATACACCTTATACACACACAGACTGCAGCTCATTCTATACACCTTATACACACACACACACAGCCTGCAGCTCATCCTATACACCTTATAAACACACAGCCTGCAGCTCATTCTATGCACCTTATACACACACAGCCTGCAGCTCATTCTATACACCTTATATACACACAGACTGCAGCTCATTCTATACACCTTATACACACACAGCCTGCAGCTCATTCTATACACCTTATACACACACACACACAGCCTGCAGCTCATCCTATACACCTTATAAACACACAGCCTGCAGCTCATTCTATACAGCTTATACACACACACAGCCTGCAGCTCATTCTATACACCTTATACACACACAGCCTGCAGCTCATTCTATACACCTTATACACACACACACAGCCTGCAGCTCATTCTATACACCATATACACACAGACTGCAGCTCATTCTATACACCTTATACACACACACAGCCTGCAGCTCATTCTATACACCTTATACACACACACAGCCTGCAGCTCATTCTATACACCTTATACACACACAGCCTGCAGCTCATTCTATACACCTTATACACACACACAGCCTGCAGCTCATTCTATACACCTTATACACACACAGCCTGCAGCTCATTCTATACACCTTATACACACACACAGCCTGCAGCTCATTCTATACACCTTATACACACACAGCCTGCAGCTCATTCTATACACCTTATACACACACACAGCCTGCAGCTCATTCTATACACCTTATACACACACAGCCTGCAGCTCATTCTATACACCTTATACACACACACACACAGCCTGCAGCTCATCCTATACACCTTATAAACACACAGCCTGCAGCTCATTCTATGCACCTTATACACACACAGCCTGCAGCTCATTCTATACACCTTATACACACACACACAGTCTGCAGCTCATTCTATACACCTTATACACACAGCCTGCAGCTCATTCTATACACCTTATACACACACAGCCTGCAGCTCATTCTATACACCTTATACACACACACACAGCCTGCAGCTCATTCTATACACCATATACACACAGACTGCAGCTCATTCTATACACCTTATACACACACACAGCCTGCAGCTCATTCTATACACCTTATACACACACGCAGCCTGCAGCTCATTCTATACACCTTATACACACACAGTCTGCAGCTCATTCTATACACCTTATACACACACACAGCCTGCAGCTCATTCTATACACCTTATACACACACACACCCTGCAGCTCATTCTATACACCTTATACACACACACAGCCTGCAGCTCATTCTATACACCTTATATACACACACACAGCCTGCAGCTCATTCTATACACCTTATATATACACAGACTGCAGCTCATTCTATACACCTTATACACATACACACAGCCTGCAGCTCATTCTATACACATTATACACAGCCTGCAGCTCATTCTATACACCTTATACACACACACAGCCTGCAGCTCATTCTATACACCTTATATACACACAGCCTGCAGCTCATTCTATACACCTTATATACACACACACAGCCTGCAGCTCATTCTATACACCTTATACACACACAGCCTGCAGCTCATTCTATACACCTTATACACACACACAGCCTGCAGCTCATTCTATACACCTTATACACACAGTTTGCAGCTCATTCTATACACCTTATACACACAGCCTGCAGCTCATTCTATACACCTTATACACCCACAGCCTGCAGCTCATTCTATACACCTTATACACACACACAGCCTGCAGCTCATTCTATACACCTTATACACACACAGCCTGCAGCTCATTCTATACACCTTATACACACACACAGCCTGCAGCTCATTCTATACACCTTATACACACACAGCCTGCAGCTCATTCTATACACCTTATACACACAGCCTGCAGCTCATTCTATACACCTTATACACACACACATAGCCTACAGCTCATTCTATATACCTTATACACACACACACAGCCTGCAGCTCATTCTATACACCTTATACACACACAGCCTGCAGGTCATTCTATACACCTTATACACACACACAGCCTGCAGCTCATTCTATACACCTTATACACACACACAGCCTGCAGCTCATTCTATACACCTTATACACATACACACAGCCTGCAGCTCATTCTATACACCTTATACACACACAGCCTGCAGCTCATTCTATACACCTTATACACAAACACAGCCTGCAGCTCATTCTATACACCTTATACACACACACAGCCTGCAGCTCATTCTATACACCTTATACACACACACACACAGCCTGCAGCTCATTCTATACACCTTATACACACACACAGCCTGCAGCTCATTCTATACACCTTATACACACACACAGCCTGCAGCTCATTCTATACACCTTATACACACAGCCTGCAGGTCATTATATACACCTTATATACACACACAGCCTGCAGCTCATTCTATACACCTTATACACACACAGACTGCAGCTCATTCTATACACCTTATACACACACACACACACAGCCTGCAGCTCATCCTATACACCTTATAAACACACAGCCTGCAGCTCATTCTATGCACCTTATACACACACAGCCTGCAGCTCATTCTATACACCTTATATACACACAGACTGCAGCTCATTCTATACACCTTATACACACACACAGCCTGCAGCTCATTCTATACACCTTATACACACACACAGCCTGCAGCTCATTCTATACACCTTATACACACACAGCCTGCAGCTCATTCTATACACCTTATACACACACACAGCCTGCAGCTCATTCTATACACCTTATACACACACAGCCTGCAGCTCATTCTATACACCTTATACACACACACAGCCTGCAGCTCATTCTATACACCTTATACACACACAGCCTGCAGCTCATTCTATACACCTTATACACACACACACACAGCCTGCAGCTCATCCTATACACCTTATAAACACACAGCCTGCAGCTCATTCTATGCACCTTATACACACACAGCCTGCAGCTCATTCTATACACCTTATACACACACACACAGTCTGCAGCTCATTCTATACACCTTATACACACAGCCTGCAGCTCATTCTATACACCTTATACACACACAGCCTGCAGCTCATTCTATACACCTTATACACACACACACAGCCTGCAGCTCATTCTATACACCATATACACACAGACTGCAGCTCATTCTATACACCTTATACACACACACAGCCTGCAGCTCATTCTATACACCTTATACACACACACAGCCTGCAGCTCATTCTATACACCTTATACACACACGCAGCCTGCAGCTCATTCTATACACCTTATACACACACGCAGCCTGCAGCTCATTCTATACACCTTATATACACACAGCCTGCAGCTCATTCTATACACCTTATATACACACACACAGCCTGCAGCTCATTCTATACACCTTATATATACACAGACTGCAGCTCATTCTATACACCTTATACACATACACACAGCCTGCAGCTCATTCTATACACATTATACACAGCCTGCAGCTCATTCTATACACCTTATACACACACACAGCCTGCAGCTCATTCTATACACCTTATACACACACACAGCCTGCAGCTCATTCTATGCACCTTATACACACACACACAGCCTGCAGCTCATTCTATACACCTTATACACACACACAGCCTGCAGCTCATTCTATACACCTTATACACACACAGTCTGCAGCTCATTCTATACACATTATACACACAGCCTGCAGCTCATTCTATACACCTTATACACACACAGCCTGCAGCTCATTCTATACACCTTATACACACAGAGCCTGCAGCTCATTCTATACACCTTATACACACACACATCCTGCAGCTCATTCTATACACCTTATACACACAGCCTGCAGCTCATTCTATACACCTTATACACACAGCCTGCAGCTCATTCTATACACCTTATACACACACAGCCTGCAGCTCATTCTATACACCTTATACACACACACTGCCTGCAGCTCATTCTATACACCTTATACACACACACACAGTCTGCAGCTCATTCTATACACCTTATACACACAGCCTGCAGCTCATTCTATACACCTTATACACACACAGCCTGCAGCTCTCTATACAGACCTTATACAAACACAGTCTGCTGCTCATTCTATACACCTTATACACACACACAGCTTGCAGCTCATTCTATACACCTTATACACACAGCCTGCAGCTCATTATATAAACCTTATACACCCACACCGCCTGCAGCTCATTCTATACACCATATACACACACACAGCCTGCAGCTCATTCTATACACCTTACACACACAGCCTGCAGCTCATTCTATACACCTTATACACACAGTTTGCAGCTCATTCTATACACCTTATACACACAGCCTGCAGCTCATTCTATACACCTTATACACCCACAGCCTGCAGCTCATTCTATACACCTTATACACACACACAGCCTGCAGCTCATTCTATACACCTTATAAACACACAGCCTGCAGCTCATTCTATACAGCTTATACACACACACAGCCTGCAGCTCATTCTATACACCTTATACACACACAGCCTGCAGCTCATTCTATACACCTTATACACACACAGCCTGCAGCTCATTCTATACACCTTATACACACAGTCTGCAGCTCATTCTATACACCTTATACACACACACATCCTGCAGCTCATTCTATACACCTTATACACACAGAGCCTGCAGTTCATTCTATACACCTTATACACACACACATCCTGCAGCTCATTCTATACACCTTATACACACACACAGCCTGCAGCTCATTCTATACACCTTATACACACACACAGCCTGCAGCTCATTCTATACACCTTATACACACAGCCTGCAGCTCATTCTATACACCTTATACACACACAGCCTGCAGCTCATTCTATACACCTTATACACACACACAGCCTGCAGCTCATTCTATACACATTATACACAGCCTGCAGCTCATTCTATACACCTTATACACATAGAGCCTGCAGCTCATTCTATACACCTTATACACACACACATCCTGCAGCTCATTCTATACACCTTATACACACACACAGCCTGCAGCTCATTCTATACACCTTATACACACACACAGCCTGCAGCTCATTCTATACACCTTATACACACACACAGCCTGCAGCTCATTCTGTACACCTTATACACACACAGCCTGCAGCTCATTCTATACACCTTATACACACACACACACACACAGTCTGCAGCTCATTCTATACACCTTATACACACACAGCCTGCAGCTCACTATACAGACCTTATACACACACACAGCCTGCAGCTCATTCTATACACACACCGCCTGCTGCTCATTCTATACACCTTATACAAACAGCCTGCAGCTCATTATATAAACCTTATACACACACACAGCCTGCAGCTCATTCTATACACCTTACACACACAGCCTGCAGCTCATTCTATACACCATATACACACACACAGCCTGCAGCTCATTCTATACACCTTACACACACAGCCTGCAGCTCATTCTATACACCTTATACACACACAGTTTGCAGCTCATTCTATACACCTTATACACACAGCCTGCAGCTCATTATATACACCTTATACACACACACAGCCTGCAGCTCATTCTATACACCTTATACACACACAGCCTGCAGCTCATTCTATACACCTTATACACACACACAGCCTGCAGCTCATTCTATACACCTTATACACACACACAGCCTGCAGCTCATTCTATACACCTTATACACACACACACACACACAGTCTGCAGCTCATTCTATACACCTTATACACACAGCCTGCAGCTCATTCTATACACCCTATACACACACACAGCCTGCAGCTCATTCTATACACCTTATACACACACACAGCCTGCAGCTCATTCTATACACATTATACACACAGCCTGCAGCTCATTCTATACACCTTATACACACACAGCCTGCAGCTCATTCTATACACCTTATACACACACACAGCCTGCAGCTCATTCTATACACACACCGCCTGCAGCTCATTGTATACACCTTATACACACACACAGCCTGCAGCTCATTCTTTACACCTTATACACACACAGCCTGCAGCTCATTCTATACACCTTATACACACAGCCTGCAGCTCATTCTATACACCTTATACACACAGCCTGCAGCTCATTCTATACACCTTATACACACACACAGCCTGCAGCTCATTCTATACACCTTATACACACACACAGCCTGCAGCTCATCCTATACACCTTATACACACACACAGCCTGCAGCTCATTCTATACACCTTATACACACACACAGCCTGCAGGTCATTCTATACACCTTATACACACACAGCCTGCAGCTCACTATACACCTTATACACACACACACAGCCTGCAGCTCATTCTTTACACCTTATACACACACAGCCTGCAGCTCATTCTATACACCTTATACACACACACACAGCCTGCAGCTCATTCTATACACCTAATACACACACACAGCCTGCATCTCATTCTATACACCTTATACACACACACAGCCTGCAGCTCATTGTATACACCTTATACACACACAGCCTGCAGCTCATTCTATACACCTTATACACACACACAGCCTGCAGCTCATTCTATACACCTTATACACACACACAGCCTGCAGCTCATTGTATACACCTTATACACACACACAGCCTGCAGCTCATTGTATACACCTTATACACACTCACAGCCTGCAGCTCATTTTATACACCTTATACACACACAGCCTGCAGCTCATTCTATACACCTTATACACACACACAGCCTGCAGCTCATTCTATACACACACCGCCTGCAGCTCATTGTATACACCTTATACACACACACAGCCTGCAGCTCATTCTATACACCTTATACACACACAGCCTGCAGCTCACTATACAGACCTTATACACACACAGTCTGCTGCTCATTCTATACACCTTATACACACACACAGCATGCAGCTCATTCTATACACCTTATACACACACACAGCCTGCAGCTCATTGTATACACCTTATACACACTCACAGCCTGCTGCTCATTCTATACACCTTATACACACACACAGTCTGCAGCTCATTCTATACACCTTATACACACACAGCCTGCAGCTCATTCTATACACATTATACACACACACAGCCTGCAGCTCATTCTATATACATTATACACACACACAGCCTGCAGCTCATTCTATACACCTTATATACACACACAGCCTGCAGCTCATTCTATACACATTATACACACACACAGCCTGCAGCTCATTCTATACACATTATACACACACACAGCCTGCAGCTCATTCTATATACATTATACACACACACAGCCTGCAGCTCATTCTATACACCTTATATACACACACAGTCTGCAGCTCATTCTATACACACACCGCCTGCAGCTCATTGTATACACCTTATACACACACACAGCCTGCAGCTCATTGTATACACCTTATACACACTCACAGCCTGCAGCTCATTCTATACACCTTATACACACACAGCCTGCAGCTCATTCTATACACCTTATACACACACACAGCATGCAGCTCATTCTATACACCTTATACACACACACAGCCTGCAGCTCATTGTATACACCTTATACACACTCACAGCCTGCAGCTCATTCTATACACCTTATACACACACAGCCTGCAGCTCATTCTATACACCTTATACACACAGCCTGCAGCTCATTCTATACACATTATACACACACACAGCCTGCAGCTCATTCTATATACATTATACACACACACAGCCTGCAGCTCATTCTATACACCTTATACACACACACAGCCTGCAGCTCATTCTATACACCTTATACACACACACAGCCTGCAGCTCATTCTATACACCTTATACACACACAGTTTGCAGCTCATTCTATACACCTTATACACAGCCTGCAGCTCATTCTATACACCTTATACACACACAGCCTGCAGCTCATTCTATACAGCTTATACACACACAGCCTGCAGCTCATTCTATACACCTTATACACACACACACACAGTCTGCAGCTCATTCTATACACCTTATACACACAGCCTGCAGCTCATTCTATACACCTTATACACACACAGCCTGCAGCTCATTCTATACACCTTATACACACACACACAGCCTGCAGTTCATTCTATACACCTTATACACACACAGCCTGCAGCTCATTCTATACACCTTATACACACACAGTCTGCAGCTCATTGTATACACCTTATACACACACAGCCTGCAGCTCTTTCTGTACACCTTATACACACACTGCCTGCAGCTCAATCTATACACCTTATACACACACACAGCCTGCAGCTCATTCTATACACCTTATACACACACACAGCCTGCAGCTCATTCTATACACTTTATACACACACAGCCTGCAGCTCATTCTATACACCTTATACACACAGCCTGCAGCTCATTCTATACACCTTATACACACACACACAGCCTGCAGTTCATTCTATACACCTTATACACACACAGCCTGCAGCTCATTCTATACACCTTATACACACACAGTCTGCAGCTCATTGTATACACCTTATACACACACCGCCTGCAGCTCATTCTGTACACCTTATACACACACCGCCTGCAGCTCAATCTATACACCTTATACACACACACAGCCTGCAGCTCATTCTATACACTTTATACACACACAGCCTGCAGCTCATTCTATACACCTTATACACACAGCCTGCAGCTCATTCTATACACCTTATACACAGCCTGCAGCTCATTCTATACACCTTATACACACACAGCCTGCAGCTCATTCTATACACCTTATACACACACAGCCTGCAGCTCATTCTATACAGCTTATACACACACAGCCTGCAGCTCATTCTATACACCTTATACACACACACACAGTCTGCAGCTCATTCTATACACCTTATACACACAGCCTGCATCTCATTCTATACACCTTATACACACACACAGCCTGCAGCTCATTCTATTCACCTTATATATACACAGCCTGCAGCTCCTTCTATACACCTTATACACACACACCGCCTGCAGCTCATTCTATACACCTTATACACACACACCGCCTACAGCTCATTATATACACCTTATACACACACACAGCCTGCAGCTCATTCTATACACCTTATACACACACACAGCCTGCAGCTCATTCTATACACCTTATACACACACACCGCCTGCAGCTCATTATATACACCTTATACACACACACAGCCTGCAGCTCATTCTATACACCTTATACACACACACAGCCTGCAGCTCATTCTATACACTTTATACACACACAGCCTGCAGCTCATTCTATACACCTTATACACACTCAGTCTGCAGCTCATTCTATACACCTTATAAACACACACAGCCTGCAGCTCATTCTATACACCTTATACACACACACAGCCTGCAGCTCATTCTATACACTTTATACACACACAGCCTGCAGCTCATTCTATACACCTTATACACACACACAGCCTGCAGCTCATTCTATACACCTTATACACACAGCCTGCAGCTCATTCTATACACCTTATACACACATCCTGCAGCTCATTCTATACACCTTATACACACACACAGCCTGCAGCTCATTCTATACACCTTATACACACACACCGCCTGCAGCTCATTCTATACACCTTATACACACAGCCTGCAGCTCATTCTATACACCTTATACACACACAGCCTGCAGCTCATTCTATACACCTTATACACACACACAGCCTGCAGCTCATTCTATACACCTTATACACACACACACAGCCTGCAGCTCCTTCTATACACCTTATACACACACACAGCCTGCAGCTCATTCTATACACCTTATACACACACACAGCCTGCAGCTCATTCTATACACCTTATACACACACACAGCCTGCAGCTCATTCTATACACCTTATACACACACAGCCTGCAGCTCATTCTATACACCTTATACACACACAGCCTTCAGCTCAATCTATACACCTTATACACACACACATCCTGCAGCTCATTCTATACACCTTGTACACACACACATCCTGCAGCTCATTCTATACACATTATACACAAACACAGCCTGCAGCTCATTCTATACACATTATACACACACACATAGCCTATAGCTCATTCTATATACCTTATACACACACACACACAGCCTGCACCTCATTCTATACACCTTATACACACACAGCCTGCAGCTCAATCTATACACCTTATACACACACACATAGCCTACAGCTCATTCTATATACCTTATACACACACACACAGCCTGCAGCTCATTCTATACACCTTATACACACACAGCCTGCAGGTCATTTTATACACCTTATACACACACAGCCTGCAGGTCATTCTATACACCTTATATACACACAGCCTGCAGCTCATTCTATACACCTTATACACACACAGCCTGCAGCTCATTCTATACACCTTATACACACACAGCCTGCAGCTCATTCTATACACCTTATACACACACACAGCCTGCAGCTCATTCTATACACCTTATACACACACAGCCTGCAGCTCATTCTATACACCTTATACATACACACAGCCTGCACCTCATTCTATACACCTTATACACAAACAGCCTGCAGCTCATTCTATACACCTTATACACACACACAGCCTGCAGCTCATTCTATACACCTTATACACACACACAGCCAGCAGCTCATTCTATACACCTTATACACACACAGTCTGCAGCTCATTCTATACACCTTATACACACACACAGCCTGCAGCTCATTATATACACCTTATACACACACACAGCCTGCAGCTCATTCTATACACATTATACACACAGCCTGCAGCTCATTCTATACACCTTACACACACAGCCTGCAGCTCATTCTATACACCTTATACACACACAGTTTGCAGCTCATTCTATACACCTTATACACAAACAGCCTACAGGTCATTCTATACACCTTATATATACACAGCCTGCAGCTCATTCTATACACCTTATACACACACACCGCCTGCAGCTCATTCTATACACCTTATACACACACACCGCCTGCAGCTCATTATATACACCTTATACACACACACAGCCTGCAGCTCATTCTATACACCTTATACACACACACAGCCTGCAGCTCATTCTATACACTTTATACACACACAGCCTGCAGCTCATTCTATACACCTTATACACACTCAGTCTGCAGCTCATTCTATACACCTTATAAACACACACAGCCTGCAGCTCATTCTATACACCTTATACACACACACAGCCTGCAGCTCATTCTATACACTTTATACACACACAGCCTGCAGCTCATTCTATACACCTTATACACACACACAGCCTGCAGCTCATTCTATACACCTTATACACACAGCCTGCAGCTCATTCTATACACCTTATACACACAGCCTGCAGCTCATTCTATACACCTTATACACACAGAGCCTGCAGCTCATTCTATACACCTTATACACACACACATCCTGCAGCTCATTCTATACACCTTATACACACACACCGCCTGCAGCTCATTCTATACACCTTATACACACACACCGCCTGCAGCTCATTCTATACACCTTATACACACAGCCTGCAGCTCATTCTATACACCTTATACACACACAGCCTGCAGCTCATTCTATACACCTTATACACACACACAGCCTGCAGCTCATTCTATACACCTTATACACACACACACAGCCTGCAGCTCCTTCTATACACCTTATACACACACACAGCCTGCAGCTCATTCTATACACCTTATACACACACACAGCCTGCAGCTCATTCTATACACCTTATACACACACACAGCCTGCAGCTCATTCTATACACCTTATACACACACAGCCTGCAGCTCATTCTATACACCTTATACACACACAGCCTTCAGCTCAATCTATACACCTTATACACACACACATCCTGCAGCTCATTCTATACACCTTATACACACACACATCCTGCAGCTCATTCTATACACATTATACACACACACAGCCTGCAGCTCATTCTATACACATTATACACACACACAGCCTGCAGCTCATTCTATACACCTTATACACACACACATAGCCTACAGCTCATTCTATATACCTTATACACACACACACAGCCTGCAGCTCATTCTATACACCTTATACATACACACAGCCTGCAGCTCATTCTATACACCTTATACACACACACAGCCTGCAGCTCATTCTATACACCTTATATACACACAGACTGCAGCTCATTCTATACACCTTATACACATACACACAGCCTGCAGCTCATTCTATACACCTTATACACACACAGCCTGCAGCTCATTCTATACACCTTATACACACACACAGCCTGCAGCTCATTCTATACACCTTATACACACACAGCCTGCAGCTCATTCTATACACCTTATACACACACAGCCTGCAGCTCATTCTATACACCTTATACACACACACAGCCTGCAGCTCATTCTATACACCTTATACACACACAGCCTGTAGCTCATTCTATACACCTTATACACACACAGCCTGCAGCTCATTCTATACACCTTATACACACACAGCCTGCAGCTCATTCTATACACCTTATACACACAGCCTGCAGCTCATTCTATACACCTTATACACACACACATAGCCTACAGCTCATTCTATATACCTTATACACACACACACAGCCTGCAGCTCATTCTATACACCTTATACACACACAGCCTGCAGCTCATTCTATACACCTTATACACACACAGCCTGCAGCTCATTCTATACACCTTATACACACACACAGCCTGCAGCTCATTCTATACATCTTATACATACACTCAGCCTGCACCTCATTCTATACACCTTATACACACACAGACTGCAGCTCATTCTATACACCTTATACACATACACACAGCCTGCAGCTCATTCTATACACCTTATACACACACAGCCTGCAGCTCATTCTATACACCTTATACACAAACACAGCCTGCAGCTCATTCTATACACCTTATACACACACACAGCCTGCAGCTCATTCTATACACCTTATACACACACACACACAGCCTGCAGCTCATTCTATACACCTTATACACACACACAGCCTGCAGCTCATTCTATACACCTTATATACACACACAGCCTGCAGCTCATTCTATACACCTTATACACACACAGACTGCAGCTCATTCTATACACCTTATACACACACACACACAGCCTGCAGCTCATCCTATACACCTTATAAACACACAGCCTGCAGCTCATTCTATGCACCTTATACACACACAGCCTGCAGCTCATTCTATACACCTTATATACACACAGACTGCAGCTCATTCTATACACCTTATACACACACAGCCTGCAGCTCATTCTATACACATTATACACACACAGCCTGCAGCTCATTCTATACACCTTATACACACACACAGCCTGCAGCTCATTCTATACACCTTATACACACACAGCCTGCAGCTCATTCTATACACCTTATACACACACACAGCCTGCAGCTCATTCTATACACCTTATACACACACAGCCTGCAGCTCATTCTATACACCTTATACACACACACAGCCTGCAGCTCATTCTATACACCTTATACACACACAGCCTGCAGCTCATTCTATACACCTTATACACACACACACACAGCCTGCAGCTCATTCTATACACCTTATATATACACAGACTGCAGCTCATTCTATACACCTTATACACATACACACAGCCTGCAGCTCATTCTATACACATTATACACAGCCTGCAGCTCATTCTATACACCTTATACACACACACAGCCTGCAGCTCATTCTATACACCTTATACACACACACAGCCTGCAGCTCATTCTATACACCTTATATACACACACACAGCCTGCAGCTCATTCTATACACCTTATATATACACAGACTGCAGCTCATTCTATACACCTTATACACATACACACAGCCTGCAGCTCATTCTATACACATTATACACAGCCTGCAGCTCATTCTATACACCTTATACACACACACAGCCTGCAGCTCATTCTATACACCTTATACACACACACAGCCTGCAGCTCATTCTATGCACCTTATACACACACACAGCCTGCAGCTCATTCTATACACCTTACACACACAGCCTGCAGCTCATTCTATACACCTTATACACACACAGTCTGCAGCTCATTCTATACACATTATACACACAGCCTGCAGCTCATTCTATACACCTTATACACACACAGCCTGCAGCTCATTCTATACACCTTATACACACAGAGCCTGCAGCTCATTCTATACACCTTATACACACACACATCCTGCAGCTCATTCTATACACCTTATACACACAGCCTGCAGCTCATTCTATACACCTTATACACACAGCCTGCAGCTCATTCTATACACCTTATACACACACAGCCTGCAGCTCATTCTATACACCTTATACACACACACTGCCTGCAGCTCATTCTATACACCTTATACACACACAGCCTGCAGTTCATTCTATACACCTTATACACACACACACAGTCTGCAGCTCATTCTATACACCTTATACACACAGCCTGCAGCTCATTCTATACACCTTATACACACACAGCCTGCAGCTCTCTATACAGACCTTATACAAACACAGTCTGCTGCTCATTCTATACACCTTATACACACACACAGCTTGCAGCTCATTCTATACACCTTATACACACAGCCTGCAGCTCATTATATAAACCTTATACACCCACACCGCCTGCAGCTCATTCTATACACCATATACACACACACAGCCTGCAGCTCATTCTATACACCTTACACACACAGCCTGCAGCTCATTCTATACACCTTATACACACAGTTTGCAGCTCATTCTATACACCTTATACACACAGCCTGCAGCTCATTCTATACACCTTATACACCCACAGCCTGCAGCTCATTCTATACACCTTATACACACACACAGCCTGCAGCTCATTCTATACACCTTATACACACACAGCCTGCAGGTCATTCTATACACCTTATATATACACAGCCTGCAGCTCATTCTATACACCTTATACACACAGTCTGCAGCTCATTCTATACACCTTATACACACACACAGCCTGCAGCTCATTCTATACACCTTATACACACACACAGCCTGCAGCTCATTCTATACACCTTATACACACACACAGCCTGCAGCTCATTCTATACACTTTATATACACACAGCCTGCAGCTCATTCTATACACCTTATACACACACAGTCTGCAGCTCATTCTATACACCTTATACACACACACAGCCTGCAGCTCATTCTATACACCTTATACACACACCGCCTGCAGCTCATTCTATACACCTTATACACACACACAGCCTGCAGCTCATTCTATACACCTTATACACACAGCCTGCAGCTCATTATATAAACCTTATACACCCACACCGCCTGCAACTCATTCTATACACCATATACACACACACAGCCTGCAGCTCATTCTATACACCTTACACACACACAGTTTGCAGCTCATTCTATACACCTTATACACACAGCCTGCAGCTCATTCTCTACACCTTATACACACACAGCCTGCAGGTCATTCTATACACCTTATACACACACAGCCTGCAGCTCATTCTATACACCTTATACACACACACACACAGCCTGCAGCTCATCCTATACACCTTATAAACACACAGCCTGCAGCTCATTCTATACAGCTTATACACACACACAGCCTGCAGCTCATTCTATACACCTTATACACACACAGCCTGCAGCTCATTCTATACACCTTATACACACACAGCCTGCAGCTCATTCTATACACCTTATACACACAGTCTGCAGCTCATTCTATACACCTTATACACACACACATCCTGCAGCTCATTCTATACACCTTATACACACAGAGCCTGCAGTTCATTCTATACACCTTATACACACACACATCCTGCAGCTCATTCTATACACCTTATACACACACACAGCCTGCAGCTCATTCTATACACCTTATACACACACACAGCCTGCAGCTCATTCTATACACCTTATACACACAGCCTGCAGCTCATTCTATACACCTTATACACACACAGCCTGCAGCTCATTCTATACACCTTATACACACACACAGCCTGCAGCTCATTCTATACACATTATACACAGCCTGCAGCTCATTCTATACACCTTATACACATAGAGCCTGCAGCTCATTCTATACACCTTATACACACACACATCCTGCAGCTCATTCTATACACCTTATACACACACACAGCCTGCAGCTCATTCTATACACCTTATACACACACACAGCCTGCAGCTCATTCTATACACCTTATACACACACACAGCCTGCAGCTCATTCTGTACACCTTATACACACACAGCCTGCAGCTCATTCTATACACCTTATACACACACACACACACACACAGTCTGCAGCTCATTCTATACACCTTATACACACACACAGCCTGCAGCTCATTCTATACACACACCGCCTGCTGCTCATTCTATACACCTTATACACACACACAGCATGCAGCTCATTCTATACACCTTATACACACAGCCTGCAGCTCATTATATAAACCTTATACACACACACAGCCTGCAGCTCATTCTATACACCTTACACACACAGCCTGCAGCTCATTCTATACACCATATACACACACACAGCCTGCAGCTCATTCTATACACCTTACACACACAGCCTGCAGCTCATTCTATACACCTTATACACACACAGTTTGCAGCTCATTCTATACACCTTATACACACAGCCTGCAGCTCATTCTATACACCTTATACACACACACAGCCTGCAGCTCATTCTATACACCTTATACACACACAGCCTGCAGCTCATTCTATACACCTTATACACACACACAGCCTGCAGCTCATTCTATACACCTTATACACACACAGCCTGCAGCTCATTCTATACACCTTATACACACACACAGCCTGCAGCTCATTCTATACACTTTATACACACACAGCCTGCAGCTCATTCTATACACCTTATACACACACACAGCCTGCAGCTCATTCTATACACCTTATACACACACACACACAGTCTGCAGCTCATTCTATACACCTTATACACACAGCCTGCAGCTCATTCTATACACCCTATACACACACAGCCTGCAGCTCATTCTATACACCTTATACACACACACAGTCTGCAGCTCATTCTATACACCTTATACACACACACAGCCTGCAGCTCATTCTATACACATTATACACACAGCCTGCAGCTCATTCTATACACCTTATACACACACAGCCTGCAGCTCATTCTATACACCTTATACACACACACAGCCTGCAGCTCATTCTATACACACACCGCCTGCAGCTCATTGTATACACCTTATACACACACACAGCCTGCAGCTCATTCTTTACACCTTATACACACACAGCCTGCAGCTCATTCTATACACCTTATACACACACAGCCTGCAGCTCATTCTATACACCTTATACACACAGCCTGCAGCTCATTCTATACACCTTATACACACACAGCCTGCAGCTCATTCTATACACCTTATACACACACACAGCCTGCAGCTCATTCTATACACACACCGCCTGCTGCTCATTCTATACACCTTATACACACACACAGCATGCAGCTCATTCTATACACCTTATACACACAGCCTGCAGCTCATTATATAAACCTTATACACACACACAGCCTGCAGCTCATTCTATACACCTTACACACACAGCCTGCAGCTCATTCTATACACCATATACACACACACAGCCTGCAGCTCATTCTATACACCTTACACACACAGCCTGCAGCTCATTCTATACACCTTATACACACACAGTTTGCAGCTCATTCTATACACCTTATACACACAGCCTGCAGCTCATTCTATACACCTTATACACACACACAGCCTGCAGCTCATTCTATACACCTTATACACACACAGCCTGCAGCTCATTCTATACACCTTATACACACACACAGCCTGCAGCTCATTCTATACACCTTATACACACACAGCCTGCAGCTCATTCTATACACCTTATACACACACACAGCCTGCAGCTCATTCTATACACTTTATACACACACAGCCTGCAGCTCATTCTATACACCTTATACACACACACAGCCTGCAGCTCATTCTATACACCTTATACACACACACACACAGTCTGCAGCTCATTCTATACACCTTATACACACAGCCTGCAGCTCATTCTATACACCCTATACACACACAGCCTGCAGCTCATTCTATACACCTTATACACACACACAGTCTGCAGCTCATTCTATACACCTTATACACACACACAGCCTGCAGCTCATTCTATACACATTATACACACAGCCTGCAGCTCATTCTATACACCTTATACACACACAGCCTGCAGCTCATTCTATACACCTTATACACACACACAGCCTGCAGCTCATTCTATACACACACCGCCTGCAGCTCATTGTATACACCTTATACACACACACAGCCTGCAGCTCATTCTTTACACCTTATACACACACAGCCTGCAGCTCATTCTATACACCTTATACACACACAGCCTGCAGCTCATTCTATACACCTTATACACACAGCCTGCAGCTCATTCTATACACCTTATACACACACAGCCTGCAGCTCATTCTATACACCTTATACACACACACAGCCTGCAGCTCATTCTATACACCTTATACACACACAGCCTGCAGCTCATTCTATACACCTTATACACACACACAGCCTGCAGCTCATTCTATACACCTTATACACACACAGCCTGCAGCTCATTCTATACACCTTATACACACACACAGCCTGCAGCTCATTCTATACACCTTATACACACACAGCCTGCAGCTCATTCTATACACCTTATACACACAGCCTGCAGCTCATTCTATACACCTTATACACACACACATAGCCTACAGCTCATTCTATATACCTTATACACACACACACAGCCTGCAGCTCATTCTATACACCTTATACACACACAGCCTGCAGGTCATTCTATACACCTTATACACACACAGCCTGCAGCTCATTCTATACACCTTATACACACACACAGCCTGCAGCTCATTCTATACATCTTATACATACACTCAGCCTGCACCTCATTCTATACACCTTATACACACACAGACTGCAGCTCATTCTATACACCTTATACACATACACACAGCCTGCAGCTCATTCTATACACCTTATACACACACAGCCTGCAGCTCATTCTATACACCTTATACACAAACACAGCCTGCAGCTCATTCTATACACCTTATACACACACACAGCCTGCAGCTCATTCTATACACCTTATACACACACACAGCCTGCAGCTCATTCTATACACCTTATACACACACAGCCTGCAGCTCATTCTATACACCTTATACACACACACAGCCTGCAGCTCATTCTATACACCTTATACACACACAGCCTGCAGCTCATTCTATACACCTTATACACACACACAGCCTGCAGCTCATTCTATACACCTTATACACACACAGCCTGCAGCTCATTCTATACACCTTATACACACACACACACAGCCTGCAGCTCATCCTATACACCTTATAAACACACAGCCTGCAGCTCATTCTATGCACCTTATACACACACAGCCTGCAGCTCATTCTATACACCTTATACACACACACAGTCTGCAGCTCATTCTATACACCTTATACACACACAGCCTGCAGCTCATTCTATACACATTATACACACACACAGCCTGCAGCTCATTCTATACACCTTATACACACACACAGCCTGCAGCTCATTCTATACACCTTATACACACACACAGCCTGCAGCTCATTCTATACACCTTATACACACACACACACAGTCTGCAGCTCATTCTATACACCTTATACACACACAGCCTGCAGCTCATTCTATACACCTTATACACACACAGCCTGCAGCTCATTCTATACACCTTATACACACACACACAGCCTGCAGCTCATTCTATACACCATATACACACAGACTGCAGCTCATTCTATACACCTTATACACACACACAGCCTGCAGCTCATTCTATACACCTTATATACACACACACAGCCTGCAGCTCATTCTATACACCTTATATATACACAGACTGCAGCTCATTCTATACACCTTATACACATACACACAGCCTGCAGCTCATTCTATACACATTATACACAGCCTGCAGCTCATTCTATACACCTTATACACACACACAGCCTGCAGCTCATTCTATACACCTTATACACACACACAGCCTGCAGCTCATTCTATGCACCTTATACACACACACACAGCCTGCAGCTCATTCTATACACCTTATACACACACACAGCCTGCAGCTCATTCTATACACCTTATACACACACAGTCTGCAGCTCATTCTATACACCTTATACACACACAGCCTGCAGCTCATTCTATACACCTTATACACAAACACAGCCTGCAGCTCATTCTATACACCTTATACACACACACAGCCTGCAGCTCATTCTATACACCTTATACACACACACAGCCTGCAGCTCATTCTATACACCTTATACACACACAGCCTGCAGCTCATTCTATACACCTTATACACACACACAGCCTGCAGCTCATTCTATACACCTTATACACACACACACACACACAGTCTGCAGCTCATTCTATACACCTTATACACACACAGCCTGCAGCTCATTCTATACACCTTATACACACACACAGCCTGCAGCTCATTCTATACACCTTATATACACACACACAGCCTGCAGCTCATTCTATACACCTTATATATACACAGACTGCAGCTCATTCTATACACCTTATACACATACACACAGCCTGCAGCTCATTCTATACACCATATACACACAGACTGCAGCTCATTCTATACACCTTATACACACACACAGCCTGCAGCTCATTCTATACACCTTATATACACACACACAGCCTGCAGCTCATTCTATACACCTTATATATACACAGACTGCAGCTCATTCTATACACCTTATACACATACACACAGCCTGCAGCTCATTCTATACACATTATACACAGCCTGCAGCTCATTCTATACACCTTATACACACACACAGCCTGCAGCTCATTCTATACACCTTATACACACACACAGCCTGCAGCTCATTCTATGCACCTTATACACACACACACAGCCTGCAGCTCATTCTATACACCTTATACACACACACACAGCCTGCAGCTCATTCTATACACCATATACACACAGACTGCAGCTCATTCTATACACCTTATACACACACACAGCCTGCAGCTCATTCTATACACCTTATATACACACACACAGCCTGCAGCTCATTCTATACACCTTATACACACACAGCCTGCAGCTCATTCTATACACCTTATACACACACACAGCCTGCAGCTCATTCTATACATCTTATACATACACTCAGCCTGCACCTCATTCTATACACCTTATACACACACAGACTGCAGCTCATTCTATACACCTTATACACACACAGCTTGCAGCTCATTCTATACACCTTATACACACAGCCTGCAGCTCATTCTATACACCTTATACACCCACAGCCTGCAGCTCATTCTATACACCTTATACACACACAGCCTGCAGCTCATTCTATACACCTTATACACACAGAGCCTGCAGCTCATTCTATACACCTTATACACACACACATCCTGCAGCTCATTCTATACACCTTATACACACAGCCTGCAGCTCATTCTATACACCTTATACACACAGCCTGCAGCTCATTCTATACACCTTATACACACACAGCCTGCAGCTCATTCTATACACCTTATACACACACACTGCCTGCAGCTCATTCTATACACCTTATAAACACACAGCCTGCAGCTCATTCTATGCACCTTATACACACACACACAGTCTGCAGCTCATTCTATACACCTTATACACACAGCCTGCAGCTCATTCTATACACCTTATACACACACAGCCTGCAGCTCATTCTATACACCTTATACACACACACACAGCCTGCAGCTCATTCTATACACCTTATATACACAGCCTGCAGCTCATTCTATACACCTTATACACACACAGTCTGCAGCTCTCTATACAGACCTTATACAAACACAGTCTGCTGCTCATTCTATACACCTTATACACACACACAGCTTGCAGCTCATTCTATACACCTTATACACACAGCCTGCAGCTCATTATATAAACCTTATACACCCACACCGCCTGCAGCTCATTCTATACACCATATACACACACACAGCCTGCAGCTCATTCTATACACCTTACACACACAGCCTGCAGCTCATTCTATACACCTTATACACACAGTTTGCAGCTCATTCTATACACCTTATACACACAGCCTGCAGCTCATTCTATACACCTTATACACCCACAGCCTGCAGCTCATTCTATACACCTTATACACACACACAGCCTGCAGCTCATTCTATACACCTTATACACACAGAGCCTGCAGTTCATTCTATACACCTTATACACACACACATCCTGCAGCTCATTCTATACACCTTATAAACACACAGCCTGCAGCTCATTCTATGCACCTTATACACACACACACAGTCTGCAGCTCATTCTATACACCTTATACACACAGCCTGCAGCTCATTCTATACACCTTATACACACACAGCCTGCAGCTCATTCTATACACCTTATACACACACACACAGCCTGCAGCTCATTCTATACACCTTATATACACACACAGCCTGCAGCTCATTCTATACACCTTATACACACAGTCTGCAGCTCATTCTATACACCTTATACACACACACATCCTGCAGCTCATTCTATACACCTTATACACACAGAGCCTGCAGTTCATTCTATACACCTTATACACACACACATCCTGCAGCTCATTCTATACACCTTATACACACACACACAGTCTGCAGCTCATTCTATACACCTTATACACACAGCCTGCAGCTCATTCTATACACCTTATACACACACAGCCTGCAGCTCTCTATACAGACCTTATACAAACACAGTCTGCTGCTCATTCTATACACCTTATACACACACACAGCTTGCAGCTCATTCTATACACCTTATACACACAGCCTGCAGCTCATTATATAAACCTTATACACCCACACCGCCTGCAGCTCATTCTATACACCATATACACACACACAGCCTGCAGCTCATTCTATACACCTTACACACACAGCCTGCAGCTCATTCTATACACCTTATACACACAGTTTGCAGCTCATTCTATACACCTTATACACACAGCCTGCAGCTCATTCTATACACCTTATACACCCACAGCCTGCAGCTCATTCTATACACCTTATACACACACACAGCCTGCAGCTCATTCTATACACCTTATACACACAGAGCCTGCAGTTCATTCTATACACCTTATACACACACACATCCTGCAGCTCATTCTATACACCTTATACACACACACAGCCTGCAGCTCATTCTATACACCTTATACACACACACAGCCTGCAGCTCATTCTATACACCTTATACACACAGCCTGCAGCTCATTCTATACACCTTATACACACACAGCCTGCAGCTCATTCTATACACCTTATACACACACACACACAGCCTGCAGCTCATTCTATACACATTATACACAGCCTGCAGCTCATTCTATACACCTTATACACATAGAGCCTGCAGCTCATTCTATACACCTTATACACACACACATCCTGCAGCTCATTCTATACACCTTATACACACACACAGCCTGCAGCTCATTCTATACACCTTATACACACACAGCCTGCAGCTCACTATACAGACCTTATACACACACACAGCCTGCAGCTCATTCTATACACACACCGCCTGCTGCTCATTCTATACACCTTATACACACAGCCTGCAGCTCATTATATAAACCTTATACACACACACAGCCTGCAGCTCATTCTATACACCTTACACACACAGCCTGCAGCTCATTCTATACACCATATACACACACACAGCCTGCAGCTCATTCTATACACCTTACACACACAGCCTGCAGCTCATTCTATACACCTTATACACACACAGTTTGCAGCTCATTCTATACACCTTATACACACAGCCTGCAGCTCATTCTATACACCTTATACACACACACAGCCTGCAGCTCATTCTATACACCTTATACACACACAGCCTGCAGCTCATTCTATACACCTTATACACACACACAGCCTGCAGCTCATTCTATACACCTTATACACACACACACACACAGTCTGCAGCTCATTCTATACACCTTATACACACAGCCTGCAGCTCATTCTATACACCCTATACACACACACAGCCTGCAGCTCATTCTTTACACCTTATATACACACACAGCCTGCAGCTCATTCTATACACCTTATACACACACAGCCTGCAGCTCATTCTATACACCTTATACACACACACAGCCTGCAGCTCATTCTATACACACACCGCCTGCAGCTCATTGTATACACCTTATACACACACACAGCCTGCAGCTCATTCTTTACACCTTATACACACACAGCCTGCAGCTCATTCTATACACCTTATACACACAGCCTGCAGCTCATTCTATACACCTTATACACACACACAGCCTGCAGCTCATTCTATACACCTTATACACACACACAGCCTGCAGCTCATCCTATACACCTTATACACACACACAGCCTGCAGCTCATTCTATACACCTTATACACACACACAGCCTGCAGGTCATTCTATACACCTTATACACACACAGCCTGCAGCTCACTATACACCTTATACACACACACACAGCCTGCAGCTCATTCTTTACACCTTATACACACACAGCCTGCAGCTCATTCTATACACCTTATACACACACACACAGCCTGCAGCTCATTCTATACACCTAATACACACACACAGCCTGCATCTCATTCTATACACCTTATACACACACACAGCCTGCAGCTCATTGTATACACCTTATACACACACAGCCTGCAGCTCATTCTATACACCTTATACACACACACAGCCTGCAGCTCATTCTATACACCTTATACACACACACAGCCTGCAGCTCATTGTATACACCTTATACACACACACAGCCTGCAGCTCATTGTATACACCTTATACACACTCACAGCCTGCAGCTCATTCTATACACCTTATACACACACAGCCTGCAGCTCATTCTATACACCTTATACACACACACAGCCTGCAGCTCATTCTATACACACACCGCCTGCAGCTCATTGTATACACCTTATACACACACACAGCCTGCAGCTCATTCTATACACCTTATACACACACAGCCTGCAGCTCATTCTATACACATTATACACACACACAGCCTGCAGCTCATTCTATACACATTATACACACACACAGCCTGCAGCTCATTCTATATACATTATACACACACACAGCCTGCAGCTCATTCTATACACCTTATACACACACACAGCCTGCAGCTCATTCTATACACACACCGCCTGCAGCTCATTGTATACACCTTATACACACACAGTCTGCAGCTCATTGTATACACCTTATACACACTCACAGCCTGCAGCTCATTCTATACACCTTATACACACACAGCCTGCAGCTCATTCTATACACCTTATACACACACACAGCCTGCAGCTCATTCTATACACCTTATATACACACACACAGCCTGCAGCTCATTCTATACACCTTATATATACACAGACTGCAGCTCATTCTATACACCTTATACACACACACAGCCTGCAGCTCATTCTATACACCTTATACACACACAGCCTGCAGCTCATTCTATACACCTTATACACACACACACACAGCCTGCAGCTCATCCTATACACCTTATAAACACACAGCCTGCAGCTCATTCTATGCACCTTATACACACACAGCCTGCAGCTCATTCTATACACCTTATACACACACACAGTCTGCAGCTCATTCTATACACCTTATACACACACAGCCTGCAGCTCATTCTATACACATTATACACACACACAGCCTGCAGCTCATTCTATACACCTTATACACACACACAGCCTGCAGCTCATTCTATACACCTTATACACACACACAGCCTGCAGCTCATTCTATACACCTTATACACACACACACACACACAGTCTGCAGCTCATTCTATACACCTTATACACACACAGCCTGCAGCTCATTCTATACACCTTATACACACACAGCCTGCAGCTCATTCTATACACCTTATACACACACACACAGCCTGCAGCTCATTCTATACACCATATACACACAGACTGCAGCTCATTCTATACACCTTATACACACACACAGCCTGCAGCTCATTCTATACACCTTATATACACACACACAGCCTGCAGCTCATTCTATACACCTTATATATACACAGACTGCAGCTCATTCTATACACCTTATACACATACACACAGCCTGCAGCTCATTCTATACACATTATACACAGCCTGCAGCTCATTCTATACACCTTATACACACACACAGCCTGCAGCTCATTCTATACACCTTATACACACACACAGCCTGCAGCTCATTCTATGCACCTTATACACACACACACAGCCTGCAGCTCATTCTATACACCTTATACACACACACAGCCTGCAGCTCATTCTATACACCTTATACACACACAGTCTGCAGCTCATTCTATACACCTTATACACACACAGCCTGCAGCTCATTCTATACACCTTATACACAAACACAGCCTGCAGCTCATTCTATACACCTTATACACACACACAGCCTGCAGCTCATTCTATACACCTTATACACACACACAGCCTGCAGCTCATTCTATACACCTTATACACACACAGCCTGCAGCTCATTCTATACACCTTATACACACACACAGCCTGCAGCTCATTCTATACACCTTATACACACACACACACACACAGTCTGCAGCTCATTCTATACACCTTATACACACACAGCCTGCAGCTCATTCTATACACCTTATACACACACACAGCCTGCAGCTCATTCTATACACCTTATATACACACACACAGCCTGCAGCTCATTCTATACACCTTATATATACACAGACTGCAGCTCATTCTATACACCTTATACACATACACACAGCCTGCAGCTCATTCTATACACCATATACACACAGACTGCAGCTCATTCTATACACCTTATACACACACACAGCCTGCAGCTCATTCTATACACCTTATATACACACACACAGCCTGCAGCTCATTCTATACACCTTATATATACACAGACTGCAGCTCATTCTATACACCTTATACACATACACACAGCCTGCAGCTCATTCTATACACATTATACACAGCCTGCAGCTCATTCTATACACCTTATACACACACACAGCCTGCAGCTCATTCTATACACCTTATACACACACACAGCCTGCAGCTCATTCTATGCACCTTATACACACACACACAGCCTGCAGCTCATTCTATACACCTTATACACACACACACAGCCTGCAGCTCATTCTATACACCATATACACACAGACTGCAGCTCATTCTATACACCTTATACACACACACAGCCTGCAGCTCATTCTATACACCTTATATACACACACACAGCCTGCAGCTCATTCTATACACCTTATACACACACAGCCTGCAGCTCATTCTATACACCTTATACACACACACAGCCTGCAGCTCATTCTATACATCTTATACATACACTCAGCCTGCACCTCATTCTATACACCTTATACACACACAGACTGCAGCTCATTCTATACACCTTATACACACACAGCTTGCAGCTCATTCTATACACCTTATACACACAGCCTGCAGCTCATTCTATACACCTTATACACCCACAGCCTGCAGCTCATTCTATACACCTTATACACACACAGCCTGCAGCTCATTCTATACACCTTATACACACAGAGCCTGCAGCTCATTCTATACACCTTATACACACACACATCCTGCAGCTCATTCTATACACCTTATACACACAGCCTGCAGCTCATTCTATACACCTTATACACACAGCCTGCAGCTCATTCTATACACCTTATACACACACAGCCTGCAGCTCATTCTATACACCTTATACACACACACTGCCTGCAGCTCATTCTATACACCTTATAAACACACAGCCTGCAGCTCATTCTATGCACCTTATACACACACACACAGTCTGCAGCTCATTCTATACACCTTATACACACAGCCTGCAGCTCATTCTATACACCTTATACACACACAGCCTGCAGCTCATTCTATACACCTTATACACACACACACAGCCTGCAGCTCATTCTATACACCTTATATACACACACAGCCTGCAGCTCATTCTATACACCTTATACACACAGTCTGCAGCTCATTCTATACACCTTATACACACACACATCCTGCAGCTCATTCTATACACCTTATACACACAGAGCCTGCAGTTCATTCTATACACCTTATACACACACACATCCTGCAGCTCATTCTATACACCTTATACACACACACAGCCTGCAGTTCATTCTATACACCTTATACACACACACACAGTCTGCAGCTCATTCTATACACCTTATACACACAGCCTGCAGCTCATTCTATACACCTTATACACACACAGTTTGCAGCTCATTCTATACACCTTATACACACAGCCTGCAGCTCATTCTATACACCTTATACACACACACAGCCTGCAGCTCATTCTATACACCTTATACACACACAGCCTGCAGCTCTCTATACAGACCTTATACAAACACAGTCTGCTGCTCATTCTATACACCTTATACACACACACAGCTTGCAGCTCATTCTATACACCTTATACACACAGCCTGCAGCTCATTATATAAACCTTATACACCCACACCGCCTGCAGCTCATTCTATACACCATATACACACACACAGCCTGCAGCTCATTCTATACACCTTACACACACAGCCTGCAGCTCATTCTATACACCTTATACACACAGTTTGCAGCTCATTCTATACACCTTATACACACAGCCTGCAGCTCATTCTATACACCTTATACACCCACAGCCTGCAGCTCATTCTATACACCTTATACACACACACAGCCTGCAGCTCATTCTATACACCTTATACACACAGAGCCTGCAGTTCATTCTATACACCTTATACACACACACATCCTGCAGCTCATTCTATACACCTTATAAACACACAGCCTGCAGCTCATTCTATGCACCTTATACACACACACACAGTCTGCAGCTCATTCTATACACCTTATACACACAGCCTGCAGCTCATTCTATACACCTTATACACACACAGCCTGCAGCTCATTCTATACACCTTATACACACACACACAGCCTGCAGCTCATTCTATACACCTTATATACACACACAGCCTGCAGCTCATTCTATACACCTTATACACACAGTCTGCAGCTCATTCTATACACCTTATACACACACACAGCCTGCAGCTCATTCTATACACCTTATACACACACACAGCCTGCAGTTCATTCTATACACCTTATACACACACACACAGTCTGCAGCTCATTCTATACACCTTATACACACAGCCTGCAGCTCATTCTATACACCTTATACACACACAGCCTGCAGCTCTCTATACAGACCTTATACAAACACAGTCTGCTGCTCATTCTATACACCTTATACACACACACAGCTTGCAGCTCATTCTATACACCTTATACACACAGCCTGCAGCTCATTATATAAACCTTATACACCCACACCGCCTGCAGCTCATTCTATACACCATATACACACACACAGCCTGCAGCTCATTCTATACACCTTACACACACAGCCTGCAGCTCATTCTATACACCTTATACACACAGTTTGCAGCTCATTCTATACACCTTATACACACAGCCTGCAGCTCATTCTATACACCTTATACACCCACAGCCTGCAGCTCATTCTATACACCTTATACACACACACAGCCTGCAGCTCATTCTATACACCTTATACACACAGAGCCTGCAGTTCATTCTATACACCTTATACACACACACATCCTGCAGCTCATTCTATACACCTTATACACACACACAGCCTGCAGCTCATTCTATACACCTTATACACACACACAGCCTGCAGCTCATTCTATACACCTTATACACACAGCCTGCAGCTCATTCTATACACCTTATACACACACAGCCTGCAGCTCATTCTATACACCTTATACACACACACACAGCCTGCAGCTCATTCTATACACATTATACACAGCCTGCAGCTCATTCTATACACCTTATACACATAGAGCCTGCAGCTCATTCTATACACCTTATACACACACACATCCTGCAGCTCATTCTATACACCTTATACACACACACAGCCTGCAGCTCATTCTATACACCTTATACACACACAGCCTGCAGCTCACTATACAGACCTTATACACACACACAGCCTGCAGCTCATTCTATACACACACCGCCTGCTGCTCATTCTATACACCTTATACACACAGCCTGCAGCTCATTATATAAACCTTATACACACACACAGCCTGCAGCTCATTCTATACACCTTACACACACAGCCTGCAGCTCATTCTATACACCATATACACACACACAGCCTGCAGCTCATTCTATACACCTTACACACACAGCCTGCAGCTCATTCTATACACCTTATACACACACAGTTTGCAGCTCATTCTATACACCTTATACACACAGCCTGCAGCTCATTCTATACACCTTATACACACACACAGCCTGCAGCTCATTCTATACACCTTATACACACACAGCCTGCAGCTCATTCTATACACCTTATACACACACACAGCCTGCAGCTCATTCTATACACCTTATACACACACACACACACAGTCTGCAGCTCATTCTATACACCTTATACACACAGCCTGCAGCTCATTCTATACACCCTATACACACACACAGCCTGCAGCTCATTCTTTACACCTTATATACACACACAGCCTGCAGCTCATTCTATACACCTTATACACACACAGCCTGCAGCTCATTCTATACACCTTATACACACACACAGCCTGCAGCTCATTCTATACACACACCGCCTGCAGCTCATTGTATACACCTTATACACACACACAGCCTGCAGCTCATTCTTTACACCTTATACACACACAGCCTGCAGCTCATTCTATACACCTTATACACACAGCCTGCAGCTCATTCTATACACCTTATACACACACACAGCCTGCAGCTCATTCTATACACCTTATACACACACACAGCCTGCAGCTCATCCTATACACCTTATACACACACACAGCCTGCAGCTCATTCTATACACCTTATACACACACACAGCCTGCAGGTCATTCTATACACCTTATACACACACAGCCTGCAGCTCACTATACACCTTATACACACACACACAGCCTGCAGCTCATTCTTTACACCTTATACACACACAGCCTGCAGCTCATTCTATACACCTTATACACACACACACAGCCTGCAGCTCATTCTATACACCTAATACACACACACAGCCTGCATCTCATTCTATACACCTTATACACACACACAGCCTGCAGCTCATTGTATACACCTTATACACACACAGCCTGCAGCTCATTCTATACACCTTATACACACACACAGCCTGCAGCTCATTCTATACACCTTATACACACACACAGCCTGCAGCTCATTGTATACACCTTATACACACACACAGCCTGCAGCTCATTGTATACACCTTATACACACTCACAGCCTGCAGCTCATTCTATACACCTTATACACACACACAGCCTGCAGCTCATTCTATACACACACCGCCTGCAGCTCATTGTATACACCTTATACACACACACAGCCTGCAGCTCATTCTATACACCTTATACACACACAGCCTGCAGCTCACTATACAGACCTTATACACACACAGTCTGCTGCTCATTCTATACACCTTATACACACACACAGCCTGCAGCTCATTGTATACACCTTATACACACACACAGTCTGCAGCTCATTCTATACACCTTATACACACACAGCCTGCAGCTCATTCTATACACATTATACACACACACAGCCTGCAGCTCATTCTATATACATTATACACACACACAGCCTGCAGCTCATTCTATACACCTTATATACACACACAGCCTGCAGCTCATTCTATACACATTATACACACACACAGCCTGCAGCTCATTCTATACACATTATACACACACACAGCCTGCAGCTCATTCTATATACATTATACACACACACAGCCTGCAGCTCATTCTATACACCTTATACACACACACAGCCTGCAGCTCATTCTATACACACACCGCCTGCAGCTCATTGTATACACCTTATACACACACACAGCCTGCAGCTCATTCTTTACACCTTATACACACACAGCCTGCAGCTCATTCTATACACCTTATACACACAGCCTGCAGCTCATTCTATACACCTTATACACACACACAGCCTGCAGCTCATTCTATACACCTTATACACACACACAGCCTGCAGCTCATCCTATACACCTTATACACACACACAGCCTGCAGCTCATTCTATACACCTTATACACACACAGTCTGCAGCTCATTCTATACACACACCGCCTGCAGCTCATTGTATACACCTTATACACACACACAGCCTGCAGCTCATTGTATACACCTTATACACACTCACAGCCTGCAGCTCATTCTATACACCTTATACACACACAGCCTGCAGCTCATTCTATACACCTTATACACACACACAGCATGCAGCTCATTCTATACACCTTATACACACACACAGCCTGCAGCTCATTGTATACACCTTATACACACTCACAGCCTGCAGCTCATTCTATACACCTTATACACACACAGCCTGCAGCTCATTCTATACACCTTATACACACAGCCTGCAGCTCATTCTATACACATTATACACACACACAGCCTGCAGCTCATTCTATATACATTATACACACACACAGCCTGCAGCTCATTCTATACACCTTATACACACACACAGCCTGCAGCTCATTCTATACACCTTATACACACACACAGCCTGCAGCTCATTCTATACACCTTATACACACACAGTTTGCAGCTCATTCTATACACCTTATACACAGCCTGCAGCTCATTCTATACACCTTATACACACACAGCCTGCAGCTCATTCTATACAGCTTATACACACAGCCTGCAGCTCATTCTATACACCTTATACACACACACACACAGTCTGCAGCTCATTCTATACACCTTATACACACAGCCTGCAGCTCATTCTATACACCTTATACACACACAGCCTGCAGCTCATTCTATACACCTTATACACACACACACAGCCTGCAGTTCATTCTATACACCTTATACACACACAGCCTGCAGCTCATTCTATACACCTTATACACACACAGTCTGCAGCTCATTGTATACACCTTATACACACACCGCCTGCAGCTCATTCTGTACACCTTATACACACACCGCCTGCAGCTCAATCTATACACCTTATACACACACACAGCCTGCAGCTCATTCTATACACCTTATACACACACACAGCCTGCAGCTCATTCTATACACTTTATACACACACAGCCTGCAGCTCATTCTATACACCTTATACACACAGCCTGCAGCTCATTCTATACACCTTATACACACACACACAGCCTGCAGTTCATTCTATACACCTTATACACACACAGCCTGCAGCTCATTCTATACACCTTATACACACACAGCCTGCAGCTCATTCTATATACATTATACACACACACACAGCCTGCAGCTCATTCTATACACCTTATACACACACAGCCTGCAGCTCATTCTATACACATTATACACACACACAGCCTGCAGCTCATTCTATATACATTATACACACACACACAGCCTGCAGCTCATTCTATACACCTTATACACACACAGCCTGCAGCTCATTCTATACACCTTATACACACACACAGCATGCAGCTCATTCTATACACCTTATACACACTCACAGCCTGCAGCTCATTCTATACACCTTATACACACACAGCCTGCAGCTCATTCTATACACCTTATACACACACACAGCCTGCAGCTCATTCTATACACCTTATACACACACACAGCCTGCAGCTCATTCTATACACCTTATACATACACACAGCCTGCAGCTCATTCTATACACCTTATACACACAGCCTGCAGCTCATTCTATACACCTTATACACACACAGCCTGCAGCGCATTCTATACACCTTATACACACACACACAGCCTGCAGTTCATTCTATACACCTTATACACACACAGCCTGCAGCTCATTCTATACACATTATACACACACACAGCCTGCAGCTCATTCTATACACCTTATACATACACACAGCCTGCAGCTCATTCTATATACATTATACACACACAGCCTGCAGCTCATTCTATATACATTATACACACACACACAGCCTGCAGCTCATTCTATACACCTTATACATACACACAGCCTGCAGCTCATTTAATACAATATTTTCAATATTTTTTGCCTTAAACAAAGTTTGTGTACATTGAACCATCAAAAACCAAATGTATCACTATCTCAGTCATGCTAAAAAAAAAATCTGTTTTTCGGAATATTTGGATAGCGGAGACTCAGCCTGTAATCAGGAAAGTATTTTACCGCAATGGCTTATCAAACAATATGGCTGTGACACCTGTACTGTTGGGTTTGCGCAGAAAAGGGAACATTGGATCCCATCTCAACATTTGACTGTCCTTAGCACACATCAGAGGGTGTTTGGCCACCCTTGGCACACATCAGAGGGTGTTTGGCCACCCTTGGCATACACAAGAGGGTATTTGGCGATCCTTAACATACATCGAGAGGAATGGTTTCATGATAAGGCACAGCCCAAGCCATTCCAGCCACCAATATCACAGGTGAGCCTACTACATGCCAACCCTCCACCCTCTAATGCCCTGACATGAACAGTTTTTGGCTTGTCATTGGCTGCTATATGACTGCCTCCTCCAGTACCAGCTGCCACATAGAGCAGATAGGGATGGACATAGGAAGCCAGTCATTGAGTGGTGGGACAGACTTCCACCATCCAATGTTGTGATGCGATGGTAACGCCATTACGATGATTCGCACATGCGCAGTTATCCAGATGACCCGCATAGCCTGGCAGAGTAGGACAGACTGTCTGTTGCAGTGTCACTTACTGGGACTGGAGGGGGAGCAGCCAGACAGGACAGAGTCTGGACTGTCTGATTGTGCTGATATCTACTACTCGTACTCAGAGTAACTACCTGTAATGTGCAATGCCCGCCCACCCGTTCCGCCAGAGAGACACACAATGACTGCAGTGCTGCTGGCTGAGATGTGACTGTCACTACACTGTGTATTACTACGTAACTGGCTGCTACTACAGGGGTAAAGGCTGCGCTCTGATTGGTTCTCACTGTCTCAGAAAGCCAATCACATCTAGCAATATGCTCTGTTGCCGAGCAGCAGCCTAGAGAGGGGAGGGACCGAGCAGGTCACGTCTATGGCAGACAGGGACAGCCTCCAATAGGCACAAGATGCATCTGTTGCAGAGAGCTGCAGCCAGGAAGGAGCCAGGGGCGGTGCAGCTATCAGAATATAAAAAAAAAGTAACCATCGGAACACTATCGAATCATCAGTTGATGGTGGCAAACATTGGAATGCCACCATCAAATGGCAAAAGTACTGACATCGCAAAAAAACATTGATGGTCTGTGTCCATCCCTAAAACCAGCTGACTATAAATTCTGATTGTAGTGTGAATGAGGATCCCTACGATCACTGGTTAGATAGGAGAGTCCCAGACACAGCTCCCCCGGGTACCACGCACCTTGGTGTAATGAAACTGCATGGGGTCATCCGTTGACAGAGACACAATCAGTCCTTTATGTAAGAATTCTCGCAGAGGATTTTTAGAATATTCTAGGAACAAGCTGTTGTTGCTGAGTGGAGACATCGCGATGGGGATTTGTGCCAGGTAGTAAAGATACTGTAGCACTGGGCTCTAGAGGAGAGATAACAGCACTGGTTAGTTCTGTGTTACAGGTTATAGGCACTCACTAATACCCAGCTCAAGGGCGACAACTTGTGGCTGTGATGTGAATTGCACTACACTTCAAAACACTTTTCTTTTGGTCTTTTTAACTCCTTTGGTTTGTAAGCATTATTAGATTCTTTTTTATAGAGTAGGCCTGACCAACCTGTGGCTCTCCAGCTGAAACTACAAGTCCCAGCAAGCGTTACCAGTTGATCAGTGGGAAGGTGTGCTGGGACTTGTAGTTTCACAACGGCTTGGCAAGGCTGTAGAGTGTATATTATATTTGCATTTCTCCCATTTGCAATCCCTATATAGTGGTATATTCCTTGGAACTGTAGCTCAGCATATGAAACAACAGGGCATCATGAAAAGTGGGAGGGATAAGAATACAGTATAGAGGGTGCAGTGTGTGAGGGATAATAATACAGTATAGAGGGTGCAGTGTGTGAGGGATAAGAATACAGTATACAGGGTGCAGTGTGTGAGGGATAAGAATACAGTATACAGGGTGCAGTGTGTGAGGGATAAGAATACAGTATACAGGGTGCAGAGTGTGAGGGATAAGAATACAGTATACAGGGTGCAGTGTGTGAGGGATAAGAATACAGTATACGGGGTGCAGTGTGTGGGGGATAAGAATACAGGGTGCAGTGTGTGAGGGATAAGAATACAGTATACAGGGAGCAGTGTGTGAGGGATAAGAATACAGTATAGAGGGTGCAGTGTGTGAGGGATAAGAATACAGTATACGGGGTGCAGTGTGTGGGGGATAAGAATACAGGGTGCAGTGTGTGAGGGATAAGAATACAGTATACAGGGAGCAGTGTGTGAGGGATAAGAATACAGTATACAGGGTGCAGTGTGTGAGGGATAAGAATACAGTATACAGGGTGCAGTGTGTGAGGGATAAGAATACAGTATACAGGGTGCACTGTGTGAGGGATAAGAATACAGTATACGGGGTGCAGTGTGTGAGGGATAAGAATACAGTATACAGGGTGCAGTGTGTGAGGGATAAGAATACAGTATACAGGGTGCAGTGTGTGAGGGATAAGAATACAGTATACAGGGAGCAGTGTGTGAGGGATAAGAATACAGTATACAGGGTGCAGTGTGTGAGGGATAAGAATACAGTATACAGGGTGCAGTGTGTGAGGGATAAGAATACAGTATACAGGGTGCAGAGTGTGAGGGATCAGAATACAGTATACGGGGTGCAGTGTGTGAGGGATAAGAATACAGTATACAGGGTGCAGTGTGTGAGGGATAAGAATACAGTATACAGGGTGCAGTGTGTGAGGGATAAGAATACAGTATACAGGGTGCAGAGTGTGAGGGATAAGAATACAGTATACAGGGTGCACTGTGTGAGGGATAAGAATACAGTATACAGGGTGCACTGTGTGAGGGATAAGAATACAGTATACAGGGTGCAGTGTGTGAGGGATAAGAATACAGTATACAGGGTGCAGTGTGTGAGGGATAAGTATACGGGGTGCAGTGTGTGAGGGATAAGAATACAGTATACGGGGTGCAGAGTGTGAGGGATAAGAATACAGTATACGGGGTGCAGTGTGTGAGGGATAAGAATACAGGGTGCAGTGTGTGAGGGATAAGAATACAGGGTGCAGTGTGTGAGGGATAAGAATACAGTATACAGGGTGCAGAGTGTGAGGGATAAGAATACAGTATACAGGGTGCAGTGTGTGAGGGATAAGAATACAGTATACATGGTGCAGTGTGTGAGGGATAAGAATACAGGGTGCAGTGTGTGAGGGATAAGAATACAGGGTGCAGTGTGTGAGGGATAAGAATACAGTATACGGGGTGCAGTGTGTGAGGGATAAGAATACAGGGTGAAGTTTGTGAGGGATAAGAATACAGGGTGCAGTGTGTGAGGGATAAGAATACAGTATACAGGGTGCAGTGTGTGAGGGATAAGAATACAGTATACAGGGTGCAGTGTGTGAGGGATAAGAATACAGTATACATGGTGCAGTGTGTGAGGGATAAGAATACAGTATACAGGGTGCAGTGTGTGAGGGATAAGGATACAGTATACAGGGTGCAGTGTGTGAGGGTTAAGGATACAGTATACAGGGTGCAGAGTGTGAGGGATAAGAATACAGTATAGAGGGTGCAGTGTGTGAGGGATAAGAATACAGTATACAGGGTGCAGTGTGTGAGGGATAAGAATACAGTATAGAGGGTGCAGTGTGTGAGGGATAAGAATACAGTATACAGGGTGCAGTGTGTGAGGGATAAGAATACAGTATACGGGGTGCAGTGTGTGAGGGATAAGAATACAGTATACGGGGTGCAGTGTGTGAGGGATAAGAATACAGTATACAGGGTGCAGTGTGTGAGGGATAAGAATACAGTATACGTGGTGCAGTGTGTGAGGGATAAGAATACAGTATACAGGGTGCAGTGTGTGAGGGATAAGTATACGGGGTGCAGTGTGTGAGGGATAAGAATACAGTATACGGGGTGCAGAGTGTGAGGGATAAGAATACAGTATACGGGGTGCAGTGTGTGAGGGATAAGAATACAGGGTGCAGTGTGTGAGGGATAAGAATACAGGGTGCAGTGTGTGAGGGATAAGAATACAGTATACAGGGTGCAGAGTGTGAGGGATAAGAATACAGTATACAGGGTGCAGTGTGTGAGGGATAAGAATACAGTATACAGGGTGCAGAGTGTGAGGGATAAGAATACAGTATACGGGGTGCAGTGTGTGAGGGATAAGAATACAGGGTGCAGTGTGTGAGGGATAAGAATACAGTATACAGGGTGCAGTGTGTGAGGGATAAGAATACAGTATACAGGGTGCAGAGTGTGAGGGATAAGAATACAGTATACAGGGTGCAGTGTGTGAGGGATAAGAATACAGGGTGCAGTGTGTGAGGGATAAGAATACAGTATACAGGGTGCAGTGTGTGAGGGATAAGAATACAGTATACAGGGTGCAGAGTGTGAGGGATAAGAATACAGTATACAGGGTGCAGAGTGTGAGGGATAAGAATACAGTATACAGGGTGCACTGTGTGAGGGATAAGAATACAGTATACAGGGTGCAGTGTGTGAGGGATAAGAATACAGTATACAGGGTGCAGTGTGTGAGGGATAAGAATACAGTATACAGGGTGCAGTGTGTGAGGGATAAGGATACAGTATACAGGGTGCAGTGTGTGAGGGATAAGGATACAGTATACAGGGTGCAGTGTGTGAGGGATAAGGATACAGTATACAGGGTGCAGTGTGTGAGGGTTAAGGATACAGTATACAGGGTGCAGAGTGTGAGGGATAAGAATACAGTATACAGGGTGCAGTGTGTGAGGGATAAGAATACAGTATACAGGGTGCAGTGTGTGAGGGTTAAGAATACAGAATACAGGGTGCAGTGTGTGAGGGATAAGAATACAGTATACAGGGTGCAGTGTGTGAGGGATAAGGATACAGTATACAGGGTGCAGTGTGTGAGGGATAAGAATACAGTATAGAGGGTGCAGTGTGTGAGGGATAAGAATACAGTATACAGGGTGCAGTGTGTGAGGGTTAAGAATACAGAATACAGGGTGCAGTGTGTGAGGGATAAGAATACAGTATACGGGGTGCAGTGTGTGAGGGATAAGAATACAGTATACAGGGTGCAGTGTGTGAGGGATAAGAATACAGTATACAGGGTGCAGTGTGTGAGGGATAAGAATACAGTATACATGGTGCAGTGTGTGAGGGATAAGAATACAGTATACAGGGTGCAGTGTGTGAGGGATAAGGATACAGTATACAGGGTGCAGTGTGTGAGGGATAAGAATACAGTATACGTGGTGCAGTGTGTGAGGGATAAGAATACAGTATACGGGGTGCAGTGTGTGAGGGATAAGAATACAGGGTGCAGTGTGTGAGGGATAAGAATACAGGGTGCAGTGTGTGAGGGATAAGAATACAGTATACAGGGTGCAGTGTGTGAGGGATAAGAATACAGTATACAGGGTGCAGTGTGTGAGGGATAAGAATACAGTATACATGGTGCAGTGTGTGAGGGATAAGAATACAGTATACAGGGTGCAGTGTGTGAGGGATAAGAATACAGTATACGGGGTGCAGTGTGTGAGGGGTAAGAATACAGTATACAGGGTGCAGTGTGTGAGGGATAAGAATACAGGGTGCAGTGTGTGAGGGATAAGAATACAGTATACAGGGTGCAGTGTGTGAGGGGTAAGAATACAGTATACAGGGTGCAGTGTGTGAGCGATAAAAATACAGTATACAGGGTGCAGAGTGTGAGGGATAAGAATACAGTATACATGGTGCAGTGTGTGAGGGATAAGAATACAGTATACATGGTGCAGTGTGTGAGGGATAAGAATACAGTATACAGGGTGCAGAGTGTGAGGGATAAGAATACAGTATACAGGGTGCAGAGTGTGAGGGATAAGAATACAGTATACAGGGTGCAGTGTGTGAGGGATAAGAATACAGGGTGCAGTGTGTGAGGGATAAGAATACAGTATACAGGGTGCGAGGGATAAGAATACAGTATACGGGGTGCAGTGTGTGAGGGATAAGAATACAGTATACAGGGTGCAGTGTGTGAGGGATAAGAATACAGTATACGTGGTGCAGTGTGTGAGGGATAAGAATACAGTATACAGGGTGCAGTGTGTGAGGGATAAGAATACAGTATACGTGGTGCAGTGTGTGAGGGATAAGTATACGGGGTGCAGTGTGTGAGGGATAAGAATACAGTATACAGGGTGCAGTGTGTGAGGGATAAGAATACAGTATACAGGGTGCAGTGTGTGAGGGATAAGAATACAGTATACAGGGTGCAGTGTGTGAGGGATAAGAATACAGTATACAGGGTGCAGTGTGTGAGGGATAAGAATACAGTATACAGGGTGCAGTGTGGGAGGGATAAGAATACAGTATACAGGGTGCAGAGTGTGAGGGATAAGAATACAGTATACGGGGTGCAGTGTGTGAGGGATAAGAATACAGGGTGCAGTGTGTGAGGGATAAGAATACAGGGTGCAGTGTGTGAGGGATAAGAATACAGTATACAGGGTGCAGAGTGTGAGGGATAAGAATACAGTATACAGGGTGCAGTGTGTGAGGGATAAGAATACAGGGTGCAGTGTGGGAGGGATAAGAATACAGTATACAGGGTGCAGTGTGGGAGGGATAAGAATACAGTATACAGGGTGCAGAGTGTGAGGGATAAGAATACAGTATACAGGGTGCAGTGTGTGAGGGATAAGAATACAGTATACAGGGTGCAGTGTGTGAGGGATAAGAATACAGTATACAGGGTGCAGTGTGTGAGGGATAAGAATACAGTATACAGGGTGCAGTGTGTGAGGGATAAGAATACAGTATACAGGGTGCAGTGTGGGAGGGATAAGAATACAGTATACAGGGTGCAGAGTGTGAGGGATAAGAATACAGTATACGGGGTGCAGAGTGTGAGGGATAAGAATAAAGTATACGGGGTGCAGAGTGTGAGGGATAAGAATACAGTATACAGGGTGCAGTGTGTGAGGGATAAGAATACAGGGTGCAGTGTGTGAGGGATAAGAATACAGTATACAGGGTGCAGTGTGTGAGGGATAAGAATACAGTATACATGGTGCAGTGTGTGAGGGATAAGAATACAGTATACAGGGTGCAGTGTGTGAGGGATAAGAATACAGGGTGCAGTGTGTGAGGGATAAGAATACAGTATACAGGGTGCAGTGTGTGAGGGATAAGAATACAGGGTGCAGTGTGTGAGGGATAAGAATACAGTATACAGGGTGCAGTGTGTGAGGGATAAGAATACAGTATACATGGTGCAGTGTGTGAGGGATAAGAATACAGTATACAGGGTGCAGTGTGTGAGGGATAAGAACACAGTATACAGGGTGCAGTGTGTGAGGGATAAGAATACAGTATACAGGGTGCAGTGTGTGAGGGATAAGAATACAGTATACGGGGTGCAGTGTGTGAGGGATAAGAATACAGTATACGGGGTGCAGTGTGTGAGGGATAAGAATACAGTATACGGGGTGCAGTGTGTGAGGGATAAGAATACAGTATACGGGGTGCAGTGTGTGAGGGATAAGAATACAGTATACGGGGTGCAGAGTGTGAGGGATAAGAATACAGTATACAGGGTGCAGTGTGTGAGGGATAAGAATACAGGGTGCAGTGTGTGAGGGATAAGAATACAGTATACAGGGTGCAGTGTGTGAGGGATAAGAATACAGTATACATGGTGCAGTGTGTGAGGGATAAGAATACAGTATACAGGGTGCAGTGTGTGAGGGATAAGAATACAGTATACAGGGTGCAGTGTGTGAGGGATAAGAATACAGTATACAGGGTGCAGTGTGTTAGGGATAAGGATACAGTATACAGGGTGCAGAGTGTGAGGGATAAGAATACAGTATACAGGGTGCAGAGTGTGAGGGATAAGAATACAGTATACAGGGTGCAGAGTGTGAGGGATAAGAATACAGTATACAGGGTGCAGTGTGTGAGGGATAAGAATACAGTATACAGGGTGCAGTGTGTGAGGGATAAGAATACAGTATACAGGGTGCAGTGTGTGAGGGATAAGAATACAGTATACAGGGTGCAGAGTGTGAGGGATAAGAATACAGTATACAGGGTGCACTGTGTGAGGGATAATAATACAGTATACAGGGTGCACTGTGTGAGGGATAAGAATACATTATAGAGGGTGCAGTGTGTGAGGGATAAGAATACAGTATACGGGGTGCAGTGTGTGAGGGATAAGAATACAGGGTGCAGTGTGTGAGGGATAAGAATACAGTATACAGGGTGCAGTGTGTGAGGGATAAGAATACAGTATACATGGTGCAGTGTGTGAGGGATAAGAATACAGGGTGCAGTGTGTGAGGGATAAGAATACAGTATACGGGGTGCAGTGTGTGAGCGATAAAAATACAGTATACAGGATGCAGTGTGTGAGGGATAAGAATACAGTATACAGGGTGCCGTGTGTGAGGGATAAGAATACAGTATACAGGGAGCAGTGTGTGAGGGATAAGAATACAGTATACAGGGAGCAGTGTGTGAGGGATAAGAATACAGTATACGGGGTGCAGTGTGTGAGGGATAAGAATACAGTATACGGGGTGCAGTGTGTGAGGGATAAGAATACAGTATACGGGGTGCAGAGTGTGAGGGATAAGAATACAGTATACGGGGTGCAGTGTGTGAGGGATAAGAATACAGTATACGGGGTGCAGTGTGTGAGGGATAAGAATACAGTATACGGGGTGCAGTGTGTGAGGGATAAGAATACAGTATACGGGGTGCAGTGTGTGAGGGATAAGAATACAGTATACGGGGTGCAGTGTGTGAGGGATAAGAATACATTATACGGGGTGCAGTGTGTGAGGGATAAGAATACAGTATACGGGGTGCAGTGTGTGAGGGATAAGAATACAGTATACGGGGTGCAGTGTGTGAGGGATAAGAATACAGTATACGGGGTGCAGTGTGTGAGGGATAAGAATACAGTATACGGGGTGCAGTGTGTGGGGGATAAGTATACAGGGTGCAGTGTGTGAGGGATAAGAATACAGTATACGGGGTGCAGTGTGTGAGGGATAAGAATACAGTATACGGGGTGCAGAGTGTGAGGGATAAGAATACATTATACAGGGTGCAGTGTGTGAGGGATAAGAATACAGGGTGCAGTGTGTGAGGGATAAGAATACAGTATACAGGGTGCAGTGTGTGAGGGATAAGAATACAGTATACATGGTGCAGTGTGTGAGGGATAAGAATACAGTATACAGGGTGCAGTGTGTGAGGGATAAGGATTCAGTATACAGGGTGCAGAGTGTGAGGGATAAGGATACAGTATACAGGGTGCAGAGTGTGAGGGATAAGAATACAGTATACAGGGTGCAGAGTGTGAGGGATAAGAATACAGTATACAGGGTGCAGAGTGTGAGGGATAAGAATACAGTATACAGGGTGCAGAGTGTGAGGGATAAGAATACAGTATACAGGGTGCAGAGTGTGATGGATAAGAATACAGTATACAGGGTGCACTGTGTGAGGGATAATAATACAGTATACATGGTGCAGTGTGTGAGGGATAAGAATACATTATAGAGGGTGCAGTGTGTGAGGGATAAGAATACAGTATACATGGTGCAGTGTGTGAGGGATAAGAATACAGTATACAGGGTGCAGTGTGTGAGGGATAAGAATACAGTATACGGGGTGCAGTGTGTGAGGGATAAGAATACAGTATACGGGCTGCAGTGTGTGAGGGATAAGAATACAGTATACGGGGTGCAGTGTGTGAGGGATAAGAATACAGTATACGGGGTGCAGTGTGTGAGGGATAAGAATACAGTATACGGGGTGCAGTGTGTGGGGGATAAGTATACAGGGTGCAGTGTGTGAGGGATAAGAATACAGTATACAGGGTGCAGTGTGTGAGGGATAAGAATACAGTATACAGGGTGCAGAGTGTGAGGGATAAGAATACAGTATACAGGGTGCAGAGTGTGAGGGATAAGAATACAGTATACAGGGTGCACTGTGTGAGGGATAATAATACAGTATACAGGGTGCAGTGTGTGAGGGATAAGAATACATTATAGAGGGTGCAGTGTGTGAGGGATAAGAATACAGGGTGCAGTGTGTGAGGGATAAGAATACAGTATACAGTGTGCAGTGTGTGAGGGATAAGAATACAGTATACAGGGTGCAGTGTGTGAGGGATAAGAATACAGGGTGCAGTGTGTGAGGGATAAGAATACAGTATAGAGGGTGCAGTGTGTGAGGGATAAGAATACAGTATACAGGGTGCAGAGTGTGAGGGATAAGAATACAGTATACAGGGTGCAGTGTGTGAGGGATAAGAATACAGGGTGCAGGGTGTGAGGGATAAGAATACAGTATACAGGGAGCAGTGTGTGAGGGATAAGAATACAGTATACAGGGTGGAGTGTGTGAGGGAAAAGAATACAGTATACAGGGTGCAGTGTGTGAGGGATAAGAATACAGTATACGGGGTGCAGAGTGTGAGGGATAAGAATACAGTATACGGGGAGCAGTGTGTGAGGGATAAGAATACAGTATACGGGGTGCAGTGTGTGAGGGATAAGAATACAGTATACATGGTGCAGTGTGTGAGGGATAAGAATACAGTATACATGGTGCAGTGTGTGAGGGATAAGAATACAGTATACAGGGTGCAGAGTGTGAGGGATAAGAATACAGTATACAGGGTGCAGAGTGTGAGGGATAAGAATACAGTATACAGGGTGCAGTGTGTTAGGGATAAGAATACAGGGTGCAGTGTGTGAGGGATAAGAATACAGTATACAGGGTGCGAGGGATAAGAATACAGTATACGGGGTGCAGTGTGTGAGGGATAAGAATACAGTATACAGGGTGCAGTGTGTGAGGGATAAGAATACAGTATACGTGGTGCAGTGTGTGAGGGATAAGAATACAGTATACAGGGTGCAGTGTGTGAGGGATAAGAATACAGTATACGTGGTGCAGTGTGTGAGGGATAAGTATACGGGGTGCAGTGTGTGAGGGATAAGAATACAGTATACGGGGTGCAGAGTGTGAGGGATAAGAATACAGTATACGGGGTGCAGTGTGTGAGGGATAAGAATACAGGGTGCAGTGTGTGAGGGATAAGAATACAGGGTGCAGTGTGTGAGGGATAAGAATACAGTATACAGGGTGCAGAGTGTGAGGGATAAGAATACAGTATACAGGGTGCAGTGTGTGAGGGATAAGAATACAGGGTGCAGTGTGGGAGGGATAAGAATACAGTATACAGGGTGCAGTGTGGGAGGGATAAGAATACAGTATACAGGGTGCAGAGTGTGAGGGATAAGAATACAGTATACAGGGTGCAGTGTGTGAGGGATAAGAATACAGTATACAGGGTGCAGTGTGTGAGGGATAAGAATACAGTATACAGGGTGCAGTGTGTGAGGGATAAGAATACAGTATACAGGGTGCAGTGTGTGAGGGATAAGAATACAGTATACAGGGTGCAGTGTGGGAGGGATAAGAATACAGTATACAGGGTGCAGAGTGTGAGGGATAAGAATACAGTATACGGGGTGCAGAGTGTGAGGGATAAGAATAAAGTATACGGGGTGCAGAGTGTGAGGGATAAGAATACAGTATACAGGGTGCAGTGTGTGAGGGATAAGAATACAGGGTGCAGTGTGTGAGGGATAAGAATACAGTATACAGGGTGCAGTGTGTGAGGGATAAGAATACAGTATACATGGTGCAGTGTGTGAGGGATAAGAATACAGTATACAGGGTGCAGTGTGTGAGGGATAAGAATACAGGGTGCAGTGTGTGAGGGATAAGAATACAGTATACAGGGTGCAGTGTGTGAGGGATAAGAATACAGGGTGCAGTGTGTGAGGGATAAGAATACAGTATACAGGGTGCAGTGTGTGAGGGATAAGAATACAGTATACATGGTGCAGTGTGTGAGGGATAAGAATACAGTATACAGGGTGCAGTGTGTGAGGGATAAGAACACAGTATACAGGGTGCAGTGTGTGAGGGATAAGAATACAGTATACAGGGTGCAGTGTGTGAGGGATAAGAATACAGTATACGGGGTGCAGTGTGTGAGGGATAAGAATACAGTATACGGGGTGCAGTGTGTGAGGGATAAGAATACAGTATACGGGGTGCAGTGTGTGAGGGATAAGAATACAGTATACGGGGTGCAGTGTGTGAGGGATAAGAATACAGTATACGGGGTGCAGAGTGTGAGGGATAAGAATACAGTATACAGGGTGCAGTGTGTGAGGGATAAGAATACAGGGTGCAGTGTGTGAGGGATAAGAATACAGTATACAGGGTGCAGTGTGTGAGGGATAAGAATACAGTATACATGGTGCAGTGTGTGAGGGATAAGAATACAGTATACAGGGTGCAGTGTGTGAGGGATAAGAATACAGTATACAGGGTGCAGTGTGTGAGGGATAAGAATACAGTATACAGGGTGCAGTGTGTTAGGGATAAGGATACAGTATACAGGGTGCAGAGTGTGAGGGATAAGAATACAGTATACAGGGTGCAGAGTGTGAGGGATAAGAATACAGTATACAGGGTGCAGAGTGTGAGGGATAAGAATACAGTATACAGGGTGCAGTGTGTGAGGGATAAGAATACAGTATACAGGGTGCAGTGTGTGAGGGATAAGAATACAGTATACAGGGTGCACTGTGTGAGGGATAATAATACAGTATACAGGGTGCACTGTGTGAGGGATAAGAATACATTATAGAGGGTGCAGTGTGTGAGGGATAAGAATACAGGGTGCAGTGTGTGAGGGATAAGAATACAGTATACAGGGTGCAGTGTGTGAGGGATAAGAATACAGTATACGGGGTGCAGTGTGTGAGGGATAAGAATACAGGGTGCAGTGTGTGAGGGATAAGAATACAGTATACAGGGTGCAGTGTGTGAGGGATAAGAATACAGTATACATGGTGCAGTGTGTGAGGGATAAGAATACAGGGTGCAGTGTGTGAGGGATAAGAATACAGTATACGGGGTGCAGTGTGTGAGCGATAAAAATACAGTATACAGGATGCAGTGTGTGAGGGATAAGAATACAGTATACAGGGTGCCGTGTGTGAGGGATAAGAATACAGTATACAGGGAGCAGTGTGTGAGGGATAAGAATACAGTATACAGGGAGCAGTGTGTGAGGGATAAGAATACAGTATACGGGGTGCAGTGTGTGAGGGATAAGAATACAGTATACGGGGTGCAGTGTGTGAGGGATAAGAATACAGTATACGGGGTGCAGAGTGTGAGGGATAAGAATACAGTATACGGGGTGCAGTGTGTGAGGGATAAGAATACAGTATACGGGGTGCAGTGTGTGAGGGATAAGAATACAGTATACGGGGTGCAGAGTGTGAGGGATAAGAATACAGTATACAGGGAGCAGTGTGTGAGGGATAAGAATACAGTATACGGGGTGCAGTGTGTGAGGGATAAGAATACATTATACGGGGTGCAGTGTGTGAGGGATAAGAATACAGTATACGGGGTGCAGTGTGTGAGGGATAAGAATACAGTATACGGGGTGCAGTGTGTGAGGGATAAGAATACAGTATACGGGGTGCAGTGTGTGAGGGATAAGAATACAGTATACGGGGTGCAGTGTGTGGGGGATAAGTATACAGGGTGCAGTGTGTGAGGGATAAGAATACAGTATACGGGGTGCAGTGTGTGAGGGATAAGAATACAGTATACGGGGTGCAGAGTGTGAGGGATAAGAATACATTATACAGGGTGCAGTGTGTGAGGGATAAGAATACAGGGTGCAGTGTGTGAGGGATAAGAATACAGTATACAGGGTGCAGTGTGTGAGGGATAAGAATACAGTATACATGGTGCAGTGTGTGAGGGATAAGAATACAGTATACAGGGTGCAGTGTGTGAGGGATAAGGATTCAGTATACAGGGTGCAGAGTGTGAGGGATAAGGATACAGTATACAGGGTGCAGAGTGTGAGGGATAAGAATACAGTATACAGGGTGCAGAGTGTGAGGGATAAGAATACAGTATACAGGGTGCAGAGTGTGAGGGATAAGAATACAGTATACAGGGTGCAGAGTGTGAGGGATAAGAATACAGTATACAGGGTGCAGAGTGTGATGGATAAGAATACAGTATACAGGGTGCACTGTGTGAGGGATAATAATACAGTATACATGGTGCAGTGTGTGAGGGATAAGAATACATTATAGAGGGTGCAGTGTGTGAGGGATAAGAATACAGTATACATGGTGCAGTGTGTGAGGGATAAGAATACAGTATACAGGGTGCAGTGTGTGAGGGATAAGAATACAGTATACGGGGTGCAGTGTGTGAGGGATAAGAATACAGTATACGGGCTGCAGTGTGTGAGGGATAAGAATACAGTATACGGGGTGCAGTGTGTGAGGGATAAGAATACAGTATACGGGGTGCAGTGTGTGAGGGATAAGAATACAGTATACGGGGTGCAGTGTGTGGGGGATAAGTATACAGGGTGCAGTGTGTGAGGGATAAGAATACAGTATACAGGGTGCAGTGTGTGAGGGATAAGAATACAGTATACAGGGTGCAGAGTGTGAGGGATAAGAATACAGTATACAGGGTGCAGAGTGTGAGGGATAAGAATACAGTATACAGGGTGCACTGTGTGAGGGATAATAATACAGTATACAGGGTGCAGTGTGTGAGGGATAAGAATACATTATAGAGGGTGCAGTGTGTGAGGGATAAGAATACAGGGTGCAGTGTGTGAGGGATAAGAATACAGTATACAGTGTGCAGTGTGTGAGGGATAAGAATACAGTATACAGGGTGCAGTGTGTGAGGGATAAGAATACAGGGTGCAGTGTGTGAGGGATAAGAATACAGTATAGAGGGTGCAGTGTGTGAGGGATAAGAATACAGTATACAGGGTGCAGAGTGTGAGGGATAAGAATACAGTATACAGGGTGCAGTGTGTGAGGGATAAGAATACAGGGTGCAGGGTGTGAGGGATAAGAATACAGTATACAGGGAGCAGTGTGTGAGGGATAAGAATACAGTATACAGGGTGGAGTGTGTGAGGGAAAAGAATACAGTATACAGGGTGCAGTGTGTGAGGGATAAGAATACAGTATACGGGGTGCAGAGTGTGAGGGATAAGAATACAGTATACGGGGAGCAGTGTGTGAGGGATAAGAATACAGTATACGGGGTGCAGTGTGTGAGGGATAAGAATACAGTATACGGGGTGCAGTGTGTGAGGGATAAGAATACAGTATACGGGGTGCAGTGTGTGAGGGATAAGAATACAGTATACGGGGTGCAGTGTGTGAGGGATAAGAATACAGTATACGGGGTGCAGTGTGTGAGGGATAAGAATACAGTATACGGGGTGCAGAGTGTGAGGGATAAGAATACAGTATACAGGGTGCAGTGTGTGAGGGATAAGAATACAGGGTGCAGTGTGTGAGGGATAAGAATACAGTATACAGGGTGCAGTGTGTGAGGGATAAGAATACAGTATACAGGGTGCAGTGTGTGAGGGATAAGAATACATTATAAGGGGTGCAGTGTGTGAGGGATAAGAATACAGTATACAGGGAGCAGAGTGTGAGGGATAAGAATACAGTATACAGGGTGCAGTGTGTGAGGGATAAGAATACAGGGTGCAGTGTGTGAGGGATAAGAATACAGTATACAGGGTGCAGAGTGTGAGGGATAAGAATACAGTATACAGGGTGCAGTGTGTGAGGGATAAGAATACAGTATACAGGGTGCAGTGTGTGAGGGATAAGAATACAGTATACAGGGTGCAGTGTGTGAGGGATAAGAATACAGTATACAGGGTGCAGAGTGTGAGGGATAAGAATACAGTATACAGGTTGCAGGGTGTGAGGGATAAGAATACAGTATACAGGGTGCAGTGTGTGAGGGAAAAGAATACAGTATACAGGGTGCAGTGTGTGAGGGATAAGAATACAGTATACAGGGTGCAGTGTGTGAGGGATAAGAATACAGTATAGAGGGTGCAGAGTGTGAGGGATAAGAATACAGTATACAGGGTGCAGAGTGTGAGGGATAAGAATACAGTATACAGGGTGCAGAGTGTGAGGGATAAGAATACAGTATACAGGGTGCACTGTGTGAGGGATAATAATACAGTATACATGGTGCAGTGTGTGAGGGATAAGAATACATTATAGAGGGTGCAGTGTGTGAGGGATAAGAATACAGGGTGCAGTGTGTGAGGGATAAGAATACAGTATACAGGGTGCAGAGTGTGAGGGATTAGAATACAGGGTGCAGTGTGTGAGGGATAAGAATACAGTATACAGGGTGCAGAGTGTGAGGGATAAGAATACAGGGTGCAGTGTGTGAGGGATAAGAATACAGTATACAGGGTGCAGTGTGTGAGGGATAAGAATACAGTATACAGGGTGCAGTGTGTGAGGGATAAGAATACAGGGTGCAGTGTGTGAGGGATAAGAATACATTATAGAGGGTGCAGTGTGTGAGGGATAAGAATACAGTATACATGGTGCAGTGTGTGAGGGATAAGAATACAGTATACAGGGTGCAGTGTGTGAGGGATAAGAATACAGGGTGCAGTGTGTGAGGGATAAGAATACAGTATACAGGGTGCAGTGTGTGAGGGATAAGAATACAGGGTGCAGTGTGTGAGGGATAAGAATACAGTATACAGGGTGCAGTGTGTGAGGGATAAGAATACAGTATACATGGTGCAGTGTGTGAGGGATAAGAATACAGTATACAGGGTGCAGTGTGTGAGGGATAAGAATACAGGGTGCAGTGTGTGAGGGATAAGAATACAGTATACAGGGTGCAGTGTGTGAGGGATAAGAATACAGGGTGCAGTGTGTGAGGGATAAGAATACAGTATACAGGGTGCAGTGTGTGAGGGATAAGAATACAGTATACATGGTGCAGTGTGTGAGGGATAAGAATACAGTATACAGGGTGCAGTGTGTGAGGGATAAGAACACAGTATACAGGGTGCAGTGTGTGAGGGATAAGAATACAGTATAAAGGGTGCAGTGTGTGAGGGATAAGAATACAGTATACAGGGTGCAGAGTGTGAGGGATAAGAATACAGTATACAGGGTGCAGAGTGTGAGGGATAAGAATACAGTATATGGGGTGCAGAGTGTGAGGGATAAGAATACAGTATACGGGGTGCAGAGAGTGAGGGATATGAATACAGTATACGGGGTGCAGTGTGTGAGGGATAAGAATACAGTATACGGGGTGCAGTGTGTGAGGGATAAGAATACAGTATACGGGGTACAGTGTGGGAGGGATAAGAATACAGTATACGGGGTGCAGTGTGTGAGGGATAAGAATACAGTATACGGGGTGCAGTGTGTGAGGCATAAGAATACAGTATACGGGGTGCAGTGTGTGAGGGATAAGAATACAGTATACATGGTGCAGTGTGTGAGGGATAAGAATACAGTATACAGGGTGCAGTGTGTGAGGGATAAGAATACAGTATAAATGGTGCAGTGTGTGAGGGATAAGAATACAGGGTGCAGAGTGTGAGGGATAAGAACACAGTATACAGGGTGCAGTGTGTGAGGGATAAGAATACAGGGTGCAGTGTTTGAGGGATAAGAATACAGTATACAGGGTGCAGTGTGTGAGGGATAAGAATACAGTATACAGGGTGCAGAGTGTGAGGGATAAGAATACAGTATACGGGGTGCAGTGTGTGAGGGATAAGAATACAGTATACAGGGTGCAGTGTGTGAGGGATAAGAATACAGTATACAGGGTGCAGAGTGTGAGGGATAAGAATACAGTATACAGGGTGCAGTGTGTGAGGGATAAGAATACAGTATACAGGGTGCAGAGTGTGAGGGATAAGAATACAGTATACAGGGTGCAGTGTGTGAGGGATAAGAATACAGGGTGCAGGGTGTGAGGGATAAGAATACAGTATACAGGGAGTAGTGTGTCAGGGATAAGAATACAGGGTGCAGAGTGTGAGGGATAAGAATACAGGGTGCAGAGTGTGAGGGATAAGAACACAGTATACAGGGTGCAGTGTGTGAGGGATAAGAATACAGGGTGCAGTGTGTGAGGGATAAGAATACAGTATAGAGGGTGCAGTGTGTGAGGGATAAGAATACAGTATACAGGGTGCAGAGTGTGAGGGATAAGAATACAGTATACGGGGTGCAGAGTGTGAGGGATATGAATACAGTATACGGGGTGCAGTGTGTGAGGGATAAGAATACAGTATACGGGGTGCAGTGTGTGAGGGATAAGAATACAGTATACGGGGTGCAGTGTGGGAGGGATAAGAATACAGTATACAGGGTGCAGTGTGTGAGGGATAAGAATACAGTATACAGGGTGCAGTGTGTGAGGGATAAGGATACAGTATACAGGGTGCAGAGTGTGAGGGATAAGAATACAGTATACAGGGTGCAGAGTGTGAGGGATAAGAATACAGTATACAGGGTGCAGAGTGTGAGGGATAAGAATACAGTATACAGGGTGCAGTGTGTGAGGGATAAGAATACAGTATACAGGGTGCAGTGTGTGAGGGATAAGAATACAGTATACAGGGTGCAGTGTGTGAGGGATAAGAATACAGTATACAGGGTGCAGAGTGTGAGGGATAAGAATACAGTATACAGGGTGCAGAGTGTGAGGGATAAGAATACAGTATACAGGGTGCACTGTGTGAGGGATAATAATACAGTATACATGGTGCAGTGTGTGAGGGATAAGAATACATTATAGAGGGTGCAGTGTGTGAGGGATAAGAATACAGGGTGCAGTGTGTGAGGGATAAGAATACAGTATATGGGGTGCAGAGTGTGAGGGATAAGAATACAGTATACGGGGTGCAGAGAGTGAGGGATATGAATACAGTATACGGGGTGCAGTGTGTGAGGGATAAGAATACAGTATACGGGGTGCAGTGTGTGAGGCATAAGAATACAGTATACGGGGTGCAGTGTGTGAGGGATAAGAATACAGTATACAGGGTGCAGTGTGTGAGGGATAAGAATACAGTATACAGGGTGCAATGTGTGAGGGATAAGAATACAGTATAAGGGGTTCAGTGTGTGGGGGATAAGTATACAGGGTGCAGTGTGTGAGGGATAAGAATACAGTATACAGGGTGCAGTGTGTGAGGGATAAGAATACAGTATACAGGGTGCAGAGTGTGAGGGATAAGAATACAGTATACAGGGTGCAGTGTGTGAGGGATAAGAATACAGTATACAGGGTGCAGAGTGTGAGGGATAAGAATACAGTATACAGGGTGCAGAGTGTGAGGGATAAGAATACAGGGTGCAGAGTGTGAGGGATAAGAACACAGTATACAGGGTGCAGTGTGTGAGGGATAAGAATACAGGGTGCAGTGTGTGAGGGATAAGAATACAGTATAGAGGGTGCAGTGTGTGAGGGATAAGAATACAGTATACAGGGTGCAGAGTGTGAGGGATAAGAATACAGTATACAGGGTGCAGAGTGTGAGGGATAAGAATACAGTATATGGGGTGCAGAGTGTGAGGGATAAGAATACAGTATACGGGGTGCAGAGAGTGAGGGATATGAATACAGTATACGGGGTGCAGTGTGTGAGGGATAAGAATACAGTATACGGGGTGCAGTGTGTGAGGGATAAGAATACAGTATACGGGGTGCAGTGTGGGAGGGATAAGAATACAGTATACAGGGTGCAGTGTGTGAGGGATAAGAATACAGTATACGGGGTGCAGTGTGTGAGGCATAAGAATACAGTATACGGGGTGCAGTGTGTGAGGGATAAGAATACAGTATACATGGTGCAGTGTGTGAGGGATAAGAATACAGTATACAGGGTGCAGTGTGTGAGGGATAAGAATACAGTATAAATGGTGCAGTGTGTGAGGGATAAGAATACAGGGTGCAGAGTGTGAGGGATAAGAACACAGTATACAGGGTGCAGTGTGTGAGGGATAAGAATACAGGGTGCAGTGTTTGAGGGATAAGAATACAGTATACAGGGTGCAGTGTGTGAGGGATAAGAATACAGTATACAGGGTGCAGAGTGTGAGGGATAAGAATACAGTATACGGGGTGCAGTGTGTGAGGGATAAGAATACAGTATACAGGGTGCAGTGTGTGAGGGATAAGAATACAGTATACAGGGTGCAGAGTGTGAGGGATAAGAATACAGTATACAGGGTGCAGTGTGTGAGGGATAAGAATACAGTATACAGGGTGCAGAGTGTGAGGGATAAGAATACAGTATACAGGGTGCAGTGTGTGAGGGATAAGAATACAGGGTGCAGGGTGTGAGGGATAAGAATACAGTATACAGGGAGTAGTGTGTCAGGGATAAGAATACAGTATACAGGGTGCAGTGTGTGAGGGAAAAGAATACAGTATACAGAGTGCAGTGTGTGAGGGATAAGAATACAGTATACAGGGTGCAGTGTGTGAGGGATAAGAATACAGTATAGAGGGTGCAGAGTGTGAGGGATAAGAATACAGTATACAGGGTGCAGTGTGTGAGGGATAAGAATACAGGGTGCAGAGTGTGAGGGATAAGAATACAGGGTGCAGAGTGTGAGGGATAAGAACACAGTATACAGGGTGCAGTGTGTGAGGGATAAGAATACAGGGTGCAGTGTGTGAGGGATAAGAATACAGTATAGAGGGTGCAGTGTGTGAGGGATAAGAATACAGTATACAGGGTGCAGAGTGTGAGGGATAAGAATACAGTATACGGGGTGCAGAGTGTGAGGGATATGAATACAGTATACGGGGTGCAGTGTGTGAGGGATAAGAATACAGTATACGGGGTGCAGTGTGTGAGGGATAAGAATACAGTATACGGGGTGCAGTGTGGGAGGGATAAGAATACAGTATACAGGGTGCAGTGTGTGAGGGATAAGAATACAGTATACAGGGTGCAGTGTGTGAGGGATAAGAATACAGTATACAGGGTGCAGAGTGTGAGTGATAAGAACACAGTATACAGGGTGCAGTGTGTGAGGGATAAGAATACAGGGTGCAGAGTGTGAGGGATAAGAACACAGTATACAGGGTGCAGTGTGTGAGGGATAAGAATACAGGGTGCAGTGTGTGAGGGATAAGAATACAGTATACAGGGTGCAGTGTGTGAGGGATAAGAATACAGTATACAGGGTGCAGTGTGTGAGGGATAAGAATACAGTATACAGGGTGCAGTGTGTGAGGGATAAGAATACAGTATACAGGGAGCAGTGTGTGAGGGATAAGAATACAGTATACAGGGAGCAGTGTGTGAGGGATAAGAATACAGTATACGGGGTGCAGTGTGTGAGGGATAAGAATACAGTATACAGGGTGCAGTGTGTGAGGGATAAGGATACAGTATACAGGGTGCAGAGTGTGAGGGATAAGAATACAGTATACAGGGTGCAGAGTGTGAGGGATAAGAATACAGTATACAGGGTGCAGAGTGTGAGGGATAAGAATACAGTATACAGGGTGCAGTGTGTGAGGGATAAGAATACAGTATACAGGGTGCAGTGTGTGAGGGATAAGAATACAGTATACAGGGTGCAGAGTGTGAGGGATAAGAATACATTATACAGGGTGCAGAGTGTGAGGGATAAGAATACAGTATACATGGTGCAGTGTGTGAGGGATAAGAATACAGGGTGCAGTGTGTGAGGGATAAGAATACATTATAGAGGGTGCAGTGTGTGAGGGATAAGAATACAGTATACATGGTGCAGTGTGTGAGGGATAAGAATACAGTATACAGGGTGCAGTGTGTGAGGGATAAGAATACAGGGTGCAGTGTGTGAGGGATAAGAATACAGTATACAGGGTGCAGTGTGTGAGGGATAAGAATACAGTATACGGGGTGCAGTGTGTGAGGGATAAGAATACAGTATACGGGGTGCAGTGTGTGAGGGATAAGAATACAGTATACGGGGTGAAGTGTGTGAGGGATAAGAATACAGTATACAGGGTGCAGAGTGTGAGGGATAAGAATACAGTATACAGGGTGCAGTGTGTGAGGGATAAGAATACAGGGTGCAGGGTGTGAGGGATAAGAATACAGTATACAGGGTGCAGTGTGTGAGGGATAAGAATTCAGTATACAGGGTGCAGTGTGTGAGGGATAAGAATACAGTATACAGGGTGCAGTGTGTGAGGGATAAGGATACAGTATACAGGGTGCAGAGTGTGAGGGATAAGAATACAGTATACAGGGTGCAGAGTGTGAGGGATAAGAATACAGTATACAGGGTGCAGAGTGTGAGGGATAAGAATACAGTATACAGGGTGCAGTGTGTGAGGGATAAGAATACAGTATACAGGGTGCAGTGTGTGAGGGATAAGAATACAGTATACAGGGTGCAGTGTGTGAGGGATAAGAATACAGTATACAGGGTGCAGAGTGTGAGGGATAAGAATACAGTATACAGGGTGCAGAGTGTGAGGGATAAGAATACAGTATACAGGGTGCACTGTGTGAGGGATAATAATACAGTATACATGGTGCAGTGTGTGAGGGATAAGAATACATTATAGAGGGTGCAGTGTGTGAGGGATAAGAATACAGGGTGCAGTGTGTGAGGGATAAGAATACAGTATACAGGGTGCAGTGTGTGAGGGATAAGAATACAGTATACGGGGTGCAGTGTGTGAGGGATAAGAATACAGTATACGGGGTGCAGTGTGTGAGGGATAAGAATACAGTATACGGGGTGAAGTGTGTGAGGGATAAGAATACAGTATACAGGGTGCAGTGTGTGAGGGATAAGAATACAGTATACAGGGTGCAGTGTGTGAGGGATTAGAATACAGTATACGGGGTGCAGTGTGTGGGGGATAAGTATACAGGGTGCAGTGTGTGAGGGATAAGAATACAGTATACAGGGTGCAGAGTGTGAGGGATAAGAATACAGTATACAGGGTGCAGAGTGTGAGGGATAAGAATACAGTATACAGGGTGCAGTGTGTGAGGGATAAGAATACAGTATACAGGGTGCAGAGTGTGAGGGATAAGAATACAGTATACAGGGTGCAGTGTGTGAGGGATAAGAATACAGGGTGCAGGGTGTGAGGGATAAGAATACAGTATACAGGGTGCAGGGTGTGAGGGATAAGAATACAGTATACAGGGAGCAGTGTGTGAGGGATAAGAATACAGTATACGGGGTGCAGTGTGTGAGGGATAAGAATACAGTATACGGGGTGAAGTGCGTGAGGGATAAGAATACAGTATACAGGGTGCAGAGTGTGAGGGATAAGAATACAGTATACAGGGTGCAGTGTGTGAGGGATAAGAATACAGTATACAGGGTGCAGAGTGTGAGGGATAAGAATACAGTATACAGGGTGCAGTGTGTGAGGGAAAAGAATACAGTATACAGGGTGCAGTGTGTGAGGGATAAGAATACAGTATACAGGGTGCAGTGTGTGAGGGATAAGAATACAGTATAGAGGGTGCAGAGTGTGAGGGATAAGAATACAGTATACGGGGAGCAGTGTGTGAGGGATAAGAATACAGTATACGGGGTGCAGTGTGTGAGGGATAAGAATACAGTATACGGGGTGCAGTGTGTGAGGGATAAGAATACAGTATACGGGGTGCAGTGTGTGAGGGATAAGAATACAGTATACGGGGTGCAGTGTGTGAGGGATAAGAATACAGTATACGAGGTGCAGAGTGTGAGGGATAAGAATACAGTATACAGGGTGCAGTGTGTGAGGGATAAGAATACAGGGTGCAGTGTGTGAGGGATAAGAATACAGTATACATGGTGCAGTGTGTGAGGGATAAGAATACAGTATACAGGGTGCAGTGTGTGAGGGATAAGAATACAGTATAGAGGGTGCAGTGTGTGAGGGATAAGAATACAGTATACGGGGTGCAGTGTGTGAGGGATAAGAATACAGTATACAGGGTGCAGTGTGTGAGGGATAAGAATACAGTATACATGGTGCAGTGTGTGAGGGATAAGAATACAGTATACAGGGAGCAGTGTGTGACGGATAAGAATACAGTATACAGGGTGCAGTGTGTGAGGGATAAGAATACAGTATACGGGGTGCAGTGTGTGAGGGATAAGAATACAGTATACGGGGTGCAGTGTGTGAGGGATAAGAATACAGTATACGGGGAGCAGTGTGTGAGAGATAAGAATACAGTATACGGGGTGCAGTGTGTGAGGGATAAGAATACAGTATACGGGGTGCAGTGTGTGAGGGATAAGAATACAGTATACAGGGAGCAGTGTGTGAGGGATAAGAATACAGTATACATGGTGCAGTGTGTGAAGGATAAGAATACAGTATACAGGGTGCAGTGTGTGAGGGATAAGAATACAGTATACGGGGTGCAGAGTGTGAGGGATAAGAATACAGTATACGGGGTGCAGTGTGTGAGGGATAAGAATACAGTATACGGGGTGCAGTGTGTGAGGGATAAGAATACAGTATACGTGGTGCAGTGTGTGAGGGATAAGAATACAGTATACGGGGTGCAGTGTGTGAGGGATAAGAATACAGTATACAGGGTGCAGAGTGTGAGGGATAAGAATACAGTATACAGGGTGCAGTGTGTGAGGGATAAGAATACAGGGTGCAGTGTGTGAGGGATAAGAATACAGTATACAGGGTGCAGAGTGTGAGGGATAAGAATACAGTATACAGGGTGCAGTGTGTGAAGGATAAGAATACAGGGTGCAGTGTGTGAGGGATAAGAATACAGTATACAGGGTGCAGTGTGTGAGGGATAAGAATACAGTATACATGGTGCAGTGTGTGAGGGATAAGAATACAGTATACAGGGTGCAGAGTGTGAGGGATAAGAATACAGTATACAGGGTGCAGTGCGTGAGGGATAAGAATACAGGGTGCAGGGTGTGAGGGATAAGAATACAGTATACAGGGTGCAGTGTGTGAGGGAAAAGAATACAGTATACAGGGTGCAGTGTGTGAGGGATAAGAATACAGTATACAGGGTGCAGTGTGTGAGGGATAAGAATACAGTATAGAGGGTGCAGTGTGTGAGGGATAAGAATACAGTATACGGGGTGCAGTGTGTGAGGGATAAGAATACAGTAAACAGGGTGCAGTGTGTGAGGGATTAGAATACAGTATACAGGGTGCAGTGTGTGAGGGATAAGAATACAGTATACAGGGTGCAGAGTGTGAGGGATAAGAATACAGTATACAGGGTGCAGTGTGTGACGGATAAGAATACAGGGTGCAGTGTGTGAGGGATTAGAATACAGTATACAGGGTGCAGTGTGTGAGGGATAAGAATACAGAATACAGGGTGCAGAGTGTGAGGGATAAGAATACAGTATACAGGGTGCAGTGCGTGAGGGATAAGAATACAGGGTGCAGGGTGTGAGGGATAAGAATACAGTATACAGGGTGCAGTGTGTGAGGGAAAAGAATACAGTATACAGGGTGCAGTGTGTGAGGGATAAGAATACAGTATACAGGGTGCAGTGTGTGAGGGATAAGAATACAGTATAGAGGGTGCAGAGTGTGAGGGATAAGAATACAGTATACAGGGAGCAGTGTGTGAGGGATAAGAATACAGTATACGGGGTGCAGTGTGTGAGGGATAAGAATACAGTATACGGGGTGCAGTGTGTGAGGGATAAGAATACAGTATACGGGGTGCAGTGTGTGAGGGATAAGAATACAGTAAACAGGGTGCAGTGTGTGAGGGATTAGAATACAGTATACAGGGTGCAGTGTGTGAGGGATAAGAATACAGTATACAGGGTGCAGAGTGTGAGGGATAAGAATACAGTATACAGGGTGCAGTGTGTGAGGGATAAGAATACAGTATACAGGGTGCAGTGTGTGAGGGATAAGAATACAGTATACAGGGTGCAGTGTGTGAGGGATAAGAATACAGGGTGCAGTGTGTGAGGGATAAGAATACAGTATACAGGGTGCAGTGTGTGAGGGATAAGAATACAGTATACAGGGTGCAGTGTGTGAGGGATAAGAATACAGTATACAGGGTGCAGTGTGTGAGGGATAAGAATACAGTATACAGGGTGCAGAGTGTGAGGGATAAGAATACAGTATATAGGGTGCAGAGTGTGAGGGATAAGAATACAGTATACAGGGTGCAGAGTGTGAGGGATAAGAATACAGTATACAGGGTGCAGTGTGTGAGGGATAAGAATACAGTATACAGGGTGCAGAGTGTGAGGGATAAGAATACAGTATACAGGGTGCAGAGTGTGAGGGATAAGAATACAGTATACGGGGTGCAGAGTGTGAGGGATAAGAATACAGTATACGGGGTGCAGTGTGTGAGGGATAAGAATACAGTATACGGGGTGCAGTGTGTGAGGGATAAGAATACAGTATACGGGGTGCAGAGTGTGAGGGATAAGAATACAGTATACGGGGTGCAGTGTGTGAGGGATAAGAATACAGGGTGCAGTGTGTGAGGGATAAGAATACAGTATACAGGGTGCAGTGTGTGAGGGATAAGAATACAGTATACAGGGTGCAGTGTGTGAGGGATAAGAATACAGTATACAGGGTGCAGAGTGTGAGGGAAAAGAATACAGTATACAGGGTGCAGAGTGTGAGGGATAAGAATACAGTATACAGGGTGCAGAGTGTGAGGGATAAGAATACAGTATACGGGGTGCAGTGTGTGAGGGATAATAATACAGTATACATGGTGCAGTGTGTGAGGGATAATAATACATTATAGAGGGTGCAGTGTGTGAGGGATAAGAATACAGGATGCAGTGTGTGAGGGATAAGAATACAGTATACAGGGTACAGTGTGTGAGGGATAAGAATACAGTATACGGGGTGCAGTGTGTGAGGGATAAGAATACAGTATACGGGGTGCAGTGTGTGAGGGATAAGAATACAGTATACGGGGTGTAGTGTGTGAGGGATAAGAATACAGTATACAGGGTGCAGAGTGTGAGGGATAAGAATACAGTATACAGGGTGCACTGTGTGAGGGATAATAATACAGTATACATGGTGCAGTGTGTGAGGGATAAGAATACATTATAGAGGGTGCAGTGTGTGAGGGATAAGAATACAGGGTGCAGTGTGTGAGGGATAAGAATACAGTATACAGGGTGCAGAGTGAGGGATAAGAATACAGTATACAGGGTGCAGAGTGTGAGGGATAAGAATACAGTATACAGGGTGCAGTGTGTGAGGGATAAGAATACAGTATACAGTGTGCAGTGTGTGAGGGATAAGAATACAGTATACGGGGTGCAGTGTGTGAGGGATAAGAATACAGTATACGGGGTGCAGTGTGTGAGGGATAAGAATACAGTATACAGGGTGCAGTGTGTGAGGGATAAGAATACAGTATACAGGGTGCAGTGTGTGAGGGATAAGAATACAGTATACAGGGTGCAGTGTGTGAGGGATAAGAATACAGTATACAGGGAGCAGTGTGTGAGGGATAAGAATACAGTATACGGGGTGCAGTGTGTGAGGGGTAAGAATACAGTATACAGGGTGCAGTGTGTGAGCGATAAAAATACAGTATACGGGGTGCAGTGTGTGAGGGGTAAGAATACAGTATACGGGGTGCAGTGTGTGAGCGGTAAAAATACAGTATACAGGGTGGAGAGTGTGAGGGATAAGAATACAGTATACAGGGTGCAGTGTGTGAGGGATAAGAATACAGTATACAGGGTGCAGAGTGTGAGGGATAAGAATTCAGTATACAGGGTGCAGTGTGTGAGGGATAAGAATACAGTGTACAGGGTGCAGTGTGTGAGGGATAAGAATACAGTGTACAGGGTGCAGTGTGTGAGGGATAAGAATACAGTGTACAGGGTGCAGAGTGTGAGGGATAAGAATACAGTATACAGGGTGCAGAGTGTGAGGGATAAGAATACAGTATACAGGGTGCAGTGTGTGAGGGATAAGAATACAGTATACAGGGTGCAGTGTGTGAGGGATAAGAATACAGTATACAGGGTGCAGTGTGTGAGGGATAAGAATACAGTATACAGGGTGCAGAGAGTGAGGGATAAGAATACAGTATACAGGGTGCAGTGTGTGAGGGATAAGAATACAGTATACGGGGTGCAGTGTGTGAGGGATAAGAATACAGTATACGGGGTGCAGTGTGTGAGGGATAAGAATACAGTATACGGGGTGCAGTGTGTGAGGGATAAGAATACAGTATACGGGGTGCAGTGTGTGAGGGATAAGAATACAGTATACGGGGTGCAGTGTGTGAGGGATAAGAATACAGTATACGGGGTGCAGTGTGTGAGGGATAAGAATACAGTATACGGGGTGCAGAGTGTGAGGGATAAGAATACAGTATACAGGGAGCAGTGTGTGAGGGATAAGAATACAGTATACAGGGTGCAGTGTGTGAGGGATAAGAATACAGTGTACAGGGTGCAGTGTGGGAGGGATAAGAATACAGTGTACAGGGTGCAGTGTGGGAGGGATAAGAATACAGTATACAGGGTGCAGAGTGTGAGGGATAAGAATACAGTATACAGGGTGCAGAGTGTGAGGGATAAGAATAAAGTATACAGGGTGCAGTGTGTGAGGGATAAGAATACAGTATACAGGGTGCAGTGTGTGAGGGATAAGAATACAGTATACAGGGTGCAGAGTGTGAGGGATAAGAATACAGTATACAGGGTGCAGAGTGTGAGGGATAAGAATACAGTATACAGGGTGCAGTGTGTGAGGGATAAGAATACAGTATACGGGGTGCAGTGTGTGAGGGATAAGAATACAGTATACGGGGTGCAGTGTGTGAGGGATAAGAATACAGTATACGGGGTGCAGTGTGTGAGGGATAAGAATACAGTATACGGGGTTCAGTGTGTGAGGGATAAGAATACAGTATACGGGGTGCAGTGTGTGAGGGATAAGAATACAGTATACGGGGTGCAGAGTGTGAGGGATAAGAATACAGTATACAGGGAGCAGTGTGTGAGGGATAAGAATACAGTATACAGGGTGCAGAGTGTGAGGGATAAGAATACAGGGTGCAGAGTGTGAGGGATAAGAACACAGTATACAATGTGCAGTGTGTGAGGGATAAGAATACAGGGTGCAGTGTGTGAGGGATAAGAATACAGTATAGAGGGTGCAGTGTGTGAGGGATACGAACACAGTATACAGGGTGCAGTGTGTGAGGGATAAGAATACAGGGTGCAGAGTGTGAGGGATAAGAATACAGTATACAGGGTGCAGTGTGTGAGGGATAAGAATACAGTATACAGGGTGCAGTGTGTGAGGGGTAAGAATACAGTATACAGGGTGCAGTGTGTGAGCGATAAAAATACAGTATACAGGGTGCAGTGTGTGAGGGATAAGAATACAGTATACAGGGTGCAGAGTGTGAGGGATAAGAATACAGTATACAGGGTGCAGTGTGTGAGGGATAAGAATACAGGGTGCAGGGTGTGAGGGATAAGAATACAGTATACAGGGAGCAGTGTGTGAGGGATAAGAATACAGTATACAGGGAGCAGTGTGTGAGGGATAAGAATACAGTATACAGGGTGCAGTGTGTGAGGGAAAAGAATACAGTATACAGGGTGCAGTGTGTGAGGGATAAGAATACAGTATACAGGGTACAGTGTGTGGGGGATAAGTATACAGGGTGCAGTGTGTGAGGGATAAGAATACAGTATACGGGGTGCAGAGTGTGAGGGGTAAGAATACAGTATACGGGGAGCAGTGTGTGAGGGATAAGAATACAGTATACAGGGTGCAGAGTGTGAGGGGTAAGAATACAGTATACAGGGTGCAGTGTGTGAGGGATAAGAATACAGGGTGCAGTGTGTGAGGGATAAGAATACAGTATACAGGGTGCAGTGTGTGAGGGATAAGAATACAGTATACGGGGTGCAGTGTGTGAGGGGTAAGAATACAGTATACAGGGTGGAGAGTGTGAGGGATAAAAATACAGTATACAGGGTGGAGAGTGTGAGGGATAAGAATACAGTATACAGGGTGCAGTGTGTGAGGGATAAGAATACAGTATACAGGGTGCAGTGTGTGAGGGATAAGAATACAGTATACAGGGTGCAGAGTGTGAGGGATAAGAATACAGTATACAGGGTGCAGTGTGTGAGGGATAAGAATACAGTATATAGGGTGCAGTGTGTGAGGGATAACAATACAGTATACAGGGTGCAGTGTGTGAGGGATAAGAATACAGTATACAGGGTGCAGTGTGTGAGGGATAAGAATACAGTATACAGGGTGCAGTGTGTGAGGGATAAGAATACAGTATACAGGGTGCAGTGTGTGAGGGATAAGAATACAGTATACAGGGTGCAGTGTGGGAGGGATAAGAATACAGTATATAGGGAGCAGTGTGTGAGGGATAAGAATACAGTATACAGGGTGCAGTGTGTGAGGGATAAGAATACAGTATACAGGGTGCAGTGTGTGAGGGATAAGAATACAGTGTACAGGGTGCAGTGTGTGAGGGATAAGAATACAGTATACAGGGTGCAGTGTGGGAGGGATAAGAATACAGTATACAGGGTGCAGTGTGTGAGGGATAAGAATACAGTGTACAGGGTGCAGTGTGTGAGGGATAAGAATCCAGTATACAGGGTGCAGTGTGGGAGGGATAAGAATACAGTATACAGGGTGCAGAGTGTGAGGGATAAGAATACAGTATACAGGGTGCAGTGTGTGAGGGATAAGAATACAGTATATGGGGTGCAGTGTGTGAGGGATAAGAATACAGTATACGGGGTACAGTGTGTGGGGGATAAGTATACAGGGTGCAGTGTGTGAGGGATAAGAATACAGTATACGGGGTGCAGTGTGTGAGGGATAAGAATACAGTATACGGGGTGCAGTGTGTGAGGGATAAGAATACAGTATACGGGGAGCAGTGTGTGAGGGATAAGAATACAGTATACAGGGTGCAGAGTGTGAGGGATAAGAATACAGTATACAGGGTGCAGTGTGTGAGGGATAAGATACAGTATACAGGGTGCAGTGTGTGAGGGATAAGAATACAGTATACAGGGTGCAGAGTGTGAGGGATAAGAATACAGTATACAGGGTGCAGAGTGTGAGGGATAAGAATACAGTATACAGGGTGCAGTGTGTGAGGGATAAGAATACAGTATACAGGGTGCAGTGTGTGAGGGATAAGAATACAGGGTGCAGTGTGTGAGGGATAAGTATACAGGGTGCAGTGTGTGAGCGATAAGATACAGTATACAGGGTGCAGAGTGTGAGGGATAAGAACACAGTATACAGGGTGCAGTGTGTGAGGGATAAGAATACAGGGTGCAGTGTGTGAGGGATAAGAATACAGTATAGAGGGTGCAGTGTTTGAGGGATAAGAACACAGTATACAGGGTGCAGTGTGTGAGGGATAAGAATACAGGGTGCAGTGTGTGAGGGATAAAAATACAGTATACAGGGTGCAGTGTGTGAGGGATAAGATACAGTATACAGGGTGCAGTGTGTGAGGGATAAGAATACAGTATACAGGGTGCAGTGTGTGAGGGATAAGAATACAGTATACAGGGTGCAGTGTGTGAGGGATAAGAATACAGTATACAGGGTGCAGAGTGTGAGGGATAAGAATACAGTATACAGGGTGCAGAGTGTGAGGGATAAGAATACAGTATACAGGGTGCAGTGTGTGAGGGATAAGAATACAGTATATAGGGTGCAGTGTGTGAGGGATAACAATACAGTATACAGGGTGCAGTGTGTGAGGGATAAGAATACAGTATACAAGGTGCAGTGTGTGAGGGATAAGAATACAGTATACAGGGTGCAGTGTGTGAGGGATAAGAATACAGTATACAGGGTGCAGTGTGGGAGGGATAAGAATACAGTATACAGGGTGCAGTGTGGGAGGGATAAGAATACAGTATATAGGGAGCAGTGTGTGAGGCATAAGAATACAGTATACAGGGTGCAGTGTGTGAGGGATAAGAATACAGTATACAGGGTGCAGTGTGTGAGGGATAAGAATACAGTGTACAGGGTGCAGTGTGTGAGGGATAAGAATACAGTATACAGGGTGCAGTGTGGGAGGGATAAGAATACAGTATACAGGGTGCAGTGTGTGAGGGATAAGAATACAGTGTACAGGGTGCAGTGTGGGAGGGATAAGAATCCAGTATACAGGGTGCAGTGTGGGAGGGATAAGAATACAGTATACAGGGTGCAGAGTGTGAGGGATAAGAATACAGTATACAGGGTGCAGTGTGTGAGGGATAAGAATACAGTATACGGGGTGCAGTGTGTGAGGGATAAGAATACAGTATACGGGGTACAGTGTGTGGGGGATAAGTATACAGGGTGCAGTGTGTGAGGGATAAGAATACAGTATACGGGGTGCAGTGTGTGAGGGATAAGAATACAGTATACGGGGTGCAGTGTGTGAGGGATAAGAATACAGTATACGGGGTGCAGAGTGTGAGGGATAAGAATACAGTATACAGGGAGCAGTGTGTGAGGGATAAGAATACAGTATACAGGGTGCAGAGTGTGAGGGATAAGAACACAGTATACAGGGTGCAGTGTGTGAGGGATAAGAATACAGGGTGCAGAGTGTGAGGGATAAGAACACAGTATACAGGGTGCAGTGTGTGAGGGATAAGAATACAGGGTGCAGTGTGTGAGGGATAAGAATACAGTATAGAGGGAGCAGTGTTTGAGGGATAAGAACAAAGTATACAGGGTGCAGTGTTTGAGGGATAAGAACACAGTATACAGGGTGCAGTGTGTGAGGGATAAGAATACAGTATACAGGGTGCAGTGTGTGAGGGATAAGAATACAGTATACATGGTGCAGAGTGTGAGGGATAAAAATACAGTATACAGGGTGCAGTGTTTGAGGGATAAGAACACAGTATACAGGGTGCAGTGTGTGAGGGATACGAATACAGGGTGCAGAGTGTGAGGGATAAAAATACAGTATACAGGGTGCAGTGTGTGAGGGATAACATACAGTATACAGGGTGCAGTGTGTGAGGGATAAGAATACAGTATACAGGGTGCAGTGTGTGAGGGATAAGAATACAGTATACAGGGTGCAGTGTGTGAGGGATAAGAATACAGTATACAGGGTGCAGAGTGTGAGGGATAAGAATACAGTATACAGGGTGCAGAGTGTGAGGGATAAGAATACAGTATACAGGGTGCAGTGTGTGAGGGATAAGAATACAGTATACAGGGTGCAGTGTGTGAGAGATAAGAACACAGGGTGCAGTGTGTGAGGGATAAGAATACAGTATACAGGGTGCAGGGTGTGAGGGATAAGAATACAGTATACAGGGTGCAGTGTGTGAGGGATAAGAATACAGTATACAGGGTGCAGTGTGTGAGGGATAAGAATACAGTATACAGGGTGCAGTGTGTGAGGGATAAGAATACAGTATACAGGGTGCAGTGTGTGAGGGATAAGAATACAGTATACAGGGTGCAGAGTGTGAGGGATAAGAATACAGTATACGGGGTGCAGTGTGTGAGGGATAAGAATACAGTATACGGGGTGCAGTGTGTGAGGGATAAGAATACAGTATACGGGGTGCAGAGTGTGAGGGATAAGAATACAGTATACAGGGAGCAGTGTGTGAGGGATAAGAATACAGTATACAGGGTGCAGAGTGTGAGGGATAAGAACACAGTATGCAGGGTGCAGTGTGTGAGGGATAAGAATACAGGGTGCAGTGTGTGAGGGATAAGAATACAGTATAGAGGGAGCAGTGTTTGAGGGATAAGAACAAAGTATACAGGGTGCAGTGTTTGAGGGATAAGAACACAGTATACAGGGTGCAGTGTGTGAGGGATAAGAATACAGGGTGCAGAGTGTGAGGGATAAAAATACAGTATACAGGGTGCAGTGTTTGAGGGATAAGAACACAGTATACAGGGTGCAGTGTGTGAGGGATACGAATACAGGGTGCAGAGTGTGAGGGATAAAAATACAGTATACAGGGTGCAGTGTGTGAGGGATAAGAATACAGTATACAGGGTGCAGTGTGTGAGGGATAAGAATACAGTATACAGGGTGCAGTGTGTGAGGGATAAGAATACAGTATACAGGGTGCAGAGTGTGAGGGATAAGAATACAGTATACAGGGTGCAGAGTGTGAGGGATAAGAATACAGTATACAGGGTGCAGTGTGTGAGGGATAAGAATACAGTATACAAGGTGCAGTGTGTGAGAGATAAGAACACAGGGTGCAGTGTGTGAGGGATAAGAATACAGTATACAGGGTGCAGGGTGTGAGGGATAAGAATACAGTATACAGGGTGCAGTGTGTGAGGGATAAGAATACAGTATACAGGGTGCAGTGTGTGAGGGATAAGAATACAGTATACAGGGTGCAGTGTGTGAGGGATAAGAATACAGTATACAGGGTGCAGTGTGTGAGGGATAAGAATACAGTATACGGGGTACAGTGTGTGGGGGATAAGTATACAGGGTGCAGTGTGTGAGGGATAAGAATACAGTATACAGGGTACAGTGTGTGGGGGATAAGTATACAGGGTGCAGTGTGTGAGGGATAAGAATACAGTATACGGGGTGCAGAGTGTGAGGGATAAGAATACAGTATAGAGGGTGCAGTGTGGGAGGGATAAGAATACAGTATACGGGGTGCAGTGTGTGAGGGATAAGAATACAGTATACAGGGTGCAGTGTGTGAGGGATAAGAATACAGGGTGCAGAGTGTGAGGGATAAGAATACAGTGTACGGGGTGCAGTGTGTGAGGGATAAGAATACAGTATACGGGGAGCAGTGTGTGAGGGATAAGAATACAGTATACGGGGTGCAGTGTGTGAGGGATAAGAATACAGTATACGGGGTGCAGTGTGTGAGGGATAAGAATACAGTATACAGGGTGCAGAGTGTGAGGGATAAGAATACAGTATACAGGGTGCAGTGTGTGAGGGATAAGAATACAGTATACGGGGTGCAGAGTGTGAGGGATAAGAATACAGTATACAGGGAGCAGTGTGTGAGGGATAAGAATACAGTATACAGGGTGCAGAGTGTGAGGGATAAGAACACAGTATACAGGGTGCAGTGTGTGAGGGATAAGAATACAGGGTGCAGAGTGTGAGGGATAAGAACACAGTATACAGGGTGCAGTGTGTGAGGGATAAGAATACAGGGTGCAGTGTGTGAGGGATAAGAATACAGTATAGAGGGAGCAGTGTTTGAGGGATAAGAACAAAGTATACAGGGTGCAGTGTTTGAGGGATAAGAACACAGTATACAGGGTGCAGTGTGTGAGGGATAAGAATACAGGGTGCAGAGTGTGAGGGATAAAAATACAGTATACAGGGTGCAGTGTTTGAGGGATAAGAACACAGTATACAGGGTGCAGTGTGTGAGGGATACGAATACAGGGTGCAGAGTGTGAGGGATAAAAATACAGTATACAGGGTGCAGTGTGTGAGGGATAAGAATACAGTATACAGGGTGCAGTGTGTGAGGGATAAGAATACAGTATACAGGGTGCAGTGTGTGAGGGATAAGAATACAGTATACAGGGTGCAGAGTGTGAGGGAAAAGAATACAGTATACAGGGTGCAGAGTGTGAGGGATAAGAATACAGTATACAGGGTGCAGTGTGTGAGGGATAAGAATACAGTATACAGGGTGCAGTGTGTGAGAGATAAGAACACAGGGTGCAGTGTGTGAGGGATAAGAATACAGTATACAGGGTGCAGGGTGTGAGGGATAAGAATACAGTATACAGGGTGCAGTGTGTGAGGGATAAGAATACAGTATACAGGGTGCAGTGTGTGAGGGATAAGAATACAGTATACAGGGTGCAGTGTGTGAGGGATAAGAATACAGTATACAGGGTGCAGTGTGTGAGGGATAAGAATACAGTATACGGGGTACAGTGTGTGGGGGATAAGTATACAGGGTGCAGTGTGTGAGGGATAAGAATACAGTATACGGGGTACAGTGTGTGGGGGATAAGTATACAGGGTGCAGTGTGTGAGGGATAAGAATACAGTGTACGGGGTGCAGAGTGTGAGGGATAAGAATACAGTATAGAGGGTGCAGTGTGGGAGGGATAAGAATACAGTATACGGGGTGCAGTGTGTGAGGGATAAGAATACAGTATACAGGGTGCAGTGTGTGAGGGATAAGAATACAGGGTGCAGAGTGTGAGGGATAAGAATACAGTGTACGGGGTGCAGTGTGTGAGGGATAAGATTACAGTATACGGGGAGCAGTGTGTGAGGGATAAGAATACAGTATACGGGGTGCAGTGTGTGAGGGATAAGAATACAGTATACGGGGTGCAGTGTGTGAGCGATAAGATACAGTATACAGGGTGCAGTGTGTGAGGGATAAGAATACAGGGTGCAGTGTGTGAGGGATAAGAATACAGTATAGAGGGTGCAGTGTTTGAGGGATAAGAACACAGTATACAGGGTGCAGTGTGTGAGGGATAAGAATACAGGGTGCAGTGTGTGAGGGATAAAAATACAGTATACAGGGTGCAGTGTGTGAGGGATAAGATACAGTATACAGGGTGCAGTGTGTGAGGGATAAGAATACAGTATACAGGGTGCAGTGTGTGAGGGATAAGAATACAGTATACAGGGTGCAGTGTGTGAGGGATAAGAATACAGTATACAGGGTGCAGAGTGTGAGGGATAAGAATACAGTATACAGGGTGCAGAGTGTGAGGGATAAGAATACAGTATACAGGGTGCAGTGTGTGAGGGATAAGAATACAGTATATAGGGTGCAGTGTGTGAGGGATAACAATACAGTATACAGGGTGCAGTGTGTGAGGGATAAGAATACAGTATACAAGGTGCAGTGTGTGAGGGATAAGAATACAGTATACAGGGTGCAGTGTGTGAGGGATAAGAATACAGTATACAGGGTGCAGTGTGGGAGGGATAAGAATACAGTATACAGGGTGCAGTGTGGGAGGGATAAGAATACAGTATATAGGGAGCAGTGTGTGAGGCATAAGAATACAGTATACAGGGTGCAGTGTGTGAGGGATAAGAATACAGTATACAGGGTGCAGTGTGTGAGGGATAAGAATACAGTGTACAGGGTGCAGTGTGTGAGGGATAAGAATACAGTATACAGGGTGCAGTGTGGGAGGGATAAGAATACAGTATACAGGGTGCAGTGTGTGAGGGATAAGAATACAGTGTACAGGGTGCAGTGTGTGAGGGATAAGAATCCAGTATACAGGGTGCAGTGTGGGAGGGATAAGAATACAGTATACAGGGTGCAGAGTGTGAGGGATAAGAATACAGTATACAGGGTGCAGTGTGTGAGGGATAAGAATACAGTATACGGGGTGCAGTGTGTGAGGGATAAGAATACAGTATACGGGGTACAGTGTGTGGGGGATAAGTATACAGGGTGCAGTGTGTGAGGGATAAGAATACAGTATACGGGGTGCAGTGTGTGAGGGATAAGAATACAGTATACGGGGTGCAGTGTGTGAGGGATAAGAATACAGTATACGGGGTGCAGAGTGTGAGGGATAAGAATACAGTATACAGGGAGCAGTGTGTGAGGGATAAGAATACAGTATACAGGGTGCAGAGTGTGAGGGATAAGAACACAGTATACAGGGTGCAGTGTGTGAGGGATAAGAATACAGGGTGCAGAGTGTGAGGGATAAGAACACAGTATACAGGGTGCAGTGTGTGAGGGATAAGAATACAGGGTGCAGTGTGTGAGGGATAAGAATACAGTATAGAGGGAGCAGTGTTTGAGGGATAAGAACAAAGTATACAGGGTGCAGTGTTTGAGGGATAAGAACACAGTATACAGGGTGCAGTGTGTGAGGGATAAGAATACAGTATACAGGGTGCAGTGTGTGAGGGATAAGAATACAGTATACATGGTGCAGAGTGTGAGGGATAAAAATACAGTATACAGGGTGCAGTGTTTGAGGGATAAGAACACAGTATACAGGGTGCAGTGTGTGAGGGATACGAATACAGGGTGCAGAGTGTGAGGGATAAAAATACAGTATACAGGGTGCAGTGTGTGAGGGATAACATACAGTATACAGGGTGCAGTGTGTGAGGGATAAGAATACAGTATACAGGGTGCAGTGTGTGAGGGATAAGAATACAGTATACAGGGTGCAGTGTGTGAGGGATAAGAATACAGTATACAGGGTGCAGAGTGTGAGGGATAAGAATACAGTATACAGGGTGCAGAGTGTGAGGGATAAGAATACAGTATACAGGGTGCAGTGTGTGAGGGATAAGAATACAGTATACAGGGTGCAGTGTGTGAGAGATAAGAACACAGGGTGCAGTGTGTGAGGGATAAGAATACAGTATACAGGGTGCAGGGTGTGAGGGATAAGAATACAGTATACAGGGTGCAGTGTGTGAGGGATAAGAATACAGTATACAGGGTGCAGTGTGTGAGGGATAAGAATACAGTATACAGGGTGCAGTGTGTGAGGGATAAGAATACAGTATACAGGGTGCAGTGTGTGAGGGATAAGAATACAGTATACAGGGTGCAGAGTGTGAGGGATAAGAATACAGTATACGGGGTGCAGTGTGTGAGGGATAAGAATACAGTATACGGGGTGCAGTGTGTGAGGGATAAGAATACAGTATACGGGGTGCAGAGTGTGAGGGATAAGAATACAGTATACAGGGAGCAGTGTGTGAGGGATAAGAATACAGTATACAGGGTGCAGAGTGTGAGGGATAAGATCACAGTATGCAGGGTGCAGTGTGTGAGGGATAAGAATACAGGGTGCAGTGTGTGAGGGATAAGAATACAGTATAGAGGGAGCAGTGTTTGAGGGATAAGAACAAAGTATACAGGGTGCAGTGTTTGAGGGATAAGAACACAGTATACAGGGTGCAGTGTGTGAGGGATAAGAATACAGGGTGCAGAGTGTGAGGGATAAAAATACAGTATACAGGGTGCAGTGTTTGAGGGATAAGAACACAGTATACAGGGTGCAGTGTGTGAGGGATACGAATACAGGGTGCAGAGTGTGAGGGATAAAAATACAGTATACAGGGTGCAGTTTGTGAGGGATAAGAATACAGTATACAGGGTGCAGTGTGTGAGGGATAAGAATACAGTATACAGGGTGCAGTGTGTGAGGGATAAGAATACAGTATACAGGGTGCAGAGTGTGAGGGATAAGAATACAGTATACAGGGTGCAGAGTGTGAGGGATAAGAATACAGTATACAGGGTGCAGTGTGTGAGGGATAAGAATACAGTATACAAGGTGCAGTGTGTGAGAGATAAGAACACAGGGTGCAGTGTGTGAGGGATAAGAATACAGTATACAGGGTGCAGGGTGTGAGGGATAAGAATACAGTATACAGGGTGCAGTGTGTGAGGGATAAGAATACAGTATACAGGGTGCAGTGTGTGAGGGATAAGAATACAGTATACAGGGTGCAGTGTGTGAGGGATAAGAATACAGGGTGCAGAGTGTGAGGGATAAGAATACAGTGTACGGGGTGCAGTGTGTGAGGGATAAGAATACAGTATACGGGGAGCAGTGTGTGAGGGATAAGAATACAGTATACGGGGTGCAGTGTGTGAGGGATAAGAATACAGTATACGGGGTGCAGTGTGTGAGGGATAAGAATACAGTATACAGGGTGCAGAGTGTGAGGGATAAGAATACAGTATACAGGGTGCAGTGTGTGAGGGATAAGAATACAGTATACGGGGTGCAGAGTGTGAGGGATAAGAATACAGTATACAGGGAGCAGTGTGTGAGGGATAAGAATACAGTATACAGGGTGCAGAGTGTGAGGGATAAGAACACAGTATACAGGGTGCAGTGTGTGAGGGATAAGAATACAGGGTGCAGAGTGTGAGGGATAAGAACACAGTATACAGGGTGCAGTGTGTGAGGGATAAGAATACAGGGTGCAGTGTGTGAGGGATAAGAATACAGTATAGAGGGAGCAGTGTTTGAGGGATAAGAACAAAGTATACAGGGTGCAGTGTTTGAGGGATAAGAACACAGTATACAGGGTGCAGTGTGTGAGGGATAAGAATACAGGGTGCAGAGTGTGAGGGATAAAAATACAGTATACAGGGTGCAGTGTTTGAGGGATAAGAACACAGTATACAGGGTGCAGTGTGTGAGGGATACGAATACAGGGTGCAGAGTGTGAGGGATAAAAATACAGTATACAGGGTGCAGTGTGTGAGGGATAAGAATACAGTATACAGGGTGCAGTGTGTGAGGGATAAGAATACAGTATACAGGGTGCAGTGTGTGAGGGATAAGAATACAGTATACAGGGTGCAGAGTGTGAGGGAAAAGAATACAGTATACAGGGTGCAGAGTGTGAGGGATAAGAATACAGTATACAGGGTGCAGTGTGTGAGGGATAAGAATACAGTATACAGGGTGCAGTGTGTGAGAGATAAGAACACAGGGTGCAGTGTGTGAGGGATAAGAATACAGTATACAGGGTGCAGGGTGTGAGGGATAAGAATACAGTATACAGGGTGCAGTGTGTGAGGGATAAGAATACAGTATACAGGGTGCAGTGTGTGAGGGATAAGAATACAGTATACAGGGTGCAGTGTGTGAGGGATAAGAATACAGTATACAGGGTGCAGTGTGTGAGGGATAAGAATACAGTATACGGGGTACAGTGTGTGGGGGATAAGTATACAGGGTGCAGTGTGTGAGGGATAAGAATACAGTATACGGGGTACAGTGTGTGGGGGATAAGTATACAGGGTGCAGTGTGTGAGGGATAAGAATACAGTGTACGGGGTGCAGAGTGTGAGGGATAAGAATACAGTATAGAGGGTGCAGTGTGGGAGGGATAAGAATACAGTATACGGGGTGCAGTGTGTGAGGGATAAGAATACAGTATACAGGGTGCAGTGTGTGAGGGATAAGAATACAGGGTGCAGAGTGTGAGGGATAAGAATACAGTGTACGGGGTGCAGTGTGTGAGGGATAAGATTACAGTATACGGGGAGCAGTGTGTGAGGGATAAGAATACAGTATACGGGGTGCAGTGTGTGAGGGATAAGAATACAGTATACGGGGTGCAGTGTGTGAGGGATAAGAATACAGTATACAGGGTGCAGAGTGTGAGGGATAAGAATACAGTATACAGGGTTCAGTGTGTGAGGGATAAGAATACAGTATACAGGGTGCAGAGTGTGAGGGAAAAGAATACAGTATAGAGGGTGCAGAGTGTGAGGGATAAGAATACAGTATACGGGGTGCAGTGTGTGAGGGATAAGAATACAGTATACGGGGTGCAGTGTGTGAGGGATAAGAATACAGTATACGGGGTGCAGTGTGTGAGGGATAAGAATACAGTGTACGGGGTGCAGTGTGTGAGGAATAAGAATACAGTATACGGGGTGCAGTGTGTGAGGGATAAGAATACAGTATACGGGGTGCAGAGTGTGAGGGATAAGAATACAGTATACGGGGTGCAGTGTGTGAGGGATAAGAATACAGTATACAGGGTGCAGAGTGTGAGGGATAAGAATACAGTATACAGGGTGCAGAGTGTGAGGGATAAGAATACAGTATACAGGGTGCAGAGTGTGAGGGATAAGAATACAGTATACAGGGTGCTGTGTGTGAGGGATAAGAATACAGTATACAGGGTGCAGTGTGTGAGGGATAAGAATACAGTATACAGGGTGCAGAGAGTGAGGGATAAGAATACAGTATACAGGGTGCAGTGTGTGAGGGATAAGAATACAGTATACGGGGTGCAGTGTGTGAGGGATAAGAATACAGTATACGGGGTGCAGTGTGTGAGGGATAAGAATACAGTATACAGGGAGCAGTGTGTGAGGGATAAGAATACAGTATACAGGGTGCAGGGTGTGAGGGATAAGAATACAGTATACGGGGTGCAGTGTTTGAGGGATAAGAATACAATATACGGGGTGCAGTGTGTGATGGATAAGAATACAGTATACGGGGTGCAGTGTGTGAGGGATAAGAATACAGTATACGGGGTGCAGTGTGTGAGGGATAAGAATACAGTATACAGGGTGCAGTGTGTGAGGGATAAGAATACAGTATACGGGGTGCAGTGTGTGATGGATAAGAATACAGTATACGGGGTGCAGTGTGTGAGGGATAAGAATACAGTATACAGGGTGCAGTGTGTGAGGGTTAAGAATACAGTATACAGGGTGCAGAGTGTGAGGGATAAGAATACAGTATACAGGGTGCAGTGTGTGAGGGATAAGAATACAGTATACAGGGTGCAGTGTGTGAGGGATAAGAATACAGTATACAGGGTGCAGTGTGTGAGGGATAAGAATACAGTATACAGGGTGCAGTGTGTGAGGGATAAGAATACAATATACAGGGTGCAGAGTGTGAGGGATAAGAATACAGTATACGGGGTGCAGTGTGTGAGGGATAAGAATACAGTATACGGGGTGCAGTGTGTGAGGGATAAGAATACAGTATACGGGGTGCAGTGTGTGAGGGATAAGAATACAGTATACAGGGTGCAGAGTGTGAGGGATAAGAATACAGTATACAGGGTGCAGAGTGTGTGGGATAAGAATACAGTATACAGGGTGCAGAGTGTGAGGGATAAGAATACAGTATACACGGTGCAGAGTGTGAGGGAAAAGAATACAGTATAGAGGGTGCAGAGTGTGAGGGATAAGAATACAGAATACGGGGTGCAGTGTGTGAGGGATAAGAATACAGTATACGGGGTGCAGTGTGTGAGGGATAAGAATACAGTATACGGGGTGCAGTGTGTGAGGGATAAGAATACAGTATACGGGGTGCAGTGTGTGAGGAATAAGAATACAGTATACGGGGTGCAGTGTGTGAGGGATAAGAATACAGTATACGGGGTGCAGAGTGTGAGGGATAAGAATACAGTATACGGGGTGCAGTGTGTGAGGGATAAGAATACAGTATACGGGGTGCAGAGTGTGAGGGATAAGAATACAGTATACAGGGTGCAGAGTGTGAGGGATAAGAATACAGTATACAGGGTGCAGAGTGTGAGGGATAGGAATACAGTATACAGGGTGCTGTGTGTGAGGGATAAGAATACAGTATACAGGGTGCAGTGTGTGAGGGATAAGAATACAGTATACAGGGTGCAGAGAGTGAGGGATAAGAATACAGTATACAGGGTGCAGTGTGTGAGGGATAAGAATACAGTATACGGGGTGCAGTGTGTGAGGGGTAAGAATACAGTATACGGGGTGCAGTGTGTGAGGGATAAGAATACAGTATACAGGGAGCAGTGTGTGAGGGATAAGAATACAGTATACAGGGTGCAGGGTGTGAGGGATAAGAATACAGTATACGGGGTGCAGTGTTTGAGGGATAAGAATACAGTATACAGGGTGCAGAGTGTGAGGGATAAGAATACAGTATACAGGGTGCAGTGTGTGAGGGATAAGAATACAGTATACAGGGTGCAGTGTGTGAGGGATAAGAATACAGGGTGCAGAGTGTGAGGGATAAGAATACAGTGTACGGGGTGCAGTGTGTGAGGGATAAGAATACAGTATACGGGGAGCAGTGTGTGAGGGATAAGAATACAGTATACGGGGTGCAGTGTGTGAGGGATAAGAATACAGTATACGGGGTGCAGTGTGTGAGGGATAAGAATACAGTATACAGGGTGCAGAGTGTGAGGGATAAGAATACAGTATACAGGGTGCAGTGTGTGAGGGATAAGAATACAGTATACGGGGTGCAGAGTGTGAGGGATAAGAATACAGTATACAGGGAGCAGTGTGTGAGGGATAAGAATACAGTATACAGGGTGCAGAGTGTGAGGGATAAGAACACAGTATACAGGGTGCAGTGTGTGAGGGATAAGAATACAGGGTGCAGAGTGTGAGGGATAAGAACACAGTATACAGGGTGCAGTGTGTGAGGGATAAGAATACAGGGTGCAGTGTGTGAGGGATAAGAATACAGTATAGAGGGTGCAGAGTGTGAGGGAAAATAATACAGTATACAGGGTGCAGAGTGTGAGGATAAGAATACAGTATACAGGGTGCAGTGTGTGAGGGATAAGAATACAGTATACAGGGTGCAGTGTGTGAGAGATAAGAACACAGTATACAGGGTGCAGTGTGTGAGGGATAAGAATACAGGGTGCAGTGTGTGAGGGATAAGAATACAGTATAGAGGGTGCAGAGTGTGAGGGAAAATAATACAGTATACAGGGTGCAGAGTGTGAGGGATAAGAATACAGTATACAGGGTGCAGTGTTTGAGGGATAAGAACAAAGTATACAGGGTGCAGTGTTTGAGGGATAAGAACACAGTATACAGGGTGCAGTGTGTGAGGGATAAGAATACAGGGTGCAGAGTGTGAGGGATAAAAATACAGTATACAGGGTGCAGTGTTTGAGGGATAAGAACACAGTATACAGGGTGCAGTGTGTGAGGGATACGAATACAGGGTGCAGAGTGTGAGGGATAAAAATACAGTATACAGGGTGCAGTGTGTGAGGGATAAGAATACAGTATACAGGGTGCAGTGTGTGAGGGATAAGAATACAGTATACAGGGTGCAGTGTGTGAGGGATAAGAATACAGTATACAGGGTGCAGAGTGTGAGGGAAAATAATACAGTATACAGGGTGCAGAGTGTGAGGGATAAGAATACAGTATACAGGGTGCAGTGTGTGAGGGATAAGAATACAGTATACAGGGTGCAGTGTGTGAGAGATAAGAACACAGGGTGCAGTGTGTGAGGGATAAGAATACAGTATACAGGGTGCAGGGTGTGAGGGATAAGAATACAGTATACAGGGTGCAGTGTGTGAGGGATAAGAATATAGTATACAGGGTGCAGTGTGTGAGGGATAAGAATACAGTATACAGGGTGCAGTGTGTGAGGGATAAGAATACAGTATACAGGGTGCAGTGTGTGAGGGATAAGAATACAGTATACGGGGTACAGTGTGTGGGGGATAAGTATACAGGGTGCAGTGTGTGAGGGATAAGAATACAGTATACGGGGTACAGTGTGTGGGGGATAAGTATACAGGGTGCAGTGTGTGAGGGATAAGAATACAGTATACGGGGTGCAGAGTGTGAGGGATAAGAATACAGTATAGAGGGTGCAGTGTGGGAGGGATAAGAATACAGTATACGGGGTGCAGTGTGTGAGGGATAAGAATACAGTATACAGGGTGCAGTGTGTGAGGGATAAGAATACAGGGTGCAGAGTGTGAGGGATAAGAATACAGTGTACGGGGTGCAGTGTGTGAGGGATAAGAATACAGTATACGGGGAGCAGTGTGTGAGGGATAAGAATACAGTATACGGGGTGCAGTGTGTGAGGGATAAGAATACAGTATACGGGGTGCAGTGTGTGAGGGATAAGAATACAGTATACAGGGTGCAGAGTGTGAGGGATAAGAATACAGTATACAGGGTTCAGTGTGTGAGGGATAAGAATACAGTATACAGGGTGCAGAGTGTGAGGGAAAAGAATACAGTATAGAGGGTGCAGAGTGTGAGGGATAAGAATACAGTATACGGGGTGCAGTGTGTGAGGGATAAGAATACAGTATACGGGGTGCAGTGTGTGAGGGATAAGAATACAGTATACGGGGTGCAGTGTGTGAGGGATAAGAATACAGTATACGGGGTGCAGTGTGTGAGGAATAAGAATACAGTATACGGGGTGCAGTGTGTGAGGGATAAGAATACAGTATAGGGGGTGCAGAGTGTGAGGGATAAGAATACAGTATACGGGGTGCAGTGTGTGAGGGATAAGATTACAGTATACAGGGTGCAGAGTGTGAGGGATAAGAATACAGTATACAGGGTGCAGAGTGTGAGGGATAAGAATACAGTATACAGGGTGCAGAGTGTGAGGGATAAGAATACAGTATACAGGGTGCTGTGTGTGAGGGATAAGAATACAGTATACAGGGTGCAGTGTGTGAGGGATAAGAATACAGTATACAGGGTGCAGAGAGTGAGGGATAAGAATACAGTATACAGGGTGCAGTGTGTGAGGGATAAGAATACAGTATACGGGGTGCAGTGTGTGAGGGATAAGAATACAGTATACGGGGTGCAGTGTGTGAGGGATAAGAATACAGTATACAGGGAGCAGTGTGTGAGGGATAAGAATACAGTATACAGGGTGCAGGGTGTGAGGGATAAGAATACAGTATACGGGGTGCAGTGTTTGAGGGATAAGAATACAATATACGGGGTGCAGTGTGTGATGGATAAGAATACAGTATACGGGGTGCAGTGTGTGAGGGATAAGAATACAGTATACGGGGTGCAGTGTGTGAGGGATAAGAATACAGTATACGGGGTGCAGTGTGTGAGGGATAAGAATACAGTATACGGGGTGCAGTGTGTGAGGGATAAGAATACAGTATACGGGGTGCAGTGTGTGAGGGATAAGAATACAGTATACGGGGTGCAGTGTGTGAGGGATAAGAATACAGTATACAGGGTGCAGAGTGTGAGGGATAAGAATACAGTATACAGGGTGCAGTGTGTGAGGGATAAGAATACAGTATACAGGGTGCAGTGTGTGAGGGATAAGAATACAGTATACAGGGTGCAGTGTGTGAGAGATAAGAATACAGTATACAGGGTGCAGTGTGTGAGGGATAAGAATACAGTATACAGGGTGCAGAGTGTGAGGGATAAGAATACAGTATACAGGGTGCAGGGTGTGAGGGATAAGAATACAGTATACGGGGTGCAGTGTTTGAGGGATAAGAATACAGTATACAGGGTGCAGAGTGTGAGGGATAAGAATACAGTATACAGGGTGCAGTGTGTGAGGGATAAGAATACAGTATACAGGGTGCAGTGTGTGAGGGATAAGAATACAGTATACAGGGTGCAGTGTGTGAGGGATAAGAATACAGTATACAGGGTGCAGTGTGTGAGGGATAAGAATACAGTATACGGGGTGCAGTGTGTGAGGGATAAGAATACAGTATACGGGGTGCAGTGTGTGAGGGATAAGAATACAGTATACGGGGTGCAGTGTGTGAGGGATAAGAATACAGTATACGGGGTGCAGTGTGTGAGGGATAAGAATACAGTATACGGGGTGCAGAGTGTGAGGGATAAGAATACAGTATACGGGGTGCAGTGTGTGAGGGATAAGAATACAGTATACGGGGTGCAGAGTGTGAGGGATAAGAATACAGTATACAGGGTGCAGAGTGTGAGGGATAAGAATACAGTATACAGGGTGCAGAGTGTGAGGGATAAGAATACAGTATACAGGGTGCTGTGTGTGAGAGATAAGAATACAGTATACAGGGTGCAGTGTGTGAGGGATAAGAATACAGTATACAGGGTGCAGAGAGTGAGGGATAAGAATACAGTATACAGGGTGCAGTGTGTGAGGGATAAGAATACAGTATACGGGGTGCAGTGTGTGAGGGATAAGAATACAGTATACGGGGTGCAGTGTGTGAGGGATAAGAATACAGTATACAGGGTGCAGAGTGTGAGGGATAAGAATACAGTATACAGGGTGCAGAGTGTGAGGGATAAGAATACAGTATACAGGGAGCAGTGTGTGAGGGATAAGAATACAGTATACAGGGAGCAGTGTGTGAGGGATAAGAATACAGTATACAGGGTGCAGGGTGTGAGGGATAAGAATACAGTATACGGGGTGCAGTGTTTGAGGGATAAGAATACAGTATACAGGGTGCAGAGTGTGAGGGATAAGAATACAGTATACAGGGTGCAGTGTGTGAGGGATAAGAATACAGTATACAGGGTGCAGTGTGTGAGGGATAAGAATACAGTATACAGGGTGCAGTGTGTGAGGGATAAGAATACAGTATACAGGGTGCAGTGTGTGAGGGATAAGAATACAGTATACAGGGTGCAGTGTGTGAGGGATAAGAATACAGTATACGGGGTGCAGTCTGTGGGGGATAAGAATACAGTATACGGGGTGCAGTGTGTGGGGGATAAGTATACAGGGTGCAGAGTGTGAGGGATAAGAATACAGTATACAGGGTGCAGAGTGTGAGGGATAAGAATACAGTATACAGGGTGCAGAGTGTGAGGGATAAGAATACAGTATACAGGGTGCAGTGTGTGAGGGATAAGAATACAGTATACGGGGTGCAGTGTGTGGGGGATAAGAATACAGTATACGGGGTGCAGTGTGTGGGGGATAAGTATACAGGGTGCAGAGTGTGAGGGATAAGAATACAGTATACAGGGTGCAGTGTGTGAGGGATAAGAATACAGTATACGGGGTGCAGAGTGTGAGGGATAAGAATACAGTATAGAGGGTGCAGTGTGTGAGGGATAAGAATACAGTATAGAGGGTGCAGTGTGTGAGGGATAAGAATACAGTATACATGGTGCAGAGTGTGAGGGATAAGAATACAGTATACAGGCTGCAGTGTATGAGGGATAAGAATACAGTATACAGGGTGCAGTGTGTGAGGGATAAGAATACAGTATACGGGGTGCAGAGTGTGAGGGATAAGAATACAGTATACGGGGTGCAGAGTGTGAGGGATAAGAATACAGTATACGGGGTGCAGAGTGTGAGGGATAAGAATACAGTATAGAGGGTGCAGTGTGTGAGGGATAAGAATACAGTATACGGGGTGCAGAGTGTGAGGGATAAGAATACAGTATACAGGGAGCAGTGTGTGAGGGATAAGAATACAGTATACAGGGTGCAGAGTGTGAGGGATAAGAACACAGTATACAGGGTGCAGTGTGTGAGGGATAAGAATACAGGGTGCAGAGTGTGAGGGATAAGAACACAGTATACAGGGTGCAGTGTGTGAGGGATAAGAATACAGGGTGCAGTGTGTGAGGGATAAGAATACAGTATACAGGGTGCAGTGTTTGAGGGATAAGAACACAGTATACAGGGTGCAGTGTGTGAGGGATAAGAATACAGGGTGCAGAGTGCGAGGGATAAAAATACAGTATACAGGGTGCAGTGTTTGAGGGATAAGAATACAGTATACAGGGTGCAGTGTGTGAGGGATAAGAATACAGTATACAGGGTGCAGTGTGTGAGGGATAAGAATACAGTATACAGGGTGCAGTGTGTGAGGGATAAGAATACAGTATACGGGGTGCAGAGTGTGAGGGATAAGAATACAGTATACGGGGTGCAGAGTGTGAGGGATAAGAATACAGTATACAGGGTGCAGTGTGTGAGGGATAAGAATACAGTATACAGGGTGCAGTGTGTGAGGGATAAGAATACAGTATACAGGGTGCAGTGTGTGAGGGATAAGAATACAGTATACAGGGTGCAGTGTGTGAGGGATAAGAATACAGTATACAGGGTGCAGAGTGTGAGGGATAAAAATACAGTATACAGGGTGCAGTGTGTGAGGGATAAGAATACAGTATACAGGGTGCAGTGTGTGAGGGATAAGAATACAGTATACAGGGTGCAGTGTGTGAGGGATAAGAATACAGTATACAGGGTGCAGAGTGTGAGGGATAAGAATACAGTATACAGGGTGCAGAGTGTGAGGGATAAGAATACAGTATACAGGGTGCAGTGTGTGAGGGATAAGAATACAGTATACAGGGTGCAGTGTGTGAGAGATAAGAACACAGGGTGCAGTGTGTGAGGGATAAGAATACAGTATACAGGGTGCAGGGTGTGAGGGATAAGAATACAGTATACAGGGTGCAGTGTGTGAGGGATAAGAATACAGTATACAGGGTGCAGTGTGTGAGGGATAAGAATACAGTATACAGGGTGCAGTGTGTGAGGGATAAGAATACAGTATACAGGGTGCAGTGTGTGAGGGATAAGAATACAGTATACGGGGTACAGTGTGTGGGGGATAAGTATACAGGGTGCAGTGTGTGAGGGATAAGAATACAGTATACGGGGTACAGTGTGTGGGGGATAAGTATACAGGGTGCAGTGTGTGAGGGATAAGAATACAGTATACGGGGTGCAGAGTGTGAGGGATAAGAATACAGTATAGAGGGTGCAGTGTGGGAGGGATAAGAATACAGTATACGGGGTGCAGTGTGTGAGGGATAAGAAAACAGTATACAGGGTGCAGTGTGTGAGGGATAAGAATACAGGGTGCAGAGTGTGAGGGATAAGAATACAGTGTACGGGGTGCAGTGTGTGAGGGATAAGAATACAGTATACGGGGAGCAGTGTGTGAGGGATAAGAATACAGTATACGGGGTGCAGTGTGTGAGGGATAAGAATACAGTATACGGGGTGCAGTGTGTGAGGGATAAGAATACAGTATACAGGGTGCAGAGTGTGAGGGATAAGAATACAGTATACAGGGTGCAGAGTGTGAGGGATAAGAATACAGTATACAGGGTTCAGTGTGTGAGGGATAAGAATACAGTATACAGGGTGCAGAGTGTGAGGGAAAAGAATACAGTATAGAGGGTGCAGAGTGTGAGGGATAAGAATACAGTATACGGGGTGCAGTGTGTGAGGGATAAGAATACAGTATACGGGGTGCAGTGTGTGAGGGATAAGAATACAGTATACGGGGTGCAGTGTGTGAGGGATAAGAATACAGTATACGGGGTGCAGTGTGTGAGGAATAAGAATACAGTATACGGGGTGCAGTGTGTGAGGGATAAGAATACAGTATACGGGGTGCAGAGTGTGAGGGATAAGAATACAGTATACGGGGTGCAGTGTGTGAGGGATAAGAATACAGTATACAGGGTGCAGAGTGTGAGGGATAAGAATACAGTATACAGGGTGCAGAGTGTGAGGGATAAGAATACAGTATACAGGGTGCAGAGTGTGAGGGAGAAGAATACAGTATACAGGGTGCTGTGTGTGAGGGATAAGAATACAGTATACAGGGTGCAGTGTGTGAGGGATAAGAATACAGTATACAGGGTGCAGAGAGTGAGGGATAAGAATACAGTATACGGGGTGCAGTGTGTGAGGGATAAGAATACAGTATACGGGGTGCAGTGTGTGAGGGATAAGAATACAGTATACGGGGTGCAGTGTGTGAGGGATAAGAATACAGTATACAGGGTGCAGTGTGTGAGGGATAAGAATACAGTATACAGGGTGCAGAGTGTGAGGGATAAGAATACAGTATACAGGGTGCAGTGTGTGAGGGATAAGAATACAGTATACAGGGTGCAGTGTGTGAGGGATAAGAATACAGTATACAGGGTGCAGTGTGTGAGGGATAAGAATACAGTATACAGGGTGCAGTGTGTGAGGGATAAGAATACAGTATACAGGGTGCAGAGTGTGAGGGATAAGAATACAGTATACAGGGTGCAGTGTGTGAGGGATAAGAATACAGTATACGGGGTGCAGTGTGTGATGGATAAGAATACAGTATACGGGGTGCAGTGTGTGAGGGATAAGAATACAGTATACAGGGTGCAGAGTGTGAGGGATAAGAATACAGTATACAGGGTGCAGAGTGTGTGGGATAAGAATACAGTATACGGGGTGCAGAGTGTGAGGGATAAGAATACAGTATACAGGGTTCAGTGTGTGAGGGATAAGAATACAGTATACAGGGTGCAGAGTGTGAGGGAAAAGAATACAGTATAGAGGGTGCAGAGTGTGAGGGATAAGAATACAGAATACGGGGTGCAGTGTGTGAGGGATAAGAATACAGTATACGGGGTGCAGTGTGTGAGGGATAAGAATACAGTATACGGGGTGCAGTGTGTGAGGGATAAGAATACAGTATACGGGGTGCAGTGTGTGAGGAATAAGAATACAGTATACAGGGTGCAGTGTGTGAGGGATAAGAATACAGTATACGGGGTGCAGAGTGTGAGGGATAAGAATACAGTATACGGGGTGCAGTGTGTGAGGGATAAGAATACAATATACGGGGTGCAGAGTGTGAGGGATAAGAATACAGTATACAGGGTGCAGAGTGTGAGGGATAAGAATACAGTATACAGGGTGCAGAGTGTGAGGGATAAGAATACAGTATACAGGGTGCTGTGTGTGAGGGATAAGAATACAGTATACAGGGTGCAGTGTGTGAGGGATAAGAATACAGTATACAGGGTGCAGAGAGTGAGGGATAAGAATACAGTATACAGGGTGCAGTGTGTGAGGGATAAGAATACAGTATACGGGGTGCAGTGTGTGAGGGATAAGAATACAGTATACGGGGTGCAGTGTGTGAGGGATAAGAATACAGTATACAGGGAGCAGTGTGTGAGGGATAAGAATACAGTATACAGGGAGCAGTGTGTGAGGGATAAGAATACAGTATACAGGGTGCAGGGTGTGAGGGATAAGAATACAGTATACGGGGTGCAGTGTTTGAGGGATAAGAATACAGTATACAGGGTGCAGAGTGTGAGGGATAAGAATACAGTATACAGGGTGCAGAGTGTGAGGGATAAGAATACAGTATACAGGGTGCAGAGTGTGAGGGATAAGAATACAGTATACAGGGTGCAGTGTGTGAGGGATAAGAATACAGTATACGGGGTGCAGTGTTTGAGGGATAAGAATACAGTATACAGGGTGCTGTGTGTGAGGGATAAGAATACAGTATACAGGGTGCAGTGTGTGAGGGATAAGAATACAGTATACAGGGTGCAGTGTGTGAGGGATAAGAATACAGTATACAGGGTGCAGTGTGTGAGGGATAAGAATACAGTATACGGGGTGCAGTGTGTGGGGGATAAGAATACAGTATACGGGGTGCAGTGTGTGGGGGATAAGTATACAGGGTGCAGAGTGTGAGGGATAAGAATACAGTATACAGGGTGCAGAGTGTGAGGGATAAGAATACAGTATACAGGGTGCAGAGTGTGAGGGATAAGAATACAGTATACAGGGTGCAGTGTGTGAGGGATAAGAATACAGTATACGGGGTGCAGTGTGTGGGGGATAAGAATACAGTATACGGGGTGCAGTGTGTGGGGGATAAGTATACAGGGTGCAGAGTGTGAGGGATAAGAATACAGTATACAGGGTGCAGTGTGTGAGGGATAAGAATACAGTATAGAGGGTGCAGTGTGTGAGGGATAAGAATACAGGGTGCAGTGTGTGAGGGATAAGAATACAGTATACAGGGTGTAGTGTGTGAGGGATAAGAATACAGTATACAGGGTGCAGTGTGTGAGGGATAAGAATACAGTATACATGGTGCAGAGTGTGAGGGATAAGAATACAGTATACAGGCTGCAGTGTATGAGGGATAAGAATACAGTATACAGGGTGCAGTGTGTGAGGGATAAGAATACAGTATACGGGGTGCAGAGTGTGAGGGTTAAGAATACAGTATACGGGGTGCAGAGTGTGAGGGATAAGAATACAGTATACGGGGTGCAGAGTGTGAGGGATAAGAATACAGTATACAGGGTGCAGGGTGTGAGGGATAAGAATACAGTATACAGGGTGCAGAGTGTGTGGGATAAGAATACAGTATACAGGGTGCAGTGTGTGAGGGATAAGAATACAGTATAGAGGGTGCAGAGTGTGAGGGATAAGAATACAGTATAGAGGGTGCAGTGTGTGAGGGATAAGAATACAGTATAGAGGGTGCAGTGTGTGAGGGATAAGTATACAGGGAGCAGTGTGTGAGGGATAAGAATACAGTATACAGGGTGCAGTGTGTGAGGGATAAGAATACAGTATACAGGGTGCAGTGTGTGAGGGATAAGAATACAGTATACGGGGTTCAGTGTGTGGGGGATAAGAATACAGTATACAGGGTGCTGTGTGTGGGGGAGAAGAATACAGTATACAGGGTGCTGTGTGTGAGGGATAAGAATACAGTATACAGGGTGCAGTGTGTTAGGGATAAGAATACAGTATACAGGGTGCAGAGTGTGTGGGATAAGAATACAGTATACAGGGTGCAGTGTGTGAGGGATAAGAATACAGTATACAGGGTGCAGAGTGTGAGGGATAAGAATACAGTATACAGGGTGCAGAGTGTGAGGGATAAGAATACAGTATACAGTGTGCAGTGTGTGAGGGATAAGAATACAGTATACGGGGTGCAGTGTGTGAGAGATAAGAATACAGTATACAGGGTGCAGTGTGTGAGGGATAAGAATACAGTATACGGGGTGCAGTGTGTGGGGGATAAGTATACAGGGTGCAGAGTGTGAGGGATAAAAATACAGTATACAGGGTGCAGTGTGTCAGGGATAAGAATACAGTATACAGGGAGCAGTGTGTGAGGGATAAGAATACAGTATACAGGGTGCAGAGTGTGAGGGATAAGAATACAGTATAGAGGGTGCAGTGTGTGAGGGATAAGAATACAGTATACAGGGTGCAGTGTGTGAGGGATAAGCATACAGTATACAGGGTGCAGTGTGTGAGGGATAAGAATACAGTGTACGGGGTGCAGTGTGTGAGGGATAAGAATACAGTGTACGGGGTGCAGTGTGTGAGGGATAAGAATACAGTATACGGGGAGCAGTGTGTGAGGGATAAGAATACAGTATACGGGGTGCAGTGTGTGAGGGATAAGAATACAGTATACGGGGTGCAGTGTGTGAGGGATAAGAATACAGTATACGGGGTGCAGTGTGTGAGGGATAAGAATACAGTATACAGGGAGCAGTGTGTGAGGGATAAGAATACAGTATACAGGGTGCAGAGTGTGAGGGATAAGAATACAGTATACAGGGTGCAGTGTGTGAGGGATAAGAATACAGTATACAGGGTGCAGTGTGTGAGGGATAAGAATACAGTATACAGGGTGCAGAGTGTGAGGGATAAGAATACAGTATACAGGGTGCAGTGTGTGAGGGATAAGAATACAGTATACAGGGTGCAGAGTGTGAGGGATAAGAATACAGTATACAGGGTGCAGTGTGTGAGGGATAAGAATACAGTATACGGGGTTCAGTGTGTGGGGGATAAGTATACAGGGTGCAGAGTGTGAGGGATAAGAATACAGTATACAGGGTGCAGTGTGTCAGGGATAAGAATACAGTATACAGGGTGCAGTGTGTGAGGGATAAGAATACAGTATACAGGGTGGAGTGTGTGAGGGATAAGAATACAGTATACAGGGTGCAGTGTGTGAGGGATAAGAATACAGTATACAGGGTGCAGAGTGTGAGGGATAAGAATACAGTATACAGGGTGCAGTGTGTGAGGGATAAGAATACAGTGTACGGGGTGCAGTGTGTGAGGGATAAGAATACAGTGTACGGGGTGCAGTGTGTGAGGGATAAGAATACAGTATACGGGGAGCAGTGTGTGAGGGATAAGAATACAGTATACGGGGTGCAGTGTGTGAGGGATAAGAATACAGTATACGGGGTGCAGTGTGTGAGGGATAAGAATACAGTATACGGGGTGCAGTGTGTGAGGGATAAGAATACAGTATACAGGGAGCAGTGTGTGAGGGATAAGAATACAGTATACAGGGTGCAGAGTGTGAGGGATAAGAATACAGTATACAGGGTGCAGTGTGTGAGGGATAAGAATACAGTATACAGGGTGCAGTGTGTGAGGGATAAGAATACAGTATACAGGGTGCAGTGTGTGAGGGATAAGAATACAGTATAGAGGGTGCAGTGTGTGAGGGATAAGAATACAGTATACAGGGTGCAGTGTGTGAGGGATAAGAATAGAGTATACAGGGTGCAGAGTGTGAGGGATAAGAATACAGTATACAGGGTGCAGAGTGTGAGGGATAAGAATACAGTATACAGGGTGCAGTGTGTGAGGGATAAGAATACAGTATACAGGGTGCAGTGTGTGAGGGATAAGAATACAGTATACAGGGAGCAGTGTGTGAGGGATAAGAATACAGTATACAGGGTGCAGTGTGTGAGGGATAAGAATACAGTATACAGGGTGCAGTGTGTGAGGGATAAGAATACAGTATACAGGGTGAAGAGTGTGAGGGATAAGAATAAAGTATACAGGGTGCAGTGTGTGAGGGATAAGAATACAGTATACAGGGTGCAGAGTGTGAGGGATAAGAATACAGTATAGAGGGTGCAGTGTGTGAGGGATAAGAATACAGTATACAGGGTGCAGTGTGTGAGGGATAAGAATAGAGTATACAGGGTGCAGAGTGTGAGGGATAAGAATACAGTATACAGGGTGCAGAGTGTGAGGGATAAGAATACAGTATACAGTGTGCAGTGTGTGAGGGATAAGAATACAGTATACAGGGTGCAGTGTGTGAGGGATAAGAATACAGGGTGCAGTGTGTGAGGGATAAGAATACAGTATACAGGGTGCAGTGTGTGAGGGATAAGAATACAGTATACAGGGAGCAGTGTGTGAGGGATAAGAATACAGTATACAGGGTGCAGTGTGTGAGGGATAAGAATACAGTATACAGGGTGCAGTGTGTGAGGGATAAGAATACAGTATACAGGGTGCAGAGTGTGAGGGATAAGAATACAGTATACAGGGTGCAGTGTGTGAGGGATAAGAATACAGTATACAGGGTGCAGTGTGTGAGGGATAAGAATACAGTATACAGGGTGCAGTGTGTGAGGGATAAGAATACAGTATACAGGGTGCAGAGTGTGAGAGATAAGAATACAGTATACAGGGTGCAGTGTGTGAGGGATAAGAATACAGTATACAGGGTGCAGAGTGTGAGGGATAAGAATACAGTATAGAGGGTGCAGTGTGTGAGGGATAAGAATACAGTATACAGGGTGCAGTGTGTGAGGGATAAGAATACAGTATACAGGGTGCAGAGTGTGAGGGATAAGAATACAGTATACAGGGTGCAGAGTGTGAGGGATAAGAATACAGTATACAGGGTGCAGTGTGTGAGGGATAAGAATACAGTATACAGGGTGCAGTGTGTGAGGGATAAGAATACAGTATACAGGGAGCAGTGTGTGAGGGATAAGAATACAGTATACAGGGTGCAGTGTGTGAGGGATAAGAATAAAGTATACAGGGTGCAGTGTGTGAGGGATAAGAATACAGTATACAGGGTGCAGAGTGTGAGGGATAAGAATACAGTATAGAGGGTGCAGTGTGTGAGGGATAAGAATACAGTATACAGGGTGCAGTGTGTGAGGGATAAGAATAGAGTATACAGGGTGCAGAGTGTGAGGGATAAGAATACAGTATACAGGGTGCAGAGTGTGAGGGATAAGAATACAGTATACAGTGTGCAGTGTGTGAGGGATAAGAATACAGTATACAGGGTGCAGTGTGTGAGGGATAAGAATACAGGGTGCAGTGTGTGAGGGATAAGAATACAGTATACAGGGTGCAGTGTGTGAGGGATAAGAATACAGTATACAGGGAGCAGTGTGTGAGGGATAAGAATACAGTATACAGGGTGCAGTGTGTGAGGGATAAGAATACAGTATACAGGGTGCAGTGTGTGTGGGGTAAGAATACAGTATACAGGGTGCAGTGTGTGAGGGGTAAGAATACAGTATACAGGGTGCAGTGTGTGAGGGATAAGAATACAGTATACAGGGTGCAGTGTGTGAGGGATAAGAATACAGTATACAGGGTGCAGTGTGTGAGGGATAAGAATACAGTATACGGGGTGCAGAGTGTGAGGGATAAGAATACAGTATAGAGGGTGCAGTGTGGGAGGGATAAGAATACAGTATACAGGGTGCAGTGTGTGAGGGATAAGAATACAGTATACAGGGTGCAGTGTGTGAGGGATAAGAATACAGTATACAGGGTGCAGTGTGTGAGGGATAAGAATACAGTATACAGGGTGCAGTGTGTGAGGGATAAGAATACAGTATACAGGGTGCAGTGTGTGAGGGATAAGAATACAGTATACAGGGTGCAGTGTGTGAGGGATAAGAATACAGTATACAGGGTGCAGTGTGTGAGGGATAAGAATACAGTATACAGGGTGCAGTGTGTGAGGGATAAGAATACAGTATACAGGGTGCAGAGTGTGAGGGATAAGAATACAGTATACAGGGAGCAGAGTGTGAGGGATAAGAATACAGGGTGCAGAGTGTGAGGGATAAGAATACAGTATACAGGGTGCAGAGTGTGAGGGATAAGAATACAGTATACAGGGTGCAGAGTGTGAGGGATAAGAATACAGTATACAGGGTGCGAGGGATAAGAATACAGTATACAGGGTGCAGGGTGCGAGGGATAAGAATACAGTATACAGGGTGCAGAGTGTGAGGGATAAGAATACAGTATACAGGGTGCAGTGTGTGAGGGATAAGAATACAGTATACAGGGTGCAGGGTGTGAGGGATAAGAATACAGTATACAGGGTGCAGAGTGTGTGGGGATAAGAATACAGTATACAGGGTGCAGTGTGTGAGGGATAAGAATACAGTATACAGGGTGCAGAGTGTGAGGGATAAGAATACAGTATAGAGGGTGCAGTGTGTGAGGGATAAGAATACAGTATAGAGGGTGCAGTGTGTGAGGGATAAGAATACAGTATACAGGGTGTAGTGTGTGAGGGATAAGAATACAGTATACAGGGTACAGAGTGTGAGGGATAAGTATACAGTGTGCAGTGTGTGAGGGATAAGAATACAGTATACAGGGTGCAGAGTGTGAGGGATAAGTATACAGTGTGCAGAGTGTGAGGGATAAGAATACAGTATACAGGGTGCAGAGTGTGAGGGATAAGAATACAGTATACAGGGTGCAGTGTGTGAGGGATAAGAACACAGCATACGGGGTGCAGTGTGTGAGGGATAAGAATACAGTATACGGGGTGCAGTGTGTGAGGGATAAGAACACAGTATACGGGGTGCAGAGTGTGAGGGATAAGAACACAGTATACAGGGTGCAGAGTGTGAGGGATAAGAATACAGTATACAGGGTGCAGTGTGTGAGGGATAAGAATACAGTATACAGGGTGCAGAGTGCGAGGGATAAAAATACAGTATACAAGGTGCAGAGTGTGAGGGATAAGAATACAGTATACAGGGTGCAGAGTGTGAGGGATAAGAATACAGTATACAGGGTGCAGTGTGAGAGGGATAAGTATACAGTATACAGCGAGCAGTGTGTGAGGGATAAGTATACAGGGTGCAGAGTGTGAGGGATAAGAATACAGTATACAGGGTGCAGAGTGTGTGGGATAAGAATACAGTATACAGGGTGCAGTGTGTGAGGGATAAGAATACAGTATACAGGGTGCAGTGTGTGAGGGATAAGAATACAGTATACAGGGAGCAGTGTGTGAGGGATAAGAATACAGTATACAGGGTGCAGTGTGTGAGGGATAAGAATACAGTATACAGGGTGCAGGGTGTGAGGGATAAGAATACAGTATACGGGGAGCAGTGTGTGAGGGATAAGAATACAGTATACGGGGTGCAGAGTGTGGGGGATAAGAATACAGTATACGGGGTGCAGTGTGGGAGGGATAAGAATACAGTATACGGGGTGCAGAGTGTGAGGGATAAGAATACAGTATACATGGTGCAGTGTGTGAGGGATCAGAATACATTATACAGGGTGCAGTGTGTGAGGGATAAGAATAAAGTATACAGGGTGCAGTGTGTGAGGGATAAGAATACAGTATACAGGGTGCAGAGTGTGAGGGATAAGAATACAGTATAGAGGGTGCAGTGTGTGAGGGATAAGAATAGAGTATACAGGGTGCAGAGTGTGAGGGATAAGAATACAGTATACAGGGTGCAGAGTGTGAGGGATAAGAATACAGTATACAGTGTGCAGTGTGTGAGGGATAAGAATACAGTATACAGGGTGCAGTGTGTGAGGGATAAGAATACAGGGTGCAGTGTGTGAGGGATAAGAATACAGTATACAGGGTGCAGTGTGTGAGGGATAAGAATACAGTATACAGGGAGCAGTGTGTGAGGGATAAGAATACAGTATACAGGGTGCAGTGTGTGAGGGATAAGAATACAGTATACAGGGTGCAGTGTGTGAGGGATAAGAATAGAGTATACAGGGTGCAGAGTGTGAGGGATAAGAATACAGTATACAGGGTGCAGCGTGTGAGGGATAAGAATACAGTATACAGGGTGCAGTGTGTGAGGGATAAGAATACAGTATACAGGGTGCAGTGTGTGAGGGATAAGAATACAGTACACAGGGTGCAGTGTGTGAGGGATAAGAATACAGTATACGGGGTGCAGGGTGTGAGGGATAAGAATACAGTATACGGGGTGCAGAGTGTGAGGGATAAGAATACAGTATACGGGGTGCAGTGTGTGAGGGATAAGAATACAGTATACGGGGTGCAGTGTGTGAGGGATAAGAATACAGTATACGGGGTGCAGTGTGTGAGGGATAAGAATACAGTATACGGGGTGCAGTGTGTGAGGGATAAGAATACAGTATAGAGGGTGCAGTGTGTGAGGGATAAGAATACAGTATAGAGGGTGCAGTGTGTGAGGGATAAGAATACAGTATACAGGGTGCAGTGTGTGAGGGATAAGAATACAGTATACGGGGTGCAGTGTGTGAGGGATAAGAATACAGTATACGGGGTGCAGTGTGTGTGGGATAAGAATACAGTATACGGGGAGCAGAGTGTGAGGGATAAGAATACAGTATACGGGGAGCAGAGTGTGAGGGATAAGAATACAGTATACAGGGTGCAGAGTGTGAGGGATAAGAATACAGTATACGGGGTGAAGTGTGTGAGGGATAAGAATACAGTATACGGGGTGCAGTGTGTGAGGGATAAGAATACAGTATACGGGGAGCAGTGTGTGAGGGATAAGAATACAGTATAGAGGGTGCAGTGTGTGGGATAAGAATACAGTATACAGGGTGCAGTGTGTGAGGGATAAGAGTACAGTATACAGGGTGCAGTGTGTGAGGGATAAGAATACAGTATACAGGGTGCAGTATGTGTGGGATAAGAATACAGTATACAGGGTGCAGTGTGTGAGGGATAAGAATACAGTATACAGGGTGCAGTGTGTGAGGGATAAGAATAGAGTATACAGGGTGCAGAGTGTGAGGGATAAGAATACAGTATACAGGGTGCAGAGTGTGAGGGATAAGAATACAGTATACAGGGTGCAGTGTGTGAGGGATAAGAATACAGTATACAGGGTGCAGTGTGTGAGGGATAAGAATACAGTATACAGGGAGCAGTGTGTGAGGGATAAGAATACAGTATACAGGGTGCAGTGTGTGAGGGATAAGAATACAGTATACAGGGTGCAGTGTGTGAGGGATAAGAATACAGTATACAGGGTGAAGAGTGTGAGGGATAAGAATAAAGTATACAGGGTGCAGTGTGTGAGGGATAAGAATACAGTATACAGGGTGCAGAGTGTGAGGGATAAGAATACAGTATAGAGGGTGCAGTGTGTGAGGGATAAGAATACAGTATACAGGGTGCAGTGTGTGAGGGATAAGAATAGAGTATACAGGGTGCAGAGTGTGAGGGATAAGAATACAGTATACAGGGTGCAGAGTGTGAGGGATAAGAATACAGTATACAGTGTGCAGTGTGTGAGGGATAAGAATACAGTATACAGGGTGCAGTGTGTGAGGGATAAGAATACAGGGTGCAGTGTGTGAGGGATAAGAATACAGTATACAGGGTGCAGTGTGTGAGGGATAAGAATACAGTATACAGGGAGCAGTGTGTGAGGGATAAGAATACAGTATACAGGGTGCAGTGTGTGAGGGATAAGAATACAGTATACAGGGTGCAGTGTGTGAGGGATAAGAATAGAGTATACAGGGTGCAGAGTGTGAGGGATAAGAATACAGTATACAGGGTGCAGCGTGTGAGGGATAAGAATACAGTATACAGGGTGCAGTGTGTGAGGGATAAGAATACAGTATACAGGGTGCAGTGTGTGAGGGATAAGAATACAGTACACAGGGTGCAGTGTGTGAGGGATAAGAATACAGTATACGGGGTGCAGGGTGTGAGGGATAAGAATACAGTATACGGGGTGCAGAGTGTGAGGGATAAGAATACAGTATACGGGGTGCAGAGTGTGAGGGATAAGAATACAGTATACGGGGTGCAGTGTGTGAGGGATAAGAATACAGTATACGGGGTGCAGTGTGTGTGGGGTAAGAATACAGTATACAGGGTGCAGTGTGTGTGAGGTAAGAATACAGTATAAAGGGTGCAGTGTGTGAGGGATAAGAGTACAGTATACAGGGTGCAGTGTGTGAGGGATAAGAATACAGTATACAGGGTGCAGTATGTGTGGGATAAGAATACAGTATACAGGGTGCAGTGTGTGAGGGATAAGAATACAGTATACAGGGTGCAGTGTGTGTGGGGTAAGAATACAGTATACAGGGTGCAGTGTGTGAGGGGTAAGAATACAGTATACAGGGTGCAGTGTGTGAGGGATAAGAATACAGTATACAGGGTGCAGTGTGTGAGGGATAAGAATACAGTATACAGGGTGCAGTGTGTGAGGGATAAGAATACAGTATACGGGGTGCAGAGTGTGAGGGATAAGAATACAGTATAGAGGGTGCAGTGTGGGAGGGATAAGAATACAGTATACAGGGTGCAGTGTGTGAGGGATAAGAATACAGTATACAGGGTGCAGTGTGTGAGGGATAAGAATACAGTATACAGGGTGCAGTGTGTGAGGGATAAGAATACAGTATACAGGGTGCAGTGTGTGAGGGATAAGAATACAGTATACAGGGTGCAGTGTCTGAGGGATAAGAATACAGTATACAGGGTGCAGTGTGTGAGGGATAAGAATACAGTATACAGGGTGCAGTGTGTGAGGGATAAGAATACAGTATACAGGGTGCAGTGTGTGAGGGATAAGAATACAGTATAGAGGGTGCAGTGTGTGAGGGATAAGAATACAGTATACAGGGTGCAGTGTGTGAGGGATAAGAATACAGTATACAGGGTGCAGTGTGTGAGGGATAAGAATACAGTATACAGGGTGCAGAGTGTGAGGGATAAGAATACAGTATACAGGGAGCAGAGTGTGAGGGATAAGAATACAGGGTGCAGAGTGTGAGGGATAAGAATACAGTATACAGGGTGCAGAGTGTGAGGGATAAGAATACAGTATACAGGGTGCAGAGTGTGAGGGATAAGAATACAGTATACAGGGTGCGAGGGATAAGAATACAGTATACAGGGTGCAGGGTGCGAGGGATAAGAATACAGTATACAGGGTGCAGAGTGTGAGGGATAAGAATACAGTATACAGGGTGCAGTGTGTGAGGGATAAGAATACAGTATACAGGGTGCAGGGTGTGAGGGATAAGAATACAGTATACAGGGTGCAGAGTGTGTGGGGATAAGAATACAGTATACAGGGTGCAGTGTGTGAGGGATAAGAATACAGTATACAGGGTGCAGAGTGTGAGGGATAAGAATACAGTATAGAGGGTGCAGTGTGTGAGGGATAAGAATACAGTATAGAGGGTGCAGTGTGTGAGGGATAAGAATACAGGGTGCAGTGTGTGAGGGATAAGAATACAGTATACAGGGTGTAGTGTGTGAGGGATAAGAATACAGTATACAGGGTACAGAGTGTGAGGGATAAGTATACAGTGTGCAGTGTGTGAGGAATAAGAATACAGTATACAGGGTGCAGAGTGTGAGGGATAAGTATACAGTGTGCAGAGTGTGAGGGATAAGAATACAGTATACAGGGTGCAGAGTGTGAGGGATAAGAATACAGTATACAGGGAGCAGTGTGTGAGGGATAAGAATACAGTATACAGGGTACAGAGTGTGAGGGATAAGTATACAGTGTGCAGTGTGTGAGGGATAAGAATACAGTATACAGGGTGCAGAGTGTGAGGGATAAGAATACAGTATACAGGGAGCAGAGTGTGAGGGATAAGAATACAGGGTGCAGAGTGTGAGGGATAAGAATACAGTATACAGGGTGCAGAGTGTGAGGGATAAGAATACAGTATACAGGGTGCAGAGTGTGAGGGATAAGAATACAGTATACAGGGTGCGAGGGATAAGAATACAGTATACAGTGTGCAGGGTGCGAGGGATAAGAATACAGTATATAGGGTGCAGTGTGTGAGGGATAAGAATACAGTATAGAGGGTGCAGTGTGTGAGGGATAAGAATACAGTATAGAGGGTGCAGTGTGTGAGGGATAAGAATACAGTATATAGGGTGCAGTGTGTGAGGGATAAGAATACAGTATACAGGGTGCAGTGTGTGAGGGATAAGAACACAGCATACGGGGTGCAGTGTGTGAGGGATAAGAATACAGTATACGGGGTGCAGTGTGTGAGGGATAAGAACAGAGTATACGGGGTGCAGAGTGTGAGGGATAAGAACACAGTATACAAGGTGCAGAGTGTGAGGGATAAGAATACAGTATACAGGGTGCAGTGTGTGAGGGATAAGAATACAGTATACAGGGTGCAGTGTGTGAGGGATAAGTATACAGTATACAGCGAGCAGTGTGTGAGGGATAAGTATACAGGGTGCAGAGTGTGAGGGATAAGAATACAGTATACAGGGTGCAGAGTGTGTGGGATAAGAATACAGTATACAGGGTGCAGTGTGTGAGGGATAAGAATACAGTATACAGGGTGCAGTGTGTGAGGGATAAGAATACAGTATACAGGGAGCAGTGTGTGAGGGATAAGAATACAGTATACGGGGTGCAGAGTGTGAGGGATAAGAATACAGTATACGGGGTGCAGTGTGTGAGGGATAAGAATACAGTATACGGGGTGCAGTGTGTGAGGGATAAGAATACAGTATACGGGGTGCAGTGTGTGAGGGATAAGAATACAGTATACGGGGTGCAGTGTGTGAGGGATAAGAATACAGTATAGAGGGTGCAGTGTGTGAGGGATAAGAATACAGTATAGAGGGTGCAGTGTGTGAGGGATAAGAATACAGTATACAGGGTGCAGTGTGTGAGGGATAAGAATACAGTATACGGGGTGCAGTGTGTGAGGGATAAGAATACAGTATACGGGGTGCAGTGTGTGTGGGATAAGAATACAGTATACGGGGTGCAGAGTGTGAGGGATAAGAATACAGTATACGGGGTGAAGTGTGTGAGGGATAAGAATACAGTATACGGGGTGCAGTGTGTGAGGGATAAGAATACAGTATACGGGGAGCAGTGTGTGAGGGATAAGAATACAGTATAGAGGGTGCAGTGTGTGGGATAAGAATACAGTATACAGGGTGCAGTGTGTGAGGGATAAGAGTACAGTATACAGGGTGCAGTGTGTGAGGGATAAGAATACAGTATACAGGGTGCAATATGTGTGGGATAAGAATACAGTATACAGGGTGCAGTGTGTGAGGGATAAGAATACAGTATACAGGGTGCAGTGTGTGTGGGGTAAGAATACAGTATACAGGGTGCAGTGTGTGAGGGGTAAGAATACAGTATACAGGGTGCAGTGTGTGAGGGATAAGAATACAGTATACAGGGTGCAGTGTGTGAGGGATAAGAATACAGTATACAGGGTGCAGTGTGTGAGGGATAAGAATACAGTATACGGGGTGCAGAGTGTGAGGGATAAGAATACAGTATAGAGGGTGCAGTGTGGGAGGGATAAGAATACAGTATACAGGGTGCAGTGTGTGAGGGATAAGAATACAGTATACAGGGTGCAGTGTGTGAGGGATAAGAATACAGTATACAGGGTGCAGTGTGTGAGGGATAAGAATACAGTATACAGGGTGCAGTGTGTGAGGGATAAGAATACAGTATACAGGGTGCAGTGTGTGAGGGATAAGAATACAGTATAGAGGGTGCAGTGTGTGAGGGATAAGAATACAGTATACAGGGTGCAGTGTGTGAGGGATAAGAATACAGTATACAGGGTGCAGTGTGTGAGGGATAAGAATACAGTATACAGGGTGCAGAGTGTGAGGGATAAGAATACAGTATACAGGGAGCAGAGTGTGAGGGATAAGAATACAGGGTGCAGAGTGTGAGGGATAAGAATACAGTATACAGGGTGCAGAGTGTGAGGGATAAGAATACAGTATACAGGGTGCAGAGTGTGAGGGATAAGAATACAGTATACAGGGTGCGAGGGATAAGAATACAGTATAAAGGGTGCAGGGTGTGAGGGATAAGAATACAGTATACAGGGTGCAGAGTGTGTGGGGATAAGAATACAGTATACAGGGTGCAGTGTGTGAGGGATAAGAATACAGTATACAGGGTGCAGAGTGTGAGGGATAAGAATACAGTATAGAGGGTGCAGTGTGTGAGGGATAAGAATACAGTATAGAGGGTGCAGTGTGTGAGGGATAAGAATACAGGGTGCAGTGTGTGATGGATAAGAATACAGTATACAGGGTGTAGTGTGTGAGGGATAAGAATACAGTATACAGGGTGCAGAGTGTGAGGGATAAGTATACAGTGTGCAGAGTGTGAGGGATAAGAATACAGTATACAGGGTGCAGAGTGTGAGGGATAAGTATACAGTGTGCAGAGTGTGAGGGATAAGAATACAGTATACAGGGTGCAGAGTGTGAGGGATAAGAATACAGTATACAGGGAGCAGTGTGTGAGGGATAAGAATACAGTATACAGGGTACAGAGTGTGAGGGATAAGTATACAGTGTGCAGTGTGTGAGGGATAAGAATACAGTATACAGGGTGCAGAGTGTGAGGGATAAGAATACAGTATACAGGGAGCAGAGTGTGAGGGATAAGAATACAGTATACAGGGTGCAGAGTGTGAGGGATAAGAATACAGTATACAGGGTGCAGAGTGTGAGGGATAAGAATACAGTATACAGGGTGCGAGGGATAAGAATACAGTATACAGTGTGCAGGGTGCGAGGGATAAGAATACAGTATACAGGGGGCAGAGTGTGAGGGATAAGAATACAGTATAGAGGGTGCAGTGTGTGAGGGATAAGAATACAGTATAGAGGGTGCAGTGTGTGAGGGATAAGAATACAGTATATAGGGTGCAGTGTGTGAGGGATAAGAATACAGTATACAGGGTGCAGTGTGTGAGGGATAAGAACACAGCATACGGGGTGCAGTGTGTGAGGGATAAGAATACAGTATACGGGGTGCAGTGTGTGAGGGATAAGAATACAGTATACGGGGTGCAGAGTGTGAGGGATAAGAACACAGTATACAGGGTGCAGAGTGTGAGGGATAAGAATACAGTATACAGGGTGCAGTGTGTGAGGGATAAGAATACAGTATACAGGGTGCAGAGTGCGAGGGATAAAAATACAGTATACAAGGTGCAGAGTGTGAGGGATAAGAATACAGTATACAGGGTGCAGTGTGTGAGGGATAAGAATACAGTATACAGCGAGCAGTGTGTGAGGGATAAGTATACAGGGTGCAGAGTGTGAGGGATAAGAATACAGTATACAGGGTGCAGAGTGTGTGGGATAAGAATACAGTATACAGGGTGCAGTGTGTGAGGGATAAGAATACAGTATACAGGGTGCAGTGTGTGAGGGATAAGAATACAGTATACAGGGAGCAGTGTGTGAGGGATAAGAATACAGGGTGCAGTGTGTGAGGGATAAGAATACAGTATACAGGGTGCAGTGTGTGAGGGATAAGAATACAGTATACAGGGTGCAGGGTGTGAGGTATAAGAATACAGTATACGGGGAGCAGTGTGTGAGGGATAAGAATACAGTATACGGGGTGCAGAGTGTGGGGGATAAGAATACAGTATACGGGGTGCAGTGTGGGAGGGATAAGAATACAGTATACGGGGTGCAGAGTGTGAGGGATAAGAATACAGTATACAGGGTGCAGTGTGTGAGGGATAAGAATACATTATACAGGGTGCAGTGTGTGAGGGATAAGAATATAGTATACAGGGTGCAGTGTGTGAGGGATAAGAACACAGTATACAGGGTGCAGTGTGTGAGGGATAAGAATACATTATACAGGGTGCAGTGTGTGAGGGATAAGAATACAGTATACAGGGTGCAGTGTGTGAGGGATAAGAATACAGTATACATGGTGCAGTGTGTGAGGGATAAGAATACAGTATACAGGGTGCAGTGTGTGAGGGATAAGAATACAGTATACATGGTGCAGTGTGTGAGGGATAAGAATACAGTATACGGGGTGCAGAGTGTGAGGGATAAGAATACAGTATACAGGGTGCAGTGTGTGAGGGATAAGAATACAGTATACAGGGTGCAGAGTGTGAGGGATAAGAATACAGTATACAGGGTGCAGTGTGTGAGGAATAAGAATACAGTATACAGGGTGCAGTGTGTGAGGGATAAGAATACAGTATACAGGGTGCAGTGTGTGAGGGATAAGAATACAGTATACAGGGTGCAGAGTGCGAGGTATAAGAATACAGTATACAGGGTGCAGTGTGTGAGGGATAAGAATACATTATACAGGGTGCAGAGTGTGAAGGATAAGAATACAGTATACAGGGTGCAGGGTGTGAGGGATAAGAATACAGTATACAGGGTGCAGGGTGTGAGGGATAAGAATACAGTATACAGGGTGCAGTGTGTGAGGGATAAGAACACAGTATACAGGGTGCAGTGTGTGAGGGATAAGAATACAGTATACAGCGAGCAGTGTGTGAGGGATAAGTATACAGGGTGCAGAGTGTGAGGGATAAGAATACAGTATACAGGGTGCAGAGTGTGCGGGATAAGAATACAGTATACGGGGTGCAGTGTGTGAGGGATAAGAACACAGTATACGGGGTGCAGTGTGTGAGGGATAAGAATACAGTATACGGGGTGCAGTGTGTGAGGGATAAGAACACAGTATACGGGGTGCAGAGTGTGAGGGATAAGAACACAGTATACGGGGTGCAGAGTGTGAGGGATAAGAACAGAGTATACGGGGTGCAGTGTGTGAGGGATAAGAACACAGTTTATAGGGTGCAGAGTGTGAGGGATAGGAATACAGTATACAGGGTGCAGTGTGTGAGGGATAAGAATACAGTATACAGGGAGCAGTGTGTGAGGGATAAGAATACAGTATACAGGGAGCAGTGTGTGAGGGATAAGAATACAGTATACAGGGTGCAGAGTGTGAGGGATAAGAATACAGTATACAGGGTGCAGAGTGTGAGGGATAAGAATACAGTATACAGGGTGCAGTGTGTGAGGGATAAGAATACAGTATACAGGGTGCAGTGTGTGAGGGATAAGAATACAGTATACAGGGTGCAGTGTCTGAGGGATAAGAATACAGTATACAGGGTGCAGTGTGTGAGGGATAAGAATACAGTATACAGGGTGCAGGGTGTGAGGGATAAGAATACAGTATACAGGGTGCAGAGTGTGAGGGATAAGAATACAGTATACAGGGTGCAGAGTGTGAGGGATAAGAATACAGTATACAGGGTGCAGTGTGTGAGGGATAAGAATACAGTATACAGGGTGCAGTGTGTGAGGGATAAGAATACAGTATACAGGGTGCAGAGTGTGTGAGGGATAAGAATACAGTATACGGGGTGCAGAGTGTGTGAGGGATAAGAATACAGTATACGGGGTGCAGTGTGTGAGGGATAAGAATACAGTATACAGGGTGCAGAGTGTGAGGGATAAGAATACAGTATACAGGGTGCAGTGTGTGAGGGATAAGAATACAGTATACAGGGTGCAGAGTGTGAGGGATAAGAATACAGTATACAGGGTGCAGTGTGTGAGGGATAAGAATACAGTATACAGGGTGCAGTGTGTGAGGGATAAGAATACAGTATACAGGGTGCAGTGTGTGAGGGATAAGAATACAGTATACAGGGTGCAGGGTATGAGGGATAAGAATACAGTATACAGGGTGCAGAGTGTGAGGGATAAGAATACAGTATACAGGGTGCAGAGTGTGAGGGATAAGAATACAGTATACAGGGTGCAGGGTGTGAGGGATAAGAATACAGTATACAGGGAGCAGTGTGTGAGGGATAAGAATACAGTATACAGGGTGCAGTGTGTGAGGGATAAGAATACAGTATACAGGGTGCAGTGTGTGAGGGATAAGAATACAGTATACAGGGTGCAGAGTGTGAGGGATAAGAATACAGTATACATGGTGCAGTGTGTGAGGGATAAGAATATAGTATACAGGGTGCAGTGTGTGAGGGATAAGGATACAGTATACAGGGTGCAGTGTGTGAGGGATAAGGATACAGTATACAGGGTGCAGAGTGTGAGGGATAAGAATACAGTATACAGGGAGCAGTGTGTGAGGGATAAGAATACAGTATACAGGGTGCAGTGTGTGAGGGATAAGAATACAGTATACAGGGTGCAGCGTGTGAGGGATAAGAATACAGTATACAGGGTGCAGTGTGTGAGGGATAAGAATACAGTATACAGGGTGCAGAGTGTGAGGGATAAGAATACAGTATACAGGGAGCAGTGTGTGAGGGATAAGAATACAGTATACAGGGTGCAGTGTGTGAGGGATAAGAATACAGTATACAGGGAGCAGTGTGTGAGGGATAAGAATACAGTATACAGGGTGCAGTGTGTGAGGGATAAGAATACAGTATACAGGGTGCAGCGTGTGAGGGATAAGAATACAGTATACAGGGTGCAGTGTGTGAGGGATAAGAATACAGTATACAGGGTGCAGAGTGTGAGGGATAAGAATACAGTATACAGGGAGCAGTGTGTGAGGGATAAGAATACAGTATACAGGGTGCAGTGTGTGAGGGATAAGAATACAGTATACAGGGTGCAGCGTGTGAGGGATAAGAATACAGTATACAGGGTGCAGTGTGTGAGGGATAAGAATACAGTATACAGGGTGCAGAGTGTGAGGGATAAGAATACAGTATACAGGGAGCAGTGTGTGAGGGATAAGAATACAGTATACAGGGTGCAGTGTGTGAAGGATAAGAACACAGTATACAGGGTGCAGTGTGTGAGGGATAAGAATACAGTATACAGGGTGCAGTGTGTGAGGGATAAGTATACAGTATACAGCGAGCAGTGTGTGAGGGATAAGTATACAGGGTGCAGAGTGTGAGGGATAAGAATACAGTAATCACCAGGGACATAACTAGGTATTTGTAGGCCCCATAGCACATGATTGGAAGGACCCCTATGTACCACCCAATGGTAAAAAATTTAACTTTGACAGGGAAGACCGGCCCCCTCAGCTGCAGGCCTCAGCGCAGCTCCACCCCTTGCGCTTATGGTAGTTACGCCCATGAGTATCACAGTTTATAGTCTAAGCTTTCCCGGGCAGGGCCCTCCATACTTTTGGTTCTCTCCCTATCTGCAGCGCGCTTCTTCCTCTCAGTCAGTGATCCCTACTGACCACCCTCCCAGGCAGTGCGCTTCTTCCTCTCAGTCAGTGATCCCTACTGACCACCCTCCCAGGCAGTGCGCTTCCTCTCAGTCAGTGATCCCTACTGACCACCCTCCCAGGCAGTGCGCTTCTTCCTCTCAGTCAGTGATCCCTACTGACCAGCCTCCCAGGCAGTGCGCTTCTTCCTCAGTCAGTGATCCCTACTGACCACCCTCCCAGGCAGTGCGCTTCTTCCTCGCAGTCAGTGATCCCTACTGACCACCCTCCCAGGCAGTGCGCTTCTTCCTCTCAGTCAGTGATCCCTACTGACCAGCCTCCCAGGCAGTGCACTTCTTCCTCTCAGTCAGTGATCCCTACTGACCACCCTCCCAGGCAGTCTGCTTCTTCCTCTCAGTCAGTGATCCCTACTGACCACCCTCCCAGGCAGTGCGCTTCTTCCTCTCAGTCAGTGATCCCTACTGACCACCCTCCCAGGCAGTGCGCTTCTTCCTCTCAGTCAGTGATCCCTACTGACCACCCTCCCAGGCAGTGCGCTTCTTCCTCTATCAGTGATCCCTACTGACCACCCTCCCAGGCAGTGCGCTTCTTCCTCTATCAGTGATCCCTACTGACCACCCTCCCTGGCAGTGCACTTCTTCCTCTCATTCAGTGATCCCTACTGACCACCCTCCCAGGCAGTGCGCTTCTTCCTCTATCAGTGATCCCTACTGACCACCCTCCCAGGCAGTGCGCTTCTTCCTCTATCAGTGATCCCTACTGACCACCCTCCCAGGCAGTGCGCTTCTTCCTCTATCAGTGATCCCTACTGACCACCCTCCCAGGCAGTGCGCTTCTTCCTCTATCAGTGATCCCTACTGACCACCCTCCCAGGCAGTGCGCTTCTTCCTCTATCAGTGATCCCTACTGACCACCCTCCCAGGCACTGTCTCACTGGCTGCTATTGTCATTATCAGGGACTCATCGGAAACAAATGTCACTGTCTGATTTTATCCTAATAATGTCTGTCTAAGTATATTGTATTATTTTTGTGCGGTATTGTCAGTTTCCCCGTACAGTACACTACGGACACCTTGTGGTGACATATAAATAAATTATAATAATTATAACATATAACAAGAGATAAGGTAAGAACTTACCTTTGTTATCTCTGTTTCTACGAAGTCCATAGGGTCCACAGGGTTGACCTTGGGGGGGTATAGGTTGGGAACCAAATCCGGGCACCACGCAGTTGAAGCTTTTAGCTCCCAGGATGCACTTGGGTCCACTCTCCCTATAACCCCACCCCCAAGCCAGAGGCACCTCAGTTTGTAAGTAGCCAAAGGCCGGAGGAGGAGAGAAAAAGAGAGAGAAAACTGGAGCACTCAATAACCATACTCACAGAAATGGGAGACGGAAAACCGGTGACCAGCCACACAGCCCATATGAAGCCAGGTGCGTCAGGGCGGGCGCCCTGTGGACCCTATGGACTTCGTAGAAACAGAGATAACAAAGGTAAGTTCTTACCATATCTCTTGTTTTCTACTTCAGGGTCCATAGGGGGTCCACAGGGTTGACCTTGGAGATGTCCCAAAGCAATTCAACCAAGGGTGGGGACGCTCCTGTGCTGAGAGGAGAATCTGTCGCCAAAAAGGAAGCATCCTGAGAGGCAAAGGAAACCAGTGCCTAGAACCTTAAAAAGGTGTGGACAGAAGACCACGTGGTCACCCAGTAAGGCAAAACAGCTGAGGCGCCACAGCGGGCCGCCCACTAGGGTTACATGGCCCGAGAAAAAACAAGCCTCAACAGAAAGGCCTACCCATGGGTAGGCCCCTAAGGAAGACATACGAGGCCATCCAGCCAACATTTGGTTATAGGCCGGCCATCCCTTCCTGTGAAAAAACAGAAAACGCAGACCACCAATAAGGGGTCCGATTTCCGTAAGGAACTTGAACGGATCACATAAATCCCAAGAGGCCGGACCACAGTCAATGAGGCCACACCAGCCGAGAGGACAGGGGACTGAATGGCCGTACCATAAGTTCCAGAATAATATGGAACCTAAAAACCACTTTAAGAAGAAAACACAGGGCGAGAGCAACTCACACCCTGACATGATGCCCTCCAGAAGAGGGAACCAAATGAGAACGCTCCCAATTCAGACACTCTCCTGGTTGATATAAACACCCTGAGAGAAAGAGAGAACCTAAGCAATAGACCATGTAATGGCTATCCCAACCAGCGGTTCCATTGACTGTCCCCGGAAAGAACGAAGAACCACTACTAACTCCCAAGGAGTCCCTAGGGAGGACAAAAGGAGGCATAATCCAGAAAAACACTCCAAAGGATTAACTGGATACCAGAGTGGAGCAATTCCATATCTTAACCCTACTGACAGTGTAGAGATCCGCACTGTCAGGAAGGCCAGGCCGAGGGTGAAACCCAAGCCAGCTGGAAGGGATGCCAGAATATCTGGAAATCCTGGACACCTGAGGATCGTATCGACAGGTACAATACCATAAGAATTATGGCTGCCACAGTTTGTGGTAGGTCCCAGCAAAAGCTGATCTATATGTTCTAATCATTCCAACGATGACAAAGCCAGGGAAGCCGTAAGACCACTGTAGGGACGCAGTCAAAGACAAATGACCCAGGTCCAAGGCAAAACCAAGAACCCTGAGACAACAGGTCCGGGCAGTGAAGCATCAGGAATGGAGTATCGATGGAGAGACTCCGAAAATCCAAGTACCCCTGACATCTGGGGCAATCAGGAGCCACCAGCAGGAAAGCATCTCCGTCCCGATTGAAACACTTCCAAAGACCTCGAGGAAGAAGGGAGATCGGAGAACACAGGTACACAAAGTGGAAGGACCACTTCACCGACAAAGAGTCACCGAAGGTTGCTTCAGAATCCCCAGAGCTGGACTGTAACACCATAGTGTGATAAAGTCAGAATGCCATGACGGTCACCTCAAGGGGGGCCCCACTGCTCCCCAGGAGATGAAACCTCTCTTGGGGAAGAGACTAGTCCCCGGGATGCACGTCGTGGTGGCTGAGGGCTCCCGCTTCCCAATGGAGAACTGAAACGAACGCTGCCAAGACGCTCGGGAGGAGACCTTCGAACTATGTCCGAATGTGTGACATACCTGTCATTGCCACCCAACGAACAGTGTTGCTAAAAAGGAAGCCACTGTCCTGACCCTGTCGGACTGAACCTTTTCAGGTTCACCGGGAAACAAGAGTTATGCCAGAGTGAAGGCCCAAGACAGGCTAAAGTTCCAACAAGTTAATTGACAGGATGGAATCGACAGACGTCCAATTGCACTAAAATGGATGCGAACCAGACACTGTCCATAGCAAAGAATACCCTGGACGAGACGGCCATAGCCACCCGGAAAGGGACCGACTTGCCTCCGGAGAGAGCATCATCGTTTGAACAGTGATCCGACAGAAAAAAACTCATTCCATCTGGAGATAAGCCAATTATGGAAAGTCCTGGAATGGAACTGAGCCCATTCCACCCTTTCAAAGGTAGACACTGAATATTTGACCATGCATCCCAGAGTGTAAAGACATATGTCGACTGCGTAGACATCCATGTATTCCTAATGGAAGAGTGGAGATTCCGTCTTACGCCAGAAGAATTCTCAGATTCTGAGAATCCAGCAGGGCTCCTAGATGAAGAATACCCAGAAAGGGATGCAGGGAGGACTTTTTCCCCGTTGATTAAACGTCTGCACCCTGAAGAAGCCACGGTCATCCTGACCTGGCTGTAAAGTACCCCGGTGATCCCGCTAAGAGCAAGAGGCCGTCCAGGTACAGGAGCATTGGGATATACTGAACAGGAGAACTGTCAGAAAATCCAAAACGCTGGTAAACCCCTGTGGGGCTGAGGACAGTCCCAACAGGCAGAGCCCGAAAAATTTTAAGTGTTACTGTGATACAGCAAACCTCAGTCCATGCTGAGGAAAGGTCTCTGTAAGTACCCGTAGGCACGCGTCATGTATATCCAGTGATACCATAAAGTCCCCAGGTTCCAAACATAGTATGATGGAGCATAGGGATTGCCTCCTGAGCCCAGGTAGCTTTAGGAACTGGTTCAGGGAATTGAGACAGAGAATAGGCCAAAGAGGACCATTCAGCCACCGCACCAGAAAGAAAACAGAACAACCAGTCCCTCGCTGAGAAAGTGGGGATGGCCTAATTAGCTCCGCTTACCGCAACAACTGTATAGCTTTCTGGATTTGTAAGGTCCGGTTCGGTCTGAATAAGGGCCCGCGCATGTAAAGAGGCCACCTGAGCAAAGAGAGGGTATACCCTCCTACCCACATCGCCGCGGCAACTTGACACTAGAACCGGGACAACTGAGAAAATCGCTATCTCCCACTGGTAGGCCTGTCTCGTCAGGCTGAAGATATATCCATAGGTTCAGAAGCATGATCGGCTGGCAGTCCAGGCCTGCTCGGTACTGGATATGTCGGCCCTTGTAGAGGCCGACAGTCTACGAAGAAACAGACCTTTAGGCTGACCCAGAGGACAAAAAGACTTAACAGACTTAGTCTGAGGCCCTGTAGTGGGCATAGCTGAAGGCGGTAAACTTGTCGTTAGTAATACTGCCAATGTTACTACAATCTTGTCAAGGTCAGGACCAAACAAGATCTACCCTATAGATGGTATCTGCACCTCTGCATTCCCAGAGCGCAGCCATAGGGTATGATGGAGGATACAGTCGCAGCCGGAACTCTGAAAGTTAGGAGACTGGTATCCAATATAGGCATTTCCACCTATGACATCTGCATATATTACGAGAGCGACCAAATACATTTGAACCCCAGACGTGTTGGAGAGGAAAAAACATTACAAATGCATCAGCTCAGTATGCAATAGTATTAACCAACCATGCTATAGCCATGGTAGGATGGGTAACAACCCCTGAAAGCGAGTACACTGATTTCAGGCAGAGTTACCACATACGGATCCGAAGAATCCGACCACGCAGGAATGGGAGGCGTAGTAACGTCTGTAATCAGACGAGTAACACGCCCATCCACCCCAGGAGGGGCTCGTGATGACCCTCAGGGAATTTGGGACAGGAGGCCAAACACTGTTGTAATACCTCGTATCTGGCAACAGCCAGAGTCCCGCCATGCGATCCACCCGCTAGTCAGCAACAGGGAACCAGAAGGCACGCAATACTGAGGGTGTATGATACAGGTGCAGGTCAACATTCACTCTACCAGAATGGACCTGCTACCAGCATGAAAGCCGGGATAATAAAACCTGAAATAGGCTTCCCCCCGTGTAAGAGGGAAAGAGCCCAAAACAGTATCCAGTACACGGCAGAGCCAACTGGGAAGTAACCACAGGGCGTCAACCACGCCAATTTGCGTATCGTAGAAAACTACATCCTGTGGTAATCCCTGCCAGGGGAATGACAGACTATTGTGGCACCAGGGGGAATTCATATACTGTGAAAAACCCCTGCAGGGAGCGGTAGTCTGTGTCACAGGGGAAGAGCGCAAGAAACTGCGAGATACCCTGAGATGAGAAGGGCAGTATGGTGAAGTAACCCCAAGTGAGGTACAACAATGGGGCCTGTCCGGCGATCCGCAATTGAGAGGATCCCGAGAAAACAAATCGCCCAAGGGGGTCGTGAAAGAGGCCGGCACCAGATGACGCCACATACAGAACCCTTTATGAGTTAAATCCTCCGCACTGACACCTGCAGCACATGGCTTGCAGGATAGTAAAAATGGGTGCAGTATAACGTTCTATCTCCTGGTCAAGGCTAAAAAAGTGGAATGTTATGCAATGGCCAAGTCAGTCCCCTGACCTGAATCTGATTGAGCATGCATTTCACTTGATGAAGACAAAACTGAAGGGAAAATGCCCCAAGAACAAGCAGGAACTGAAGACATTTGCAGTAGAGGCCTGGCAGAGCATCACCAGGGATGAAACCCAGCGTCTGGTGATGTCTATGCGTTCCAGACTTCAGGCTGTAATCGCCTGCAAAGGATTTGCAACAAAGTATTAAAAAGTGAAAGTTAGATTTAGGATTGTTTAGTTTGTCCCATTACTTTTGGCCCCTTAAAAAGTGGGAGGCACATATAGAAAGCGTTGTAATTCCTACACCGTTCACCTGATTTGGATGTAATTACCCTCAAATTAAATCTGAAAGTCTGCAGGTAAATCAGATCTTGTTTGTTTCATTGTGGTGGTGAATAGAGGCCAAAATATGAAAATTCTGTCACTGTCCCAATATTTATGGACCTGACTGTATGTATATATGTATGGTTTGTATGTATGTATATATAATATATGTATGTATGTATGGTATGTATATATATATATATACAGTATATATTCCAGAATGTCCCACACTCACAACCATACAGTGTACAATGTTGGGATGCTTCCGAGGATCAAACGAAAATGATCCCAAAATAGTCCTGTATATCCACCAAAGGAAGGAAGCACTCGCCAGAATATTTCTTTAAGTAGTTTTATTCATTCATGGGCTTTACACTTACTTGGATGTGACAAATACTGGTCGACGTTTCGGTTCCAAACTGAACCTTTCTCAAGACCTCATCCAATAATTGGTGATTACAACAAATGATACAGAAACATAATCTCAATAATACAGCGCTGTGTATAAATCGCATAGTTCAATGTCACCCTTCAAGGTCCTAAACCTAGTGACTTATGGGGAAGGCTGTGACAGTGTCCCCCTCCTCACCCATAACGCTATGTACCTGAGGGAGAGCTGACATGCGGCACACTAAGGGATGGACCTGAGATCAGCATGTACAGTGTGGGTGACAGTGTCCCCCCTCCTCACCCATAACGCTATGTACCTGAGGGAGAGCTGACATGCGGCACACTAAGGGATGGACCTGAGATCAGTATGTACAGTGTGGGTGACAGTGTCCCCCCTCCTCACCCATAACGCTATGTACCTGAGGGAGAGCTGACATGCGGCACACTAAGGGATGGACCTGAGATCAGTATGTACAGTGTGGGTGACAGTGTCCCCCCTCCTCACCCATAACGCTATGTACCTGAGGGAGAGCTGACATGCGGCACACTAAGGGATGGACCTGAGATCAGCATGTACAGTGTGGGTGACAGTGTCCCCCCTCCTCACCCATAACGCTATGTACCTGAGGGAGAGCTGACATGCGGCACACTAAGGGATGGACCTGAGATCAGCATGTACAGTGTGGGTGACAGTGTCCCCCTCCTCACCCATAACGCTATGTACTTGAGGGAGAGCTGACATGCGGTACACTAAGGGATGGACCTGAGATCAGTATGTACAGTGTGGGTGACAGTGTCCCCCCTCCTCACCCATAACGCTATGTACTTGAGGGAGAGCTGACATGCGGTACACTAAGGGATGGACCTGAGATCAGTATGTACAGTGTGGGTGACAGTGTCCCCCTCCTCACCCATAACGCTATGTACCTGAGGGAGAGCTGACATGCGGTACACTAAGGGATGGACCTGAGATCAGTATGTACAGTGTGGGTGACAGTGTCCCCCCTCCTCACCCATAACGTTATGTACCTGAGGGAGAGCTGACATGCGGCACACTAAGGGATGGACCTGAGATCAGTATGTACAGTGTGGGTGACAGTGTCCCCCTCCTCACCCATAACGCTATGTACCTGAGGGAGAGCTGACATGCGGCACACTAAGGGATGGACCTGAGATCAGTATGTACAGTGTGGGTGACAGTGTCCCCCCTCCTCACCCATAACGCTATGTACCTGAGGGAGAGCTGACATGCGGTACACTAAGGGATGGACCTGAGATCAGTATGTACAGTGTGGGTGACAGTGTCCCCCTCCTCACCCATAACGTTATGTACCTGAGGGAGAGCTGACATGCGGTACACTAAGGGATGGACCTGAGATCAGTATGTACAGTGTGGGTGACAGTGTCCCCCTCCTCACCCATAACGTTATGTACCTGAGGGAGAGCTGACATGCGGCACACTAAGGGATGGACCTGAGATCAGTATGTACAGTGTGGGTGACAGTGTCCCCCCTCCTCACCCATAACGTTATGTACCTGAGGGAGAGCTGACATGCGGCACACTAAGGGATGGACCTGAGATCAGTATGTACAGTGTGGGTGACAGTGTCCCCCTCCTCACCCATAACGCTATGTACCTGAGGGAGAGCTGACATGCGGCACACTAAGGGATGGACCTGAGATCAGTATGTACAGTGTGGGTGACAGTGTCCCCCTCCTCACCCATAACGCTATGTACCTGAGGGAGAGCTGACATGCGGCACACTAAGGGATGGACCTGAGATCAGTATGTACAGTGTGGGTGACAGTGTCCCCCTCCTCACCCATAACGCTATGTACCTGAGGGAGAGCTGACATGCGGTACACTAAGGGATGGACCTGAGATCAGTATGTACAGTGTGGGTGACAGTGTCCCCCCTCCTCACCCATAACGTTATGTACCTGAGGGAGAGCTGAAATGCGGCACACTAAGGGATGGACCTGAGATCAGTATGTACAGTGTGGGTGACAGTGTCCCCCTCCTCACCCATAACGTTATGTACCTGAGGGAGAGCTGACATGCGGCACACTAAGGGATGGACCTGAGATCAGTATGTACAGTGTGGGTGACAGTGTCCCCCCTCCTCACCCATAACGTTATGTACCTGAGGGAGAGCTGACATGCGGTACACTAAGGGATGGACCTGAGATCAGCATGTACAGTGTGGGTGACAGTGTCCCCCCTCCTCACCCATAACGTTATGTACCTGAGGGAGAGCTGACATGCGGTACACTAAGGGATGGACCTGAGATCAGTATGTACAGTGTGGGTGACAGTGTCCCCCCTCCTCACCCATAACGTTATGTACCTGAGGGAGAGCTGACATGCGGCACACTAAGGGATGGACCTGAGATCAGCATGTACAGTGTGGGTGACAGTGTCCCCCTCCTCACCCATAACGCTATGTACCTGAGGGAGAGCTGACATGCGGCACACTAAGGGATGACCTGAGATCAGCATGTACAGTGTGGGTGACAGTGTCCCCCTCCTCACCCATAACGTTATGTACCTGAGGGAGAGCTGACATGCGGCACACTAAGGGATGGACCTGAGATCAGTATGTACAGTGTGGGTGACAGTGTCCCCCTCCTCACCCATAACGCTATGTACCTGAGGGAGAGCTGACATGCGGCACACTAAGGGATGGACCTGAGATCAGTATGTACAGTGTGGGTGACAGTGTCCCCCTCCTCACCCATAACGCTATGTACCTGAGGGAGAGCTGACATGCGGTACACTAAGGGATGGACCTGAGATCAGTATGTACAGTGTGGGTGACAGTGTCCCCCTCCTCACCCATAATGCTATGTACCTGAGGGAGAGCTGACATGCGGTACACTAAGGGATGGACCTGAGATCAGTATGTACAGTGTGGGTGACAGTGTCCCCCCTCCTCACCCATAACGTTATGTACCTGAGGGAGAGCTGACATGCGGCACACTAAGGGATGGACCTGAGATCAGCATGTACAGTGTGGGTGACAGTGTCCCCCTCCTCACCCATAACGCTATGTACCTGAGGGAGAGCTGACATGCGGCACACTAAGGGATGGACCTGAGATCAGTATGTACAGTGTGGGTGACAGTGTCCCCCTCCTCACCCATAACGTTATGTACCTGAGGGAGAGCTGACATGCGGCACACTAAGGGATGACCTGAGATCAGTATGTACAGTGTGGGTGACAGTGTCCCCCTCCTCACCCATAACGTTATGTACCTGAGGGAGAGCTGACATGCGGCACACTAAGGGATGGACCTGAGATCAGTATGTACAGTGTGGGTGACAGTGTCCCCCTCCTCACCCATAACGTTATGTACCTGAGGGAGAGCTGACATGCGGCACACTAAGGGATGGACATGAGATCAGTATGTACAGTGTGGGTGACAGTGTCCCCCTCCTCACCCATAACGTTATGTACCTGAGGGAGAGCTGACATGCGGCACACTAAGGGATGGACCTGAGATCAGTATGTACAGTGTGGGTGACAGTGTCCCCCCTCCTCACCCATAACGTTATGTACCTGAGGGAGAGCTGACATGCGGCACACTAAGGGATGGACCTGAGATCAGCATGTACAGTGTGGGTGACAGTGTCCCCCCTCCTCACCCATAACGTTATGTACCTGAGGGAGAGCTGACATGCGGCACACTAAGGGATGGACCTGAGATCAGTATGTACAGTGTGGGTGACAGTGTCCCCCTCCTCACCCATAACGTTATGTACCTGAGGGAGAGCTGACATGCGGCACACTAAGGGATGGACCTGAGATCAGCATGTACAGTGTGGGTGACAGTGTCCCCCCTCCTCACCCATAACGTTATGTACCTGAGGGAGAGCTGACATGCGGTACACTAAGGGATGGACCTGAGATCAGCATGTACAGTGTGGGTGACAGTGTCCCCCTCCTCACCCATAACGTTATGTACCTGAGGGAGAGCTGACATGCGGCACACTAAGGGATGGACCTGAGATCAGTATGTACAGTGTGGGTGACAGTGTCCCCCTCCTCACCCATAACGTTATGTACCTGAGGGAGAGCTGACATGCGGCACACTAAGGGATGGACCTGAGATCAGTATGTACAGTGTGGGTGACAGTGTCCCCCCTCCTCACCCATAACGTTATGTACCTGAGGGAGAGCTGACATGCGGCACACTAAGGGATGACCTGAGATGATTACAAGCCTTCCCCATAAGTCACTAGGTTTAGGACCTTGAAGGGTGACATTGAACTATGCGATTTATACACAGCGCTGTATTATTGAGATTATGTTTCTGTATCATTTGTTGTAATCACCAATTATTGGATGAGGTCTTGAGAAAGGTTCAGTTTGGAACCGAAACGTCGACCAGTATTTGTCACATCCAAGTAAGTGTAAAGCCCATGAATGAATAAAACTACTTAAAGAAATATTCTGGCGAGTGCTTCCTTCCTTTGGTGGATATACAGGACTATATATATATATGGTTTGTACTGTATATAAGATGTGAGGGGACTGTGGGAAGGTACTCCCATACCAGTGACTGGCAGGGCGTGCCACAATGTACAGGTATTTATGGGAGGGGGCACACTTAATGTAAAGACGCCATACCTCTTCTTTTGTGAGCCACTTTGCATCACCATACACACGATGGTACAGGACTGTGGCATCAGGGTACAGTATATACGGATGTAATGTCACAGCACTATATATAGGGGAGACCTTGTATAAACTATTAGAACAATCTTTCTCTGGCGCTTGGAACCCGATCGCTTCTCACCTTCTTCAGATTTAATCCGTGAGAGATATTATCCGCTGTTATAAAAGCCGACACCAGATGCGTGATGGAACCGGCTTCCCCGCAGTGCGGCCTGAACAGGAACGTGCTCATCCCCCTCTCTCTATGGGGAAGACAGATATACACATTGCATACAAGGAAAATATATATATATACATATAAATCAGTGACATGATGTAACTAATCCTGACACCACTTACTGCTCATGTATGACAGATAAGCCAACCATACCCAACACACACACTGCAACACCATACCCCCCACACACACTGCAACACCATACTCCCCACACACACTGCAACACCATACCCCGCACACACACACTGCAGCACCATACCCCGCACACACACACTGCACCACCATACCCCACACACACACACACACTGCAACACCATACCCCACACACACACACACACACTGCAACACCATACCCGGCACACACACACTGCAACACCATACCCCGCACACACACACTGCACCACCATACCCCGCACACACACTGCAGCACCATACCCCGCACCACCATACCCCGCACACACACTGCAGCACCATACCCCGCACACACACTGCGCCACCATACCCCGCACACACACTATGCAGCACCATACCCCACACACACACACACTGCAACACCATACTCCGCACACACACACTGCACCACCATACCCCGCACACACACACTGCAACACCATACCCCACACACACACACACACACTGCAACACCATGCCCCGCACACACACACTGCAGCACCCTACCCCGAACACACACACTGCGGCACCATACCCCGCACACACTCTGCAACACCATACCCCGCACACACACTGCAGCACCATACCCCGCACACACACTGCAGCATGATACCCGGCACACACACACTGCACCACCATACCCCACACACACTGCAACACCATACCCCGCACACACACACTGCAACACCATGCCCCGCACACACACACTGCAGCACCATGCCCCGCACACACACACTGCACCACCATACCCCACACACACTGCACCACCATACCCCACACACACACACTGCAACACCATGCCCCGCACACACACACTGCAGCACCCTACCCCGCACACACACACTGCAGTACCATACCCCGCACACACTCTGCAACACCATACCCCGCACACACACAGCAGCACCATACCCCGCACACACACACTGCAGCACCATACCCCGCACACACACACTGCACCACCATACCCCGCACACATACACTGCACAATACCCCGCACACATACACAGCACAATTCCCCCCACACACACACACACTGCACCACCATACCCCGCACACACACTGCAGCACCATACCCCGCACACACACACTGCAGCACCATACCCCACACACACACTGCAGCACCCTACCCCGCACACACACACTGCAGCACCCTACCCCGCACACACACACTGCAGCACCCTACCCCGCACACACACACTGCAGCACCCTACCCCGCACACACACTGCACCACCATACCACGCCCACACACACTGCAGCACCATACCCAACACACACACTGCAACACCATACCCCGCACACACACACTGCAACACCATACCCGACACATACATTGCAGCACCATACCCCGCACACACACACTGCAACACCGTACGCCCCACACACACTGCAACACCATACCCCGCACACACACACTGCAACACCATACCCGACACATACATTGCAGCACCATACCCTGCACACACACACTGCAACACCGTACCCCCCACACACACTGCAACACCATGCCCCACACACACACACTGCAGCACCATACCCCGCACACACACACTGCAGCACCATAACCCGCACAAACACACTGCAGCACCATACCCCGCACACACACACTGCACCACCATACCCCACACACACACACTGCACCGCCATACCCCACACACACACTGCAACACCATACCCCGCACACACACACTGCAACACCATACCCCACACACACACTGCAACACCATACCCCACACACACACTGCAACACCATACCCCGCACACACACACTGCAGCAACATACCCCGCACACACACACTGCAGCACCATACCCCGCACACACACTGCAGCACCATACCCCGCACACACACTGCAGCACCATACCACGCACACACACACTGCAGCACCATACCCCGCACACACACACTGAGGCACCATACCCCGCACACACACACTGAGGCACCATACCCCGCACACACACACTGCACCACCATACCCCGCACACACACACTGAAACACCATACCCCGCACACACACTGCAACACCATGCCCTGCACACACACTGCAGCACTCTATCAAGCACACACACACTGCAACACCATACCCCGCACACACACAATGCACCCTACCCCGCACACACACTGCAGCACCATAACCCGCACACATACACAATGCACCCTATCCCGCACACACACTGCAGCACCATACTCCGCACACACACACTGCACCACCATACCCCGCACACACACTGCACCACCATACCCCACACACACACACTGCAACACCATACCCCGCACACATACACTGCACAATACCCCGCACACATACACTGCAGCACCATACCCTGCACAAACACACTGCAGCACCAGACCCAGCACACATACACTGCACAATACCCCGCACAAACTGCAACACCATACCCCGCACCACCATACCACGCGCACACACTGCAGCACCATACCCCGCACACACACACTGCAGCACCATACCCTGCACCACCATACCCCGCACACACACTGCAGCACCATACCCCGCACACACACACTGCAGCACCATACCCCACACACACAAACACTGCAACACCATACCCCGCACACACACACTGCACCACCATACCCCGCACACACACACTGCAACACCATACCCCACACACACACACACACTGCAACACCATACCACACACACACACACACTGCAACACCATGCCAGGCACACACACACTGCAGCAACCTACCCCGCACACACACACTGCGGCACCATACCCCGCACCACCATACCCCGCACACACTCTGCAACACCATACCCCGCACACACACTGCAGCACCATACCCCGCACACACACACTGCACCACCATACTCCACACACACTGCAACACCATACCCCGCACACACACACTGCACCACCATACCCCGCACACACACTGCACCACCATACCCCACACACACACACACTGCAACACCATGCCCCGCACACACACACTGCAGCACCCTAACCCGCACACACACACTGCAGCACCATACCCCGCACCACCATACCCCGCACACACTCTGCAACACCATACCCCGCACACACACTGCAGCACCATACCCCGCACACACACACTGCACAATACCCTGCACACATACACTGCACAATTCCCCCCACACACACACACTGCACCACCATACCCCGCACACACACTGCAGCACCATACCCCGCACTCACACACTGCAGCACCATACCCCACACACACACTGCAGCACCATACCCCACACACACACTGCAGCACCCTACCCCGCACACAGACACTGCAGCACCCTACCCCGCACACACACACTGCAGCACCCTACCCCGCACACACACTGCACCACCATACCCCGCACACACACTGCAGCACCATACCACGCACACACACACTGCAGCACCATACCCAACACACACACTGCAACACCATACCCCGCACACACACACTGCAACACCATACCCGACACATACATTGCAGCACCATACCCCGCACACACACACTGCAACACCATACCCCCCACACACACTGCAACACCATACCCCGCACACACACTGCAACACCATACCCCGCACACACACTGCAACACCATACCCCGCACACACACACTGCCCGCACCATACCCCACACACACACTGCAACACCATACCCCACACACACATACACTGCAACACCATACCCCGCACACATACACTGCAACACCATACCCCGCACACACACACTGCAACACCATACCCCGCACACACACTGCAACACCATACCCGACACACACACTGCAGCACCATACCCCGCACACACACACTGCACCACCATACCCCGCACACACACACTGAGGCACCATACCCCGCACACACACACTGCACAACCATACCCCGCACAAACACACTGCACCACCATACCCCGCACAAACACACTGCACCACCATACCCCACACACACACTGCAACACCATACCCCGCACCACCATACCCCGCACACACACTGAAGCACCATACCCCGCACACATACACTGAAACACCATACCCCGCACCACCATACCCCGCACACACACACTGCAACACCATACCCCGCACACACACACTGCAGCACCATACCCCGCACACACACACTGAGGCACCATACCTCGCACACATACCCCACACCACCATACCCCCCACACACACTGCAACACCATACCCTGCACACACACACTGCAGCACCATAACCCCCACACACACACTGCAGCACCATAACCCACACACACACACTGCAGCACCCTACCCCGCACACACACACTGCAACACCATACGACACATACATTGCAGCACCATACCCTGCACACACACTGCAACACCGTACCCCCCACACACACTGCAACACCATACCCCGCACACACACACTGCAGCACCATACCCCGCACACACACACTGCAGCACCATAACCCGCACAAACACACTGCAGCACCATACCCCGCACACACACACTGCACCACCATACCCCACACACACACACTGAGGCACCATACCCCGCACACACACACTGCACCACCATACCCCGCACACACACACTGTAACACCATACCCCGCACCACCATACCCCGCACACACACTGCAACACCATGCCCTGCACACACACTGCATCACTCTATCCCGCACACACACACTGCAACACCATACCCCGCACACACACACAATGCACCCTACCCCGCACACACACTGCAGCACCATAACCCGCACACACACACAATGCACCATACCCCGCACACACACACTGCAGCACCATACTCCGCACACACACACTGCACCACCATACCCCGCACACACACTGCACCACCATACCCCACACACACACACTGCAACACCATACCCCGCACACATACACTGCACAATACCCCGCACACATACACTGCAGCACCATACCCTGCACACACACACTGCAGCACCAGACCCAGCACACATACACTGCACAATACCCTGCACAAACTGCAACACCATACCCCGCACCACCATACCACGCGCACACACTGCAACTCCATACCCCGCACACACACACTGCAGCACCATACCCTGCACCACCATACCCCGCACACACACTGCAGCACCATACCCCGCACACACACACTGCAGCACCATACCCCACACACACAAACACTGCAACACCATACCCCGCGCACACACACTGCACCACCATACCCCGCACACACACACTGCAACACCATACCCCACACACACACACACACACTGCAACACCATACCCCACACACACACACACACTGCAACACCATGCCACGCACACACACACTGCAGCAACCTACCCCGCACACACACACTGCGGCACCATACCCCGCACCACCATACCCCGCACACACTCTGCAACACCATACCCCGCACACACACTGCAGCACCATACCCCGCACACACACACTGCACCACCATACCCCGCACACACACACTGCACCACCATACCCCGCACACACACTGCACCACCATACCCCACACACACACACACACTGCAACACCATGCCCCGCACACACACACTGCAGTACCCTAATCCGCACACACACACTGCAACACCATACCCCACACACACACACACACTGCAACACCATGCCACGCACACACACACTGCAGCAACCTACCCCGCACACACACACTGCGGCACCATACCCCGCACCACCATACCCCGCACACACACTGCAACACCATACCCCACACACACATACACTGCAACACCATACCCCGCACACATACACTGCAACACCATACCCCGCACACACACACTGCAACACCATACCCCGCACACACACACTGCAACACCATACCCCGCACACACACTGCAACACCATACCCGACACACACACTGCAGCACCATACCCCGCACACACACACTGCACCACCATACCCCGCACACACACACTGAGGCACCATACCCCGCACACACACACTGCACAACCATACCCCGCACAAACACACTGCACCACCATACCCCACACACACACTGCAACACCATACCCCGCACCACCATACCCCGCACACACACTGAAGCACCATACCCCGCACACATACACTGAAACACCATACCCCGCACCACCATACCCCGCACACACACACTGCAACACCATACCCCGCACACACACACTGCAGCACCATACCCCGCACACACACACTGAGGCACCATACCTCGCACACATACCCCGCACCACCATACCCCCCACACACACTGCAACACCATACCCTGCACACACACACTGCAGCACCATAACCCCCACACACACACTGCAGCACCATAACCCACACACACACACTGCAGCACCCTACCCCGCACACACACACTGCAACACCATACGACACATACATTGCAGCACCATACCCTGCACACACACTGCAACACCGTACCCCCCACACACACTGCAACACCATACCCCGCACACACACACTGCAGCACCATACCCCGCACACACACACTGCAGCACCATAACCCGCACAAACACACTGCAGCACCATACCCCACACACACACACACTGCACCACCATACCCCACACACACACACTGCACCACCATACCCCGCACACACACACTGCACCACCATACCCCGCACACACACACTGTAACACCATACCCCGCACCACCATACCCCGCACACACACTGCAACACCATGCCCTGCACACACACTGCATCACTCTATCCCGCACACACACACTGCAACACCATACCCCGCACACACACACAATGCACCCTACCCCGCACACACACTGCAGCACCATAACCCGCACACACACACAATGCACCATACCCCGCACACACACACTGCAGCACCATACTCCGCACACACACACTGCACCACCATACCCCGCACACACACTGCACCACCATACCCCACACACACACACTGCAACACCATACCCCGCACACATACACTGCACAATACCCCGCACACATACACTGCAGCACCATACCCTGCACACACACACTGCAGCACCAGACCCAGCACACATACACTGCACAATACCCTGCACAAACTGCAACACCATACCCCGCACCACCATACCACGCGCACACACTGCAACACCATACCCCGCACACACACACTGCAGCACCATACCCTGCACCACCATACCCCGCACACACACTGCAGCACCATACCCCGCACACACACACTGCAGCACCATACCCCACACACACAAACACTGCAACACCATACCCCGCACACACACACTGCACCACCATACCCCGCACACACACACTGCAACACCATACCCCACACACACACACACACTGCAACACCATACCCCACACACACACACACTGCAACACCATGCCACGCACACACACACTGCAGCAACCTACCCCGCACACACACACTGCGGCACCATACCCCGCACCACCATACCCCGCACACACTCTGCAACACCATACCCCGCACACACACTGCAGCACCATACCCCGCACACACACACTGCACCACCATACCCCGCACACACACACTGCACCACCATACCCCGCACACACACTGCACCACCATACCCCACACACACACACACACTGCAACACCATGCCCCGCACACACACACTGCAGTACCCTAACCCGCACACACACACTGCAGCACCATACCCCGCACCACCATACCCCGCACACACTCTGCAACACCATACCCCGCACACACACTGCAGCACCATACCCCACACACACACTGCAGCACCCTACCCCGCACACACACACTGCAGCACCCTACCCCGCACACACACACTGCAGCACCCTACCCCGCACACACACTGCACCACCATACCCCGCACACACACTGCAGCACCATACCACGCACACACACACTGCAGCACCATACCCAACACACACACTGCACAATACCCCGCACACATACACTGCACAATTCCCCCCACACACACACACTGCACCACCATACCCCGCACACACACTGCAGCACCATACCCGACACATACATTGCAGCACCATACCCCACACACACACACACACTGCAACACCATGCCCCGCACACACACACTGCAGTACCCTAACCCGCACTCACACACTGCAGCACCATACCCCGCACACACACACTGCAGCACCCTACCCCGCACACACACTGCACCACCATACCCCGCACACACACTGCAGCACCATACCACGCACACACACACTGCAGCACCATACCCAACACACACACTGCACAATACCCCGCACACATACACTGCACAATTCCCCCCACACACACACACTGCACCACCATACCCCGCACACACACTGCAGCACCATACCCCGCACTCACACACTGCAGCACCATACCCCACACACACACTGCAGCACCCTACCCCGCACACACACACTGCAGCACCCTACCCCGCACACACACACTGCAGCACCCTACCCCGCACACACACTGCACCACCATACCCCGCACACACACTGCAGCACCATACCACGCACACACACACTGCAGCACCATACCCAAAACACACACTGCAACACCATACCCCACACACACACACTGCAACACCATACCCGACACATACATTGCAGCACCATACCCCGCACACACACACAGCAACAACATACCCCCCACACACACTGCAACACCATACCCCGCACACACACTGCAACACCATACCCCGCACACACACTGCAACACCATACCCCGCACACACACACTGCCCGCACCATACCCCACACACACACTGCAACACCATACCCCACACACACATACACTGCAACACCATACCCCGCACACATGCACTGCAACACCATACCCCGCACACACACACTGCAACACCATACCCCGCACACACACACTGCAGCACCCTACCCCGCACACACACACTGCAGCACCCTACCCCGCACACACACACTGCAGCACCCTACCGCGCACACACACTGCACCACCATACCCCGCACACACACTGCAGCACCATACCACGCACACACACACTGCAGCACCATACCCAAAACACACACTGCACCACCATACCCCACACACACACACACACACTGCAACACCATGCCCCGCACACACACACTGCAGTACCCTAACCCGCACACACACACTGCAGCACCATACCCCGCACCACCATACCCCGCACACACTCTGCAACACCATACCCCGCACACACACTGCAGCACCATACCCCACACACACACTGCAGCACCCTACCCCGCACACACACACTGCAGCACCCTACCCCGCACACACACACTGCAGCACCCTACCCCGCACACACACTGCACCACCCTACCCCGCACACACACACTGCAGCACCCTACCCCGCACACACACACTGCAGCACCCTACCCCGCACACACACTGCACCACCATACCCCGCACACACACTGCAGCACCATACCACGCACACACACACTGCAGCACCATACCCAACACACACACTGCACAATACCCCGCACACATACACTGCACAATTCCCCCCACACACACACACTGCACCACCATACCCCGCACACACACTGCAGCACCATACCCCGCACTCACACACTGCAGCACCATACCCCACACACACACTGCAGCACCCTACCCCGCACACACACACTGCAGCACCCTACCCCGCACACACACACTGCAGCACCCTACCCCGCACACACACTGCACCACCATACCCCGCACACACACTGCAGCACCATACCACGCACACACACACTGCAGCACCATACCCAAAACACACACTGCACCACCATACCCCACACACACACACACACTGCAACACCATGCCCCGCACACACACACTGCAGTACCCTAACCCGCACACACACTGCAGCACCATACCCCGCACCACCATACCCCGCACACACTCTGCAACACCATACCCCGCACACACACTGCAGCACCATACCCCACACACACACTGCAGCACCCTACCCCGCACACACACACTGCAGCACCCTACCCCGCACACACACACTGCAGCACCCTACCCCGCACACACACTGCACCACCATACCCCGCACACACACTGCAGCACCATACCACGCACACACACACTGCAGCACCATACCCAACACACACACTGCACAATACCCCGCACACATACACTGCACAATTCCCCCCACACACACACACTGCACCACCATACCCCGCACACACACTGCAGCACCATACCCCGCACTCACACACTGCAGCACCATACCCCACACACACACTGCAGCACCCTACCCCGCACACACACACTGCAGCACCCTACCCCGCACACACACACTGCAGCACCCTACCCCGCACACACACTGCACCACCATACCCCGCACACACACTGCAGCACCATACCACGCACACACACACTGCAGCACCATACCCAAAACACACACTGCAACACCATACCCCGCACACACACACTGCAACACCATACCCGACACATACATTGCAGCACCATACCCCGCACACACACACTGCAACACCATACCCGACACATACATTGCAGCACCATACCCCCCACACACACTGCAACACCATACCCCGCACACACACTGCAACACCATACCCCGCACACACACTGCAACACCATACCCCGCACACACACACTGCCCGCACCATACCCCACACACACACTGCAACACCATACCCCACACACACATACACTGCAACACCATACCCCGCACACATGCACTGCAACACCATACCCCGCTCACACACACTGCAACACCATACCCCGCACACACACACTGCAACACCATACCCCGCACACACACTGCAACACCATACCCGACACACACACTGCAGCACCATACCCCGCACACACACACTGCACCACCATACCCCGTACACACACACTGAGGCACCATACCCCGCACACACACACTGCACAACCATACCCCGCACAAACACACTGCACCACCATACCCCGCACACACACACTGCAACACCATACCCCGCACCACCATACCCCGCACACACACTGAAGCACCATACCCCGCACACATACACTGAAACACCATACCCCGCACCACCATACCCCGCACACACACACTGCAACACCATACCCCGCGCACACACACTGCACCACCATACCCCGCACACACACACTGAGGCACCATACCTCGCACACATACCCCGCACCACCATACCCCCCACACACACTGCAACACCATACCCCGCACACACACACTGCAGCACCATAACCCCCACACACACACTGCAGCACCATAACCCACACACACACACTGCAGAACCATACCACACACACACTGCAGCGAAATACCCCCCACACACACACACTGCAACACCATACCCCGCACACACACACTGCACCACCATACCATGCACACATACACTGCACCACCATACCCCGCACACACTCTGCAACACCATACCCCGCACACACACTGCAGCACCATACCCCGCACACACACACTGCAGCACCATACCCCGCACACACACACTGCACCACCATACCCCACACACACACACACACTGCAACACCATACCCGGCACACACACACTGCAACACCATGCCCCGCACACACACACTGCAGCACCCTACCCCGCACACACACTGCACCACCATACCCCACACACTGCAACACCATACTCCGCACACACATATTGCACCACCATACCCCGCACACACACTGCAGCACCCTACCCCGCACCACCATACCCCGCACACACACTGCAACACCATGCCCTGCACACACACTGCAGCACTCTATCCCGCACACACACACTGCAACACCATACCCCGCACACACACACAATGCACCCTACCCCGCACACACACTGCAGCACCATAACCCGCACACACACACAATGCACCCTACCCCGCACACACACACTGCAGCACCATACTCCGCACACACACACTGCACCACCATACCCCGCACACACACTGCACCACCATACCCCACACACACACACTGCAACACCATACCCCGCACACATACACTGCACAATACCCCGCACACATACACTGCAGCACCATACCCTGCACACACACACTGCAGCACCAGACCCAGCACACATACACTGCACAATACCCCGCACAAACTGCAACACCATACCCCGCACCACCATACCACGCGCACACACTGCAGCACCATACCCCGCACACACACACTGCAGCAACATACCCTGCACCACCATACCACGCACACACACTGCAGCACCATACCCCGCACACACACACTGCAGCACCATACCCCACACACACAAACACTGCAACACCATACCCCGCACACACACACTGCACCACCATACCCCGCACACACACACTGCAACACCATACCCCACACACACACTGCAACACCATACCCCACACACACACACACACAGCAACACCATGCCACGCACACACACACTGCAGCAACCTACCCCGCACACACACACTGCGGCACCATACCCCGCACCACCATACCCCGCACACACTCTGCAACACCATACCCCGCACACACACTGCAGCACCATACCCCGCACACACACACTGCACCACCATACCCCACACACACTGCAACACCATACCCCGCACACACACACTGCACCACCATACCCCGCACACACACTGCACCACCATACCCCACACACACACACACTGCAACACCATGCCCCGCACACACACTGCAGCACCTTAACCCGCACACACACACTGCAGCACCATACCCCGCACCACCATACCCCGCACACACTCTGCAACACCATACCCCGCACACACACTGCAGCACCATACCCCGAACACACACACTGCACAATACCCCGCACACATACACTGCACAATTCCCCCCCCACACACACACTGCACCACCATACCCCGCACACACACTGCAGCACCATACCCCGCACTCACACACTGCAACACCATACCCCACACACACACTGCAACACCATACCCCACACACACACACACACAGCAACACCATGCCACGCACACACACACTGCAGCAACCTACCCCGCACACACACACTGCGGCACCATACCCCGCACCACCATACCCCGCACACACTCTGCAACACCATACCCCGCACACACACTGCAGCACCATACCCCGCACACACACACTGCACCACCATACCCCACACACACTGCAACACCATACCCCGCACACACACACTGCACCACCATACCCCGCACACACACTGCACCACCATACCCCACACACACACACACTGCAACACCATGCCCCGCACACACACTGCAGCACCCTAACCCGCACACACACACTGCAGCACCATACCCCGCACCACCATACCCCGCACACACTCTGCAACACCATACCCCGCACACACACTGCAGCACCATACCCCGAACACACACACTGCACAATACCCCGCACACATACACTGCACAATTCCCCCCACACACACACACTGCACCACCATACCCCGCACACACACTGCAGCACCATACCCCGCACTCACACACTGCAGCACCATACCCCACACACACACTGCAGTACCCTACCCCGCACACACACACTGCAGCACCCTACCCCGCACACACACACTGCAGCACCCTACCCCGCACACACACTGCAGCACCATACCACGCGCACACACACTGCACCACCATACCCCGCACACACACTGCAGCACCATACCACGCACACACACACTGCACCACCATACCCCGCACACACACTGCAGCACCATACCCCGCACACACACACTGCACCACCATACCCCACACACACACTGCAACACCATACCCCGCACACACACTGCAACACCATACCCCACACACACACTGCACCACCAAACCCCACACACACACTGCAACACCATACCCCGCACACACACACTGCAACACCATACCCGACACATACATTGCAGCACCATACCCCGCACACACACACTGCAACACCATACCCCCCACACACACTGCAGCACCATACCCCGCACACACACACTGCAGCACCATACCCCGCACACACACACTGCAGCACCATACCCCGCACACACACTGCAGCACCGTACCACGCACACACACACTGCAGCACCATACCCCGCACACACACACAGAGGCACCATACCCCGCACACACACACTGCACCACCATACCCCGCACACACACACTGCAACACCATACCCCGCACCACCATACCTCGCACACACACTGCAGCACCATGCCCCGCACACATACACTGAAACACCATACCCCGCACACATACCCCGCACCACCATACCCCGCACACACACACTGCAACACCATACCCCGCACACACACACTGCACCACCATATCCCGCACACACTCTGCAACACCATTCCCCGCACGCAAACTGCAGCACCATACCCCGCACCACCATACCCCGCACACACACACTGCAGCACCATACCCCAAACACACACTGCACCATCATACCACACACACACACACACACGGCAACAACATACCCCGCTCACACACACTGCACCACCATACCCCGCACACACACTGCACCACCATACACCACACACACACTGTAACACCATAACCCACACACACACACACACACTGCAACACCATGCCCCGCACACACACACTGCAGCACCTTACGCCGCCCACACACTGCAGCACCATACCCCGCACCACCATACCCCGCACACACACTGCAGCACCATACCCCGCACACACACACTGAGGCACCCTACCCCGCACACATACACTGCACCACCATACCCCGCACACACTCTGCAACACCATACCCCGCACACACACTGCAGCATCATACACCGCACCACCATACCCCGCACACACACACTGCAGCACCATACCCTGCACACACACACTGCACCACCATACCCCACACATACACTGCAACAACATACCCCGCACACACACACTGCACCACCATACCCCGCACACACACTGCACCACCATACCCCGCACACACTGCAACACCATACCCCACACACACACACTGCAACACCATGCCCCGCGCACACACACTGCAGCACCCTACCCCGCACACACACACTGCAGCACCATACCCCGCTCCACCATACCCCGCACACACTCTGCAACATCATGCCCCGCAAACACTCTGCACAACCATACCCCGCACCACCATACCCCGCACACACACACTGCAGCACCATACCCCGCACACACACACTGCACCACCATATCCCGCACACATATACTGCACAATACCCCGCACACATACACTGCACAATTCCCCCCACACACACACACTGCAACACCATACCCGGCACACATACACTGCACAATACCCCGCACACATACACTGCAGCACCATACCCCGCACACACACACTGCACCACCATACCCAACACACACTGCAGCACCATACCCCGCACACACACTACACCACCATACCCCACATACACACACACTGCAACACCATGCCCCGCACACACACACTGCAGCACCCTACCACGCACACACACACTGCAACACCATACCCCGCACACACACAAAATGCACCCTACCCTGCACACACACTGCAGCATCATAACCCGCACACACACACACACACTGCAGCACCATACTCCGCACACACACACTGCACCACCATACCCCGCACACACACTGCAGCACCATACCCCACACACTCACACACACTGCAACACCATACCCCGCACACACACACTGCACCATACCCCGCACACATACACTGCACTATACCCCGCACACATACACTGCAGCACCATACCCCGCGCACACACTGCAGCACCATACCCCGCACACACACACTGCAGCACCATACCCCACACACACACACTGCAGCACCATACCCCGCACCACCATACCCCGCACACACACTGCAGCACCATACCCCACACACACACACTGCAGCACCATACCCCGCACACACACACACTGCACCATACCCTGCACACACACACTGCAACACCATACCCCACACACACACACTGCAGCACCATACCCCGCACACACACTGCAGCACCATACCCCGCACACACACACTGCAACACCATACCCCACACACACACACTGCAGCACCATACCCCGCACACACACACTGCAGCACCATACCCCGCACACACACACTGCAGCACCATACCCCGCACACAAACACTGCAGCACCATACCCCGCACACACACACTGCACCACCATACCCCGCACACACACACTGCAGCACCATACCCCGCACACACACACTGCACCATACCCTGCACACACACACTGCACAATTCCCCCCACACACACACTGCAGCACCATACCCTGCACACACACACTGTAACACCATACCCCGCACACACACACTGCAGCACCATACCCCCCACACACACACTGCACCATACCCTGCACACACACACTGCAGCACCATACCCCACACACACACTGCACCATACCCTGCACACACACACTGCTACACCATACCCCACACACACACACTGCAGCACCATACCCCGCACACACACTGCAGCACCATACCCCGCACACACACTGCAGCACCATACCCCGCACACACACTGCAGCACCATATCCCGCACCACCATACCCCGCACACACACACTGCACCACCATACCCCGCACACACACTGCAGCACCATACCCCGCATACACACTGCAGCACCATACCCCGCACACACACACTGCAGCACCATACCCAGCACACATACACTGCACAATACCCCACACACACTGCAACACCATACCCCGCACCACCATACCCCGCGCACACACTGCAGCACCATACCCCACACACACACACTGCAGCACCATACCCCGCACCACCATATCCCGCACACACACTGCAGCACCATACCCCACACACACACACACACTGCAACAACATACCCCGCACACACACACTGCACCACCATACCCCGCACACACACTGCACCACCATACCCCGCACACACACTGGAACACCATACCCCACACACACACACACACACTGCAACACCATGCCCCGCACACACACACTGCAGCACCCTACCCCGCACACACACTGCAGCACCATACCCCGCTCCACCATACCCCGCACACACTCTGCAACACCATAACCCGCACACACACTGGAGCACCATACCCCGCACACATACACTGCACAATTCCCCCCACACACACACTGCAACACCATACCCCGCACACAAACACTGCAGCACCATACCCCGCACACACACACTGCACCACCATACCCCGCACACACTGCAGCACCATACCCCGCACACACACTGCACCACCATACCCCACATACACACACACTGCAACACCATGCCCCGCACACACACACTGCAGCACCCTACCACGCACACACACACTGCAACACCATACCCCGCACACACACAAAATGCACCCTACCCTGCACACACACTGCAGCATCATAACCCGCACACACACACACACTGCAGCACCATACTCCGCACACACACACTGCACCACCATACCCCGCACACACACTGCAGCACCATACCCCACACACACACACACACACTGCAACACCATACCCCGCACACACACACTGCACCATACCCCCCACACATACACTGCACAATACCCCGCACACATACACTGCAGCACCATACCCTGCACACACACACACTGCAGCACCATACCCAGCACACATACACTGCACATTACCCCGCACACACTGCAACACCATACCCCGCACCACCATACCCCGCGCACACACTGCAGCACCATACCCCGCGCACACACTGCAGCACCATACCCCGCACACACACACTGCAGCACCATACCCCACACACACACACTGCAGCACCATACCCCGCACCACCATACCCCGCACACACACTGCAGCACCATACCCCACACACACACACTGCAGCACCATACCCCACACACACACACTGCAGCACCATACCCCAAACACACACTGCAGCACCATACCCCGGACACACACACACTGCACCATACCCTGCACACACACACTGCAACACCATACCCCGCACACACACACTGCAGCACCATACCCCGCACACACACACTGCACCACCATACCCCGCACACACACACTGCAGCACCATACCCCGCACACACACACTGCACCATACAATGCACACACACACTGCACAATTCCCCCCACACACACACTGCAGCACCATACCCTGCACACACACACACTGCAACACCATACCCCACACACACACTGCAGCACCATACCCCGCACACACACACTGCACCATACCCTGCACACACACACTGCAGCACCATACCCCACACACACACTGCACCATACCCTGCACACACACACTGCAACACCATACCACACACACACACACTGCAGCACCATACCCCGCACACACACTGCAGCACCATACCCCGCACACACACACTGCACCACCATACCCCGCACCACCATACCCCGCACACACACTGCAGCACCATACCCCGCGCACACACACTGCAGCACCATAGCCCGCACACACACTGCAGCACCATAGCCCGCACACACACACTGCAGCAGCATACCCCGCACCACCATACCCTGCACACACACTGCAGCACCATACCCCGCACACACACTGCAGCACCATACCCCGCATACACACTGCAGCACCATACCCCGCACAAACACACTGCAGCACCATACCCAGCACACATACACTGCACAATACCCCGCACACACACACTGCAGCACCATACCCCGCACCACCATACCCTGCACCACCATACCCCGCACACACACACTGCAGCACCATACCCCACACACACACACACAGCACCATACCCCACACACACACACTGCACCATACACTGCACCATACCCTGCACACCCGCACACACACTGCAACACCATACCCCACACACACACACTGCAGCACCATACCCCACACACACACTGCAGCACCATACCCCACACATACACACTGCAGCACCATACCCCACACACACACTGCAGCACCATACCCCGCACACACACTGCAGCACCATACCCCGCACACACACTGCAGCACCATACCCCGCACACACACTGCAGCACCATACCCCACACACACACACTGCAGCACCAAACCCCGCACACACACACTGCACCACCATACCCCGCACACACACACTGCAGCACCATACCCCGCACACACACTGCAACACCATACCCCACACACACACTGCAGCACCATACCCCGCACACACACACTGCAGCACCATACCCAACACACACACTGCAGCACAATACCCCGCACACATACACTGCAGCACCATACCCCACACACACACACACACTGCAACACCATACCCCGCACACACACTGCAGCACCATACCACACACACACACTGCAGCACCATACCCCGCACACACACTGCAGCACCATACCCCCCACACACACACTGCAGCACCATACCCCCCACACACACACTTCAGCTCCATACCCCGCACACACACACTGCAGCACCATACCCCGCACACACACACTGCAGCACCCTACCCCGCACACACACACTGCAGCACCCTTCCCCGCACACACACTGCAACACCATACCCCGCACACACACTGCAGCACCATAACCCGCACACACACACTGCACCACCATACCCCGCACACACACTGCAACACCATACCCCCCACACACACACTGCAGCACCATACCCCGCACACACACACAATGCACCCTACCCCGCACACACACTGCAACACCATACCCCGCACACACACTGCAGCACCATAACCCGCACACACACACTGCACCACCATACCCCGCACACACACTGCAGCACCATACCCCGCACACACACACTGCAGCACCATACCCCGCACACACACACTGCAGCACCATACCCCGCACACACACACAATGCACCCTACCCCGCACACACACTGCAACACCATACCCCCCACACACACTGCAACACCATACCCCGCACACACACTGCAGCACCATACCCAACACACACACTGCACCACCATACCCCGCACACACACTGCAGCACCATACCCCGCACACACACACTGCAGCACCATACCCCGCACACACACACACTGCACCCTACCCCGCACACACACTGCAGCACCATACCCCGCACACACACACTGCAGCACCATACCCCGCACACACACACAATGCACCCTACCCCGCACACACACTGCAGCACCATAACCCGCATACAAACACTGCAGCACCATACTCCGCACACACACACTGCAACACCATACCCCACACACACACTGCACCACCATACCCCGCACACACACTGCAGCACCATACCCAGCACACATACACTGCAGCACCATACCCCGCACACACACACAATGCACCCTACCCCGCACACACACTGCAACACCATACCCCGCACACACACTGCAGCACCATACCCCCCACACACACTGCAGCACCATACCCCCCACACACACACTGCAGCACCATACCCCCCACACACACACTGCAGCACCATACCCCGCACACACACACTGCAGCACCATACCCCGCACACACACACAATGCACCCTACCCCGCACACACACTGCATCACCATACCCCGCACACACACTGCAGCACCATAATCCGCACACACACTGCACCACCATACCCCGCACACACACTGCAACACCATACCCCGCACACACTGCAGCACCATACCCCCCACACACACACTGCAGCACCATACCCCGCACACACACACACAATGCACCCTACCCCGCACACACACTGCAACACCATACCCCGCACACACACTGCAGCACCATACCCCGCACACACACACTGCACCACCATACCCCGCACACACACACACTGCAGCACCATACCCCGCACACACACACACACACACTGCACCCTACCCCGCACACACACTGCAGCACCATACCCCGCACACACACACTGCAGCACCATACTCCATATAGCCAGCAGAGGGTGTATGAGCTATAATACTATAGTACTCTGTACTGTATGTATAGATGTGACAGACCCCCGGTATGTGTGTGATACTGCCCTGTAGGTAAGTGTCCCTGGATGTATCACACACAGCAGCCAGCAGAGGGTGTATGAGCTATAATACTATAGTACTCTGTACTGTATATATAGGTGTGACAGACCCCCGGTATGTATGTGATACTGCCCTGTAGGTAAGTGTCCCTGGATGTATCACACACAGCAGCCAGCAGAGGGTGTATGAGCTATAATACTATAGTACTCTGTACTGTATGTATAGGTGTGACAGACCCCCGGTATGTATGTGATACTGTCCTGTAGGTAAGTGTCCCTGGATGTATCACACACAGCAGCCAGCAGAGGGTGTATGAGCTATAATACTATAGTACTCTGTACTGTATGTATAGGTGTGACAGACCCCCGGTATGTATGTGATACTGCCCTGTAGGTAAGTGTCCCTGGATGTATCACACACAGCAGCCAGCAGAGGGTGTATGAGCTATAATACTATAGTACTCTGTACTGTATGTATAGGTGTGACAGACCCCCGGTATGTATGTGATACTGCCCTGTAGGTAAGTGTCCCTGGATGTAACACACACAGCAGCCAGCAGAGGGTGTATGAGCTATAATACTATAGTACTCTGTACTGTATATATAGGTGTGACAGACCCCCGGTATGTATGTGATACTGTCCTGTAGGTAAGTGTCCCTGGATGTAACACACACAGCAGCCAGCAGAGGGTGTATGAGCTATAATACTATAGTACTCTGTACTGTATGTATAGGTGTGACAGACCCCCAGTATGTATGTGATACTGTCCTGTAGGTAAGTGTCCCGGGATGTATCACACACATCAGCCAGCAGAGGGTGTATGAGCTATAATACTATAGTACTCTGTACTGTATGTATAGGTGTGACAGACCCCCGGTATGTATGTGATACTGCCCTGTAGGTAAGTGTCCCTGGAGGTATCACACACAGCAGCCAGCAGAGGGTGTATGAGCTATAATACTATAGTACTCTGTACTGTATGTATAGGTGTGACAGACCCCCGGTATGTATGTATGTGATACTGCCCTGTAGGTAAGTGTCCCTGGATGTATCACACACAGCAGCCAGCAGAGGGTGTATGAGCTATAATACTATAGTACTCTGTACTGTATGTATAGGTGTGACAGACCCCCGGTATGTATGTGATACTGCCCTGTAGGTAAGTGTCCCTGGATGTATCACACAGCAGCCAGCAGAGGGTGTATGAGCTATAATACTATAGTACTCTGTACTGTATGTATAGGTGTGACAGACCCACGGTATGTATGTGATACTGCCCTGTAGGTAAGTGTCCCTGGATGTATCACACACAGCAGCCAGCAGAGGGTGTATGAGCTATAATACTATAGTACTCTGTACTGTATGTATAGGTGTGACAGACCCCCGGTATGTTTGTGATACTGCCCTGTAGGTAAGTGTCCCTGGAAGTATCACACACAGCAGCCAGCAGAGGGTGTATGAGCTATAATACTATAGTACTCTGTACTGTATGTATAGGTGTGACAGTCCCCCGGTATGTGTGTGATACTGTCCTGTAGGTAAGTGTCCCTGGATGTATCACATACAGCAGCCAGCAGAGGGTGTATGAGCTATAATACTATAGTACTCTGTACTGTATGTATAGGTGTGACAGACCCCCGGTATGTGTGTGATACTGTCCTGTAGGTAAGTGTCCCTGGATGTATCACACACAGCAGCCAGCAGAGGGTGTATGAGCTATAATACTATAGTACTCTGTACTGTATGTATAGGTGTGACAGACCCCCGGTATGTGTGTGATACTGTCCTGTAGGTAAGTGTCCCTGGATGTATCACACACAGCAGCCAGCAGAGGGTGTATGAGCTATAATACTATAGTACTCTGTACTGTATGTATAGGTGTGACAGACCCCCGGTATGTATGTGATACTGCCCTGTAGGTAAGTGTCCCTGGATGTATCACACAGCAGCCAGCAGAGGGTGTATGAGCTATAATACTATAGTACTCTGTACTGTATGTATAGGTGTGACAGACCCCCGGTATGTGTGTGATACTGTCCTGTAGGTAAGTGTCCCTGGATGTATCACACAGCAGCCAGCAGAGGGTGTATGAGCTATAATACTATAGTACTCTGTACTGTATGTATAGGTGTGACAGACCCCCGGTATGTATGTGATACTGTCCTGTAGGTAAGTGTCCCTGGATGTATCACACAGCAGCCAGCAGAGGGTGTATGAGCTATAATACTATAGTACTCTGTACTGTATGTATAGGTGTGACAGACCCCCGGTATGTATGTGATACTGCCCTGTAGGTAAGTGTCCCTGGATGTAACACACACAGCAGCCAGCAGAGGGTGTATGAGCTATAATACTATAGTACTCTGTACTGTATGTATAGGTGTGACAGACCCCGGTATGTATGTGACACTGTCCTGTAGGTAAGTGTCCCTGGATGTATCAGACACAGCAGCCAGCAGAGGGTGTATGAGCTATAATACTATAGTACTCTGTACTGTATGTATAGGTGTGACAGACCCCCGGTATGTATGTGATACTGCCCTGTAGGTAAGTGTCCCTGGATGTATCACACACAGCAGCCAGCAGAGGGTGTATGAGCTATAATACTATAGTACTCTGTACTGTATGTATAGGTGTGACAGACCCCCGGTATGTATGTGATACTGCCCTGTAGGTAAGTGTCCCTGGATGTATCACACACAGCAGCCAGCAGAGGGTGTATGAGTTATAATACTATAGTACTCTGTACTGTATGTATAGGTGTGACAGACCCCCGGTATGTATGTGATACTGCCCTGTAGGTAAGTGTCCCTGGATGTATCACACACAGCAGCCAGCAGAGGGTGTATGAGCTATAATACTATAGTACTCTGTACTGTATATATAGGTGTGACAGACCCCCGGTATGTATGTGATACTGTCCTGTAGGTAAGTGTCCCTGGATGTATCACACACAGCAGCCAGCAGAGGGTGTATGAGCTATAATACTATAGTACTCTGTACTGTATATATAGGTGTGACAGACCCCCGGTATGTATGTGATACTGTCCTGTAGGTAAGTGTCCCTGGATGTATCACACACAGCAGCCAGCAGAGGGTGTATGAGCTATAATACTATAGTACTCTGTACTGTATGTATAGGTGTGACAGACCCCCGGTATGTATGTGATACTGCCCTGTAGGTAAGTGTCCCTGGATGTATCACACACAGCAGCCAGCAGAGGGTGTATGAGCTATAATACTATAGTACTCTGTACTGTATGTATAGGTGTGACAGACCCCCGGTATGTATGTGATACTGCCCTGTAGGTAAGTGTCCCTGGATGTATCACACACAGCAGCCAGCAGAGGGTGTATGAGCTATAATACTATAGTACTCTGTACTGTATGTATAGGTGTGACAGACCCCCGGTATGTATGTGATACTGCCCTGTAGGTAAGTGTCCCTGGATGTATCACACACAGCAGCCAGCAGAGGGTGTATGAGCTATAATACTATAGTACTCTGTACTGTATGTATAGGTGTGACAGACCCCCGGTATGTATGTGATACTGCCCTGTAGGTAAGTGTCCCTGGATGTATCACACACAGCAGCCAGCAGAGGGTGTATGAGCTATAATACTATAGTACTCTGTACTGTATGTATAGGTGTGACAGACCCCCGGTATGTATGTGATACTGCCCTGTAGGTAAGTGTCCCTGGATGTATTACACAGCAGCCAGCAGAGGGTGTATGAGCTATAATACTATAGTACTCTGTACTGTATATATAGGTGTGACAGACCCACGGTATGTATGTGATACTGCCCTGTAGGTAAGTGTCCCTGGATGTATTACACAGCAGCCAGCAGAGGGTGTATGAGCTATAATACTATAGTACTCTGTACTGTATGTATAGGTGTGACAGACCCCCGGTATGTATGTGATACTGTCCTGTAGGTAAGTGTCCCTGGATGTATCACACACAGCAGCCAGCAGAGGGTGTATGAGCTATAATACTATAGTACTCTGTACTGTATGTATAGGTGTGACAGACCCCCGGTATGTATGTGATACTGCCCTGTAGGTAAGTGTCCCTGGATGTATCACACACAGCAGCCAGCAGAGGGTGTATGAGCTATAATACTATAGTACTCTGTACTGTATGTATAGGTGTGACAGACCCCCGGTATGTATGTGATACTGCCCTGTAGGTAAGTGTCCCTGGATGTATTACACAGCAGCCAGCAGAGGGTGTATGAGCTATAATACTATAGTACTCTGTACTGTATATATAGGTGTGACAGACCCACGGTATGTATGTGATACTGCCCTGTAGGTAAGTGTCCCTGGATGTATTACACAGCAGCCAGCAGAGGGTGTATGAGCTATAATACTATAGTACTCTGTACTGTATGTATAGGTGTGACAGACCCCCGGTATGTATGTGATACTGCCCTGTAGGTAAGTGTCCCTGGATGTATCACACAGCAGCCAGCAGAGGGTGTATGAGCTATAATACTATAGTACTCTGTACTGTATGTATAGGTGTGACAGACCCCGGTATGTGTGTGATACTGCCCTGTAGGTAAGTGTCCCTGGATGTATTACACAGCAGCCAGCAGAGGGTGTATGAGCTATAATACTATAGTACTCTGTACTGTATGTATAGGTGTGACAGACCCCCGGTATGTATCTGATACTGCCCTGTAGGTAAGTGTCCCTGGATGTATCACACACAGCAGCCAGCAGAGGGTGTATGAGCTATAATACTATAGTACTCTGTACTGTATGTATAGGTGTGACAGACCCCCGGTATGTATGTGATACTGCCCTGTAGGTAAGTGTCCCTGGATGTATCACACACAGCAGCCAGCAGAGGGTGTATGAGCTATAATACTATATTACTCTGTACTGTATGTATAGGTGTGACAGACCCCCGGTATGTATGTGATACTGTCCTGTAGGTAAGTGTCCCTGGATGTATCACACAGCAGCCAGCAGAGGGTGTATGAGCTATAATACTATAGTACTCTGTACTGTATGTATAGGTGTGACAGACCCCCGGTATGTATGTGATACTGTCCTGTAGGTAAGTGTCCCTGGATGTATCACACACAGCAGCCAGCAGAGGGTGTATGAGCTATAATACTATAGTACTCTGTACTGTATGTATAGGTGTGACAGACCCCCGGTATGTATGTGATACTGCCCTGTAGGTAAGTGTCCCGGGATGTATCACACACAGCAGCCAGCAGAGGGTGTATGAGCTATAATACTATAGTACTCTGTACTGTATGTATAGGTGTGACAGACCCCAGGTATGTATGTGATACTGCCCTGTAGGTAAGTGTCCCTGGATGTATCACACACAGCAGCCAGCAGAGGGTGTATGAGCTATAATACTATAGTACTCTGTACTGTATGTATAGGTGTGACAGACCCCCGGTATGTATGTGATACTGTCCTGTAGGTAAGTGTCCCTGGATGTAACACACACAGCAGCCAGCAGAGGGTGTATGAGCTATAATACTATAGTACTCTGTACTGTATGTATAGGTGTGACAGACCCCCGGTATGTATGTGATACTGTCCTGTAGGTAAGTGTCCCTGGATGTAACACACACAGCAGCCAGCAGAGGGTGTATGAGCTATAATACTATAGTACTCTGTACTGTATGTATAGGTGTGACAGACCCCCGGTATGTATGTGATACTGCCCTGTAGGTAAGTGTCCCTGGATGTAACACACACAGCAGCCAGCAGAGGGTGTATGAGTTATAATACTATAGTACTCTGTACTGTATGTATAGGTGTGACAGACCCCCGGTATGTGTGTGATACTGCCCTGTAGGTAAGTGTCCCTGGATGTATCACACACAGCAGCCAGCAGAGGGTGTATGAGCTATAATACTATAGTACTCTGTACTGTATGTATAAGTGTGACAGACCCCCGGTATGTATGTGATACTGCCCTGTAGGTAAGTGTCCCGGGATGTATCACACACAGCAGCCAGCAGAGGGTGTATGAGCTATAATACTATAGTACTCTGTACTGTATGTATAGGTGTGACAGACCCCCGGTATGTATGTGATACTGCCCTGTAGGTAAGTGTCCCTGGATGTATCACACACAGCAGCCAGCAGAGGGTGTATGAGCTATAATACTATAGTACTCTGTACTGTATGTATAGGTGTGACAGACCCCCGGTATGTATGTGATACTGCCCTGTAGGTAAGTGTCCCTGGATGTATCACACACAGCAGCCAGCAGAGGGTGTATGAGCTATAATACTATAGTACTCTGTACTGTATGTATAGGTGTGACAGACCCCCGGTATGTATGTGATACTGTCCTGTAGGTAAGTGTCCCTGGATGTATCACACACAGCAGCCAGCAGAGGGTGTATGAGCTATAATACTATAGTACTCTGTACTGTATGTATAGGTGTGACAGACCCCCGGTATGTATGTGATACTGCCCTGTAGGTAAGTGTCCCTGGATGTATCACACACAGCAGCCAGCAGAGGGTGTATGAGCTATAATACTATAGTACTCTGTACTGTATATATAGGTGTGACAGACCCACGGTATGTATGTGATACTGCCCTGTAGGTAAGTGTCCCTGGATGTATCACACACAGCAGCCAGCAGAGGGTGTATGAGCTATAATACTATAGTACTCTGTACTGTATGTATAGGTGTGACAGACCCCGGTATGTATGTGATACTGCCCTGTAGGTAAGTGTCCCTGGATGTAACACACACATCAGCCAGCAGAGGGTGTATGAGCTATAATACTATAGTACTCTGTACTGTATGTATATGTGTGACAGACCCCCGGTATGTTTGTGATACTGTCCTGTAGGTAAGTCTCCCTGGATGTATCACACACAGCAGCCAGCAGAGGGTGTATGAGCTATAATACTATAGTACTCTGTACTTTATGTATAGGTGTGACAGACCCCCGGTATGTATGTGATACTGCCCTGTAGGTAAGTGTCCCTGGATGTAAAACACACAGCAGCCAGCAGAGGGTGTATGAGCTATAATACTATAGTACTCTGTACTGTATGTATAGGTGTGACAGACCCCCGGTATGTATGTGATACTGTCCTGTAGGTAAGTGTCCCTGGAGGTATCACACACATCAGCCAGCAGAGGGTGTATGAGTTATAATACTATAGTACTCTGTACTGTATGTATAGGAGTGACAGACCCCCGGTATGTATGTGATACTGCCCTGTAGGTAAGTGTCCCTGGATGTATCACACAGCAGCCAGCAGAGGGTGTATGAGCTATAATACTATAGTACTCTGTACTGTATGTATAGGAGTGACAGACCCCCGGTATGTATGTGATACTGTCCTGTAGGTAAGTGTCCCTGGATGTAACACACACATCAGCCAGCAGAGGGTGTATGAGCTATAATACTATAGTACTCTGTACTGTATGTATAGGTGTGACAGACCCCCGGTATGTATGTGATACTGCCCTGTAGGTAAGTGTCCCTGGATGTATCACACACAGCAGCCAGCAGAGGGTGTATGAGCTATAATACTATAGTACTCTGTACTGTATATATAGGTGTGACAGACCCCCGGTATGTATGTGATACTGCCCTGTAGGTAAGTGTCCCTGGATGTATCACACACAGCAGCCAGCAGAGGGTGTATGAGCTATAATACTATAGTACTCTGTACTGTATGTATAGGTGTGACAGACCCCCGGTATGTATCTGATACTGCCCTGTAGGTAAGTGTCCCTGGATGTATCACACACAGCAGCCAGCAGAGGGTGTATGAGCTATAATACTATAGTACTCTGTACTGTATGTATAGGTGTGACAGACCCCCAGTATGTATCTGATACTGCCCTGTAGGTAAGTGTCCCTGGATGTATCACACACAGCAGCCAGCAGAGGGTGTATGAGCTATAATACTATAGTACTCTGTACTGTATGTATAGGAGTGACAGACCCCCGGTATGTATGTGATACTGTCCTGTAGGTAAGTGTCCCGTGATGTATCACACACAGCAGCCAGCAGAGGGTGTATGAGCTATAATACTATAGTACTCTGTACTGTATATATAGGTGTGACAGACCCCCGGTATGTATGTGATACTGTCCTGTAGGTAAGTGTCCCTGGAGGTATCACACACAGCAGCCAGCAGAGGGTGTATGAGCTATAATACTATAGTACTCTGTACTGTATGTATAGGAGTGACAGACCCCCGGTATGTATGTGATACTGTCCTGTAGGTAAGTGTCCCGTGATGTATCACACACATCAGCCAGCAGAGGGTGTATGAGCTATAATACTATAGTACTCTGTACTGTATGTATAGGTGTGACAGACCCCTGGTATGTATGTGATACTGCCCTGTAGGTAAGTGTCCCTGGATGTAACACACACAGCAGCCAGCAGAGGGTGTATGAGCTATAATACTATAGTACTCTGTACTGTATGTATAGGTGTGACAGACCCCCGGTATGTATGTGATACTGTCCTGTAGGTAAGTGTCCCTGGATGTAACACACACAGCAGCCAGCAGAGGGTGTATGAGCTATAATACTATAGTACTCTGTACTGTATGTATAGGTGTGACAGACCCCCGGTATGTATGTGATACTGCCCTGTAGGTAAGTGTCCCTGGATGTATCACACACAGCAGCCAGCAGAGGGTGTATGAGTTATAATACTATAGTACTCTGTACTGTATGTATAGGTGTGACAGACCCCCGGTATGTATGTGATACTGCCCTGTAGGTAAGTGTCCCTGGATGTATCACACACAGCAGCCAGCAGAGGGTGTATGAGCTATAATACTATAGTACTCTGTACTGTATGTATAGGTGTGACAGACCCCCGGTATGTATGTGATACTGCCCTGTAGGTAAGTGTCCCTGGATGTAACACACACATCAGCCAGCAGAGGGTGTATGAGCTATAATACTATAGTACTCTGTACTGTATGTATATGTGTGACAGACCCCCGGTATGTTTGTGATACTGTCCTGTAGGTAAGTCTCCCTGGATGTATCACACACATCAGCCAGCAGAGGGTGTATGAGCTATAATACTATAGTACTCTGTACTGTATGTATATGTGTGACAGACCCCCGGTATGTATGTGATACTGTCCTGTAGGTAAGTGTCCCTGGATGTATCACACACAGCAGCCAGCAGAGGGTGTATGAGCTATAATACTATAGTACTCTGTACTGTATGTATATGTGTGACAGACCCCCGGTATGTATGTGATACTGCCCTGTAGGTAAGTGTCCCTGGATGTATCACACACAGCAGCCAGCAGAGGGTGTATGAGCTATAATACTATAGTACTCTGTACTGTATGTATAGGTGTGACAGACCCCCGGTATGTGTGTGATACTGTCCTGTAGGTAAGTGTCCCTGGAGGTATCACACACAGCAGCCAGCAGAGGGTGTATGAGCTATAATACTATAGTACTCTGTACTGTATGTATAGGTGTGACAGACCCCCGGTATGTATGTGATACTGTCCTGTAGGTAAGTGTCCCGTGATGTATCACACACATCAGCCAGCACAGGGTGTATGAGCTATAATACTATAGTACTCTGTACTGTATGTATAGGTGTGACAGACCCCCGGTATGTATGTGATACTGCCCTGTAGGTAAGTGTCCCTGGATGTAACACACACAGCAGCCAGCAGAGGGTGTATGAGCTATAATACTATAGTACTCTGTACTGTATGTATAGGTGTGACAGACCCCTGGTATGTATGTGATACTGCCCTGTAGGTAAGTGTCCCTGGATGTATTACACAGCAGCCAGCAGAGGGTGTATGAGCTATAATACTATAGTACTCTGTACTGTATGTATAGGTGTGACAGACCCCCGGTATGTATGTGATACTGCCCTGTAGGTAAGTGTCCCTGGATGTATTACACAGCAGCCAGCAGAGGGTGTATGAGCTATAATACTATAGTACTCTGTACTGTATGTATAGGTGTGACAGACCCCTGGTATGTATGTGATACTGCCCTGTAGGTAAGTGTCCCTGGATGTATCACACACAGCAGCCAGCAGAGGGTGTATGAGCTATAATACTATAGTACTCTGTACTGTATGTATAGGTGTGACAGACCCCCGGTATGTATGTGATACTGTCCTGTAGGTAAGTGTCCCTGGATGTATCACACACAGCAGCCAGCAGAGGGTGTATGAGCTATAATACTATAGTACTCTGTACTGTATGTATAGGTGTGACAGACCCCCGGTATGTATGTGATACTGTCCTGTAGGTAAGTGTCCCTGGATGTAACACACACAGCAGCCAGCAGAGGGTGTATGAGCTATAATACTATAGTACTCTGTACTGTATGTATAGGTGTGACAGACCCCCGGTATGTATGTGATACTGCCCTGTAGGTAAGTGTCCCTGGATGTAACACACACATCAGCCAGCAGAGGGTGTATGAGCTATAATACTATAGTACTCTGTACTGTATGTATAGGTGTGACAGACCCCCGGTATGTATGTGATACTGCCCTGTAGGTAAGTGTCCCTGGATGTAACACACACAGCAGCCAGCAGAGGGTGTATGAGCTATAATACTATAGTACTCTGTACTGTATATATAGGTGTGACAGACCCCCGGTATGTGTGTGATACTGTCCTGTAGGTAAGTGTCCCTGGATGTAACACACACATCAGCCAGCAGAGGGTGTATGAGCTATAATACTATAGTACTCTGTACTGTATGTATAGGTGTGACAGACCCCCGGTATGTATGTGATACTGTCCTGTAGGTAAGTGTCCCTGGATGTATCACACAGCAGCCAGCAGAGGGTGTATGAGCTATAATACTATAGTACTCTGTACTGTATGTATAGGTGTGACAGACCCCCGGTATGTGTGTGATACTGTCCTGTAGGTAAGTGTCCCTGGATGTATCACACACAGCAGCCAGCAGAGGGTGTATGAGCTATAATACTATATTACTCTGTACTGTATGTATAGGTGTGACAGACCCCCGGTATGTATGTGATACTGCCCTGTAGGTAAGTGTCCCTGGATGTATCACACACAGCAGCCAGCAGAGGGTGTATGAGCTATAATACTATAGTACTCTGTACTGTATGTATAGGTGTGACAGACCCCCGGTATGTATGTGATACTGCCCTGTAGGTAAGTGTCCCTGGATGTATCACACACAGCAGCCAGCAGAGGGTGTATGAGCTATAATACTATAGTACTCTGTACTGTATGTATAGGAGTGACAGACCCCCGGTATGTATGTGATACTGTCCTGTAGGTAAGTGTCCCTGGATGTATCACACACAGCAGCCAGCAGAGCGTGTATGAGCTATAATACTATAGTACTCTGTACTGTATATATAGGTGTGACAGACCCCCGGTATGTATGTGATACTGTCCTGTAGGTAAGTGTCCCTGGATGTATCACACACATCAGCCAGCAGAGGGTGTATGAGCTATAATACTATAGTACTCTGTACTGTATGTATAGGTGTGACAGACCCCCGGTATGTATGTATGTGATACTGTCCTGTAGGTAAGTGTCCCTGGATGTATCACACAGCAGCCAGCAGAGGGTGTATGAGCTATAATACTATATTACTCTGTACTGTATGTATAGGTGTGACAGACCCCCGGTATGTATGTGATACTGCCCTGTAGGTAAATGTCCCTGGAGGTATCACACACATCAGCCAGCAGAGGGTGTATGAGCTATAATACTATAGTACTCTGTACTGTATGTATAGGTGTGACAGACCCCCGGTATGTATGTGATACTGCCCTGTAGGTAAGTGTCCCTGGATGTATCACACACAGCAGCCAGCAGAGGGTGTATGAGCTATAATACTATAGTACTCTGTACTGTATGTATAGGAGTGACAGAACCCCGGGATGTATGTGATACTGTCCTGTAGGTAAGTGTCCCTGGATGTAACACACACAGCAGCCAGCAGAGGGTGTATGAGCTATAATACTATATTACTCTGTACTTTATGTATAGGTGTGACAGACCCCCGGTATGTGTGTGATACTGTCCTGTAGGTAAGTGTCCCTGGAGGTATCACACACATCAGCCAGCAGAGGGTGTATGAGCTATAATACTATAGTACTCTGTACTGTATGTATAGGTGTGACAGACCCCCGGTATGTATGTGATACTGCCCTGTAGGTAAGTGTCCCTGGATGTATCACACACAGCAGCCAGCAGAGGGTGTATGAGCTATAATACTATAGTACTCTGTACTGTATGTATAGGAGTGACAGACCCCCGGTATGTATGTGATACTGTCCTGTAGGTAAGTGTCCCTGGATGTATCACACACAGCAGCCAGCAGAGGGTGTATGAGCTATAATACTATAGTACTCTGTACTGTATGTATAGGTGTGACAGACTCCCGGTATGTATGTGATACTGCCCTGTAGGTAAGTGTCCCTGGATGTATCACACACAGCAGCCAGCAGAGGGTGTATGAGCTATAATACTATAGTACTCTGTACTGTATGCATAGGAGTGACAGACCCCCGGTATGTATGTGATACTGTCCTGTAGGTAAGTGTCCCTGGATGTATCACACACAGCAGCCAGCAGAGGGTGTATGAGCTATAATACTATAGTACTCTGTACTGTATGTATAGGTGTGACAGACTCCCGGTATGTATGTGATACTGCCCTGTAGGTAAGTGTCCCTGGATGTATCACACACAGCAGCCAGCAGAGGGTGTATGAGCTATAATACTATATTACTCTGTACTGTATGTATAGGTGTGACAGACCCCCGGTATGTATGTGATACTGCCCTGTAGGTAAGTGTCCCTGGATGTATTACACAGCAGCCAGCAGAGGGTGTATGAGCTATAATACTATAGTACTCTGTACTGTATGCATAGGAGTGACAGACCCCCGGTATGTATGTGATACTGTCCTGTAGGTAAGTGTCCCTGGATGTATCACACAGCAGCCAGCAGAGGGTGTATGAGCTATAATACTATAGTACTCTGTACTGTATGTATAGGTGTGACAGACCCCCGGTATGTATGTGATACTGCCCTGTAGGTAAGTGTCCCTGGATGTAACACACACATCAGCCAGCAGAGGGTGTATGAGCTATAATACTATAGTACTCTGTACTGTATGTATAGGAGTGACAGACCCCCGGTATGTATGTGATACTGTCCTGTAGGTAAGTGTCCCTGGATGTATCACACAGCAGCCAGCAGAGGGTGTATGAGCTATAATACTATATTACTCTGTACTGTATGTATAGGTGTGACAGACCCCCGGTATGTATGTGATACTGCCCTGTAGGTAAGTGTACCTGGATGTAACACACACATCAGCCAGCAGAGGGTGTATGAGCTATAATACTATATTACTCTGTACTGTATGTATAGGTGTGACAGACCCCCGGTATGTATGTGATACTGTCCTGTAGGTAAGAGTCCCTGGATGTATCACACACAGCAGCCAGCAGAGGGTGTATGAGCTATAATACTATAGTACTCTGTACTGTATGTATAGGTGTGACAGACCCCCGGTATGTATGTGATACTGTCCTGTAGGTAAGTGTCCCTGGATGTATCACACACAGCAGCCAGCAGAGGGTGTATGAGCTATAATACTATAGTACTCTGTACTGTATGTATAGGTGTGACAGACCCCCGGTATGTATGTGATACTGCCCTGTAGGTAAGTGTCCCTGGATGTAACACACACAGCAGCCAGCAGAGGGTGTATGAGCTATAATACTATAGTACTCTGTACTGTATGTATAAGTGTGACAGACCCCCGGTATGTATGTGATACTGCCCTGTAGGTAAGTGTCCCTGGATGTATCACACACAGCAGCCAGCAGAGGGTGTATGAGTTGTATTTCAGGCTTTAGCATGCACCTGTCACTCATACTCAGGGGCCACTCACTTGCGTAGATTGTTGAGCAGCATAATGTTGGCGTACATATAGTACAAATAGTAGCTGTAGGGTGGGTTCTGTTCACGCGTCCACTGGTCGGGGGTCGGACTCCTGTTAGAGAACATGTGGTCATTGTGCTTGGATTCATCATCAACGCTGTCAAAGCCTGTGACCTGGAAGAAGAGACATATATCCTATCATATGTAATAGAGACAGAGAACATGGAAACTCGCCCAATGTAATAGAGACAGAGAACATGGAAACTCACCCAATGTAATAGAGACAGAGAACATGGAAATTCACCCATTGTAATAGACAGAGAACATGGAAACTCACCCATTGTAATAGAGACAGAGAACATGGAAACTCGCCCAATGTAATAGACAGAGAACATGGAAACTCGCCCAATGTAAAAGAGACAGAGAACATGGAAACTCGCCCAATGTAATAGACAGAGAACATGGAAACTCGCCCAATGTAATAGAGACAGAGAACATGGAAACTCGCCCAATGTAATAGAGACAGAGAACATGGAAACTCGCCCATTGTAATAGACAGAGAACATGGAAACTCACCCAATGTAATAGACAAAGAACATGGAAACTCACCCATTGTAATAGACAGATAACATGGAAATTCACCCAATGTAATAGACAGATAAAATGGAAACTCACCCATTGTAATAGACAAAGAACATGGAAATTCACCCAATGTAATAGACAGAGAACATGGAAACTCCCCCAATGTAATAGAGGCAGAGAACATGGAAACTCACCCATTGTAATAGACAAAGAACATGGAAACTCACCCATTGTAATAGACAAAGAACATGGAAACTCACCCATTGTAATAGACAGAGAACATGGAAACTCACCCATTGTAATAGACAAAGAACATGGAAATTCACCCATTGTAATAGACAAAGAACATGGAAACTCACCCAAAGTAATAGACAGAGAACATGGAACTCACCCAATGTAATAGAGACAGAGAACATGGAAACTCACCCATTGTAATAGACAAAGAACATGGAAACTCACCCATTGTAATAGACAAAGAACATGGAAACTCACCCAATGTAATACACAGAGAACATGGAAACTCACCCAATGTAATAGAGACAGAGAACATGGAAACTTGCCCAATGTAATAGAGTCAGAGAACATGGAAGCTCGCCCACTGTAATAGAGTCAGAGAACATGGAAACTCGCCCAATGTAATAGACGGAGAACATGGAAACTTGCCCAATGTAATAGACAGAGAACATGGAAAATCGCCCAGTGTAATAGAGACAGAGAACATGGAAACTCACCCATTGTAATAGACAAAGAACATGGAAACTCACCCATTGTAATAGACAAAGAACATGGAAACTCACCCAATGTAATAGACAGAGAACATGGAAACTCACCCAATGTAATAGAGACAGAGAACATGGAAACTCGCCCAATGTAATAGAAGGAGAACATGGAAACTCACCCAATGTTTTAGACGGAGAACATAGAAACTCGCCCAATGTAATAGACAGAGAACATGGAAACTCGCCCAATGTAATAGACAAAGAACATGGAAAAACGCCCAATGTAATAGACAGAGAACATGGAAACTCACCCAATGTAATAGACAGAGAACATGGAAACTCACCCAATGTAATAGACAGAGATCATGGAAACTCACCCAATGTAATAGAGACAGAGAACATGGAAACTCACCCATTGTAATAGAAAAAGAACATGGAAACTCAACCATTGTAATATACAAAGAACATGGAAACTCACCCAATGTAATAGAGACAGAGAACATGGAAGCTCGCCCAATGTAATAGAGTCAGAGAACATGGAACCTCGCCCAATGTAATAGACAGAGAACATGGAAGCTCACCCAATGTAATAGAGACAGAGAACATGGAGACTCGCCCAATGTAATAGAGACAGAGAACATGGAAACTCACCCACTGTAATAGACAAACAACAAGGAAACTCGACCAATGTAATAGACAGAGAACATGGAAACTCACCCATTGTAATAGACAGAGAACATGGAAACTCGCCCAATGTAACAGAGATAGAGAACATGGAAGCTCACCCAATGTAATAGAGTCTGAGAACATGGAAACTCGCCCAAAGTAATAGAGTCTGAGAACATGGGAACTCACCCAATGTAATAGACAGAGAACAAGGAAACTCGGCCAATGTAATAGAGTCCGAGAACATGGGAACTCACCCATTGTAATAGACAGAGAACATGGAAACCTGCCCAATGTAATAGAGAGAGAACATGGAAACTCGCCCAATGTAATAGAGTCAGAGAACATGGAAAGAGCGCCCAATGTAATTGTCAGAAAACATGGAAACTCACCCAATGTAATAGAGAACATGGAGACTCACCCAATGAAATAGACAGAGAACATGGAAACTCGCCCAGTGTAATAGAGAACATGGAGACTCACCCAATGTAATAGACAGAGAACATGGAAACTCACCCAATGTAATAGAGACAGAGAACATGGAAACTCACCCATTGTAATAGACAAAGAACATGGAAACTCACCCATTGTAATAGACAGAGAACATGGAAACTCACCCAATGTAATAGAGACAGAGAACATGGAAACACCCAATGTAATAGAGAACATGGAAAATCGCCCAATGTAGTACAGTCTGAGAACATGGAAATTCGCCCAATGTAATAGGCAGAGAACATGGAAACTCGAAACTCGCACAATGTAATAGACAGAGAACATGGAAACTCGTCCAATTTAATAGAGAATATGGAGACTCGCCCAATGTAATAGAGAACATGGAGACTCGGCCAATGTAATAGACAGAGAAAATGGAAACTCGCCCAATGTAATAGACAGAGAACATGGAAACTCGCCCAATGTAATAGAGTCAGAGAACATGGAAACTCGCCCAATGTAATAGAGTCTGAGAACATGGAATCTCTCCCAATGTAAGAGTCTGAGAACATGCAAACTCGCCCAATGTAATAGTCAGAGAACATGAAAACTCGGCCAATGTAATGGAGTCCGAGAACACGGGAACTCAGGCAATGTAATAGTCAGAGAACATGGAAACTCGCCCAATTTAATAGACAGAGAACATGGAAACTTGCCCAATGTAATAGAGTCAGAGAACATGGAAACTCGCTCAATGTAATAGAGTCTGAGAACATGGAAACTCACCCAATGTAATAGACAGAGAACATGGAAACTTGCCCAATGTAATAGACAGAGAACATGGAAACTTGTCCAATGTAATAGAGAACATGGAGACTCGGCCAATGTAATAGACAGAAAAAATGGAAACTCGCCCAATGTAATAGTAAGAGAACATGAAAACTCGGCCAATGTAATAGAGAACATGAAAACTCACCCAATGTAATGAACAGAGAACATGGAAACTCGCCCAATGTAATAGACAGACAACATGAAAACTCGGCCAACTTAATAGAGTCCGAGAACATGGAAACTCGCACAATGTAATAGAGTCTGAGAACATGGAAACTCACCCAATATAATAGAGAACATGAAAACTCGCCCAATGTAATAGAGTCCAAGAACATGGAAACTCGCCCAATGTAATAGACATAGAACATGGGAACTCAGGCAATGTAATAGACAGAGAACATGGAAACTCACCCAATGTAATAGAGTCTGAGAACATGGAAACTCGCCCAATGTAATAGAGAACATGAAAACTCGCCCAATGTAATAGAGTCTGAGAACATGGAAACCCGCACAATGTAATAGAGTCTGAGAACATGGAAACTCGCACAATGTAATAGAGTCTGAGAACATGGAAACTTGCCCAATGTAATACAGTCAGAGAACATGGGAACTCAGGCAATGTAATAGACAGAGAATATGGATACTCGCCCAATGTAATAGAGTCAGAGAACATGAAAACTCACCCAATGTAATAGACAGAGAACATGGAAACTCGCCCAATGTAATAGACAGACAACATGAAAACTCGGCCAACTTAATAGAGTCTGAGAACATGGAAACTCGCCCGATGTAATAGACAGAGGGGGCCTGATTCAGACCCGGTCGCAAGCGATGAGCGCTCGCAACCTGGTCGATGGTGGCTCAGAGCGCATGCACACGACGGAGCCGCCTCCATGCGTGAGACCCGGATAGTGACGGGCAATATGTTGCTGCGGGTCTCGCACCAAAGGGGGAACAAGAACACTCACCCAATGTAATAGAGTCCGAGAACATGGGAACTCAGGCAATGTAATAGACAGAGAACATGGAAACTCGCCCAATGTAATAGAGTCAGAGAACATGCCGAAAGCTCTCTGGGGCTTGCGGCCACGAGACCTTACCACAAGGTTCTCGTCGCAAGCCCGATGGTCGCGATGGTCTTGACCATTGCAATCATCATCCTGGCCGCTCGCATTAGCTGTGGGTGGCAACACACAGCAATGCGCTCCATAAAAACAAAAAAAGACGCCCTGATTCAGAGCGAGCGCTCTGTCAGAGCATCCGGCTCTGAATCAGGGCCAAAGAACATGGAAACTCGCCCAATGTAATAGAGTCAGAGAACATGAAAACTCGCACAATGTAATAGAGTCAGAGAACATGGAAACTCACCCAATGTAATAGAGAACATGAAAACTCGCCCAATGTAATAGAGTCCGAGAACATGGAAACTCGCCCAATGAAATAGACAGAGAACATGAAAACTCACCCAATGTAATAGAGTCAGAGAAAATGGGAACTCGCCCAATGTAATAGAGTCTGAGAACATGGGAACTCGCCCAATGTAATAGAGTCTGAGAACATGGGAACTCGCCCAATGTAATAGAGAACATGGAAACTCGCCCATTGTAATAGAGTCTGAGAACATGGGAACTCGCCCAATGTAATAGAGTCTGAGAACATGGGAACTCGCATGTTTTTAGACTCGAAAAACTCTCATGATTTAAATCCTCCTCCAGATATTTTCCCATATTGAAGATAAAACGCGACCAATGGGATAGGTTACTGCTAAACTCTCACCCTATTACATTTGGCCCATGGTAATAAAACAATAGTATTAATTAAACATAAAATAAATATTCATAAAATTATTCATCAATTCAAGTCTAATATCTGTACTCTAATGTCACCTGTAGAGATAATCTCCACTGTCCTTTTATGTTGCAAGTTCTTTAATAGTTATATATATTTAATTGTCCATTAGCCATGTAGATATATAAGGAGATCGGATGCAGTCATTATATTGTGAATATGTGGGAAATGCAGAATCTCTGTATAATTACCCAGCATCCTCTCCTCGATACTGCTGGGGATACATACCGGTCTGGACTGCACTCCCATCACGGTAAGTACTCTATCACTGCCTGGAGAAAGACCCCTAGCGATGCCGCATTCAGCATGTAACCGGCTCAGCTGGAAGGTGGTCCCGTTGTGGCTCCTCTGGCTGGAGATGAAAGCAGAAAGTGGGACGGATGGAATGATGGCCACTGACGCGTTTCTCTGCCTATTGCCAGTTTCCTCAGAGGGTTGGAGTATATGTAATCGCTATTACATTAGGATTATCATATATATTTAGGTATTAGACTTGTTCATGAATTGATGGATAAGTTTATGAATATTTATTTTATGTTTAATTAATACTATTGTTTTATAACCATATGCATAAAAGCGTGCCATAAGGAACAAAATATATCTCATAGCTCTTGTGTAATTATGAATGGATGGAGACAGAGGCTGAATATAGGCAGGACTGAGTTATTACTAATTGAGTCAGGCACAGTTATGTAACCACTGAGCCAACGGGATCACTATGCAGCATAAACCAGAATAGCAGAGGAACGCTACACTACAGCGCTACCAGCCCACCACGGGGATAGAGGGCTACACATTGTGCCTGAGTCTGTAATCATAGATGACCTGAGGTCAGCATGTACAGTGTGGGTGACAGTGTCCACCCTCCTCACCCACAAATGGCCCCCACACCGCAGAGTGAAGAAGCTGGCCTCAGCGAGGCCAGGAGACGGCTGAAAGATGACGTGGTTGTGATAGGGAATAGGGGAGGGGGGAATACTGGGTCCAATATACTAGCACTGTATATATATATATATATATATATATGTACAAATAGATTCTATCCCTTCTCCATAACTTACATAGTTTAGGAAAAGGTGCAGCTCCTTGTGATCCAAGGGGTTAATTGTTGCCTCAAACAACGGTAAGAAAATGTTTTCTATCATCTTTCCAAAATCTGGAAGGATCTTCTTTGATGCAAAAATATCACTGGAAGACACAATGGATCATTAGGCCAATAGATTATTATTATTTATTATAAGCTGTAACTCTGAAGGCATTATAGGAGGCCTACGACCTGGGTGCTAATATTTTTGGCTTTATACATTAATGGTTTTTCCAACTGATACAATTATAGGGAAACATGATTCATATTTATTCTTTTGTATATTTTAAAACAATATTAGGAGCACATTTATCAAGAGAAATATGTGGAATATCCACTGAAAACAGCTGTTTTCAAGGGAAACTCACAAATATCAATCATCCCTAGAATGTATCTACGGAGATAAATCTTCAGCGGACCCTCCATTTGTGATCAAAAAAACTGACCCCTTACTGTATGCTTGTCAGGATGTGGCCTGGAATCGGCCGCTACTCACCTCCACGCCGGCGTCCTTGGGCTTAGGTGTTCAGTCGCTGGGAGTGGAGGTGAGTGGTGTCTGAGTATTCTCCCTGGGGTCTGCTAGGGCTTCCGTGCATGTGTCCTGGTTCCCGGGGTGCCGGGCATGGACACAGCCATGTTGGTCCATATCACCTGACTAGTCTCTCTCAATGGTAGTCCTGTGGTCACACAGCTGATCCCCTGATCCAATGACCAGCTACCCAGGGGTATTTGAGTCTGGCTCAAGGAAAAGGAAACTGCTGTTCAACTCCGCTGTTCCATTAAATGTTATGCTCTCCAGTGTTTTCCACGAAGTATCTACAGTGTGTTGTTTCAGCCCTCATGCTGACCTTCAGTGTTACTAGTATTAGCTCCCGTGCTAATTCCCAGTGTGTTATTTCATCTCTCTCACAGAGCTCCAGTGTTACTTGTATTAGCTCCCGTGCTAATTCCCAGTGTGTTATTTCATCTCTCTCACAGAGCTCCAGTGTTACTTGTATTAGCTCCCATGCTAATTCTCAGCGTGTTACTTTATCTCTCTCACAGAGCTCCAGTGTTACTTGTATTAGCTCCCATGCTAATTCTCAGCGTGTTACTTCATCTCTCTCACAGAGCTCCAGTGTTACTTGTGTTAGCTCCCATGCTAATTCTCAGCGTGTTACTTCACCTCTCTCACAGAGCTCCAGTGTTACTAGTATTAGCTCCCATGCTAATTCTCAGCGTGTTACTTTATCTCTCTCATAGAACTTCAGTGTTACTTGTATTAGCTCCCATGCTAATTCTCAGCGTGTTACTTCATCTCTCTCTCAGAACTCCAGTGTTACTTGTGTTAGCTCCCATGCTAATTCTAAGCGTGTTACTTCATCTCTCTCATAGAACTTCAGTGTTACTTGTGTTAGCTCCCATGCTAATTCTCAGCGTGTTACTTCATCTCTCTCACAGAGCTCCAGTGTTACTTGTATTAGCTCCCATGCTAATTCTCAGCGTGTTACTTCATCTCTCTCACAGAACTCCAGTGTTACTTGTATTCGCTCCCATGCTAATTCTCAGCGTGTTACTTCAGCTCTCTCACAGAACTCCAGTGTTACTTGTGTTAGCTCCCATGCTAATTCTCAGCATGATACTTCATCTCTCTCACAGAACTCCAGTGTTACTTGTATTAGCTCCCATGCTAATACTCAGCATGTTACTTCATCTCACTCACAGAGCTCCAGTGTTACTTGTGTTAGCTCCCATGCTAATTCCCAGCGTGTTACTTCATCTCTCTCACAGAGCTCCAGTGTTACTTGTATTAGCTCCCATGCTAATTATTCTCAGCGTGTTACTTCATCTCTCTCACAGAGCTCCAGTGTTACTTGTATTAGCTCCCATGCTAATTCCCAGCGTGTTACTTCATCTCTCTCACAGAGCTCCAGTGTTACTTGTAATAGCTCCCATGCTAATTCTCAGCGTGTTACTTCAGCTCTCTCACAGAGCTCCAGTGTTACTTGTATTAGCTCCCATGCTAATTCTCAGCGTGTTACTTCAGCTCTCTCACAGAACTCCAGTGTTACTTGCATTAGCTCCCATGCTAATTCTCAGCGTGTTACTTCATCTCTCTCACAGAACTCCAGTGTTACTTGTATTAGCTCCCATGCTAATTCTCAGCGTGTTACTTCATCTCTCTCACAGAGCTCCAGTGTTACTTGTGTTAGCTCCCATGCTAATTCTCAGGGTGTTACTTCAGCTCTCTCACAGAACTCCAGTGTTACTTGTATTAGCTCCCATGCTAATTCTCAGTGTGTTACTTCATCTCTCTCACAGAGCTCCAGTGTTACTTGTATTAGCTCCCATGCTAATTCTCAGCGTGTTACTTCATCTCTCTCACAGAGCTCCAGTGTTACTTGTGTTAGCTCCCATGCTAATTCTCAGTGTGTTACTTCAGTTCTCTCACAGAACTCCAGTGTTACTTGTATTCGCTCCCATGCTAATTCTCAGCGTATTACTTCATCTCTCTCACAGAGCTCCAGTGTTACTTGTATTAGCTCCCATGCTAATACTCAGCATGTTACTTCATCTCTCTCACAGTGCTCCAGTGTTACTTGTATTCGCTCCCATGCTAATTCCCAGCGTGTTACATCATCTCACTCACAGAGCTCCAGTGTTACTTGTGTTAGCTCCCATGCTAATTCTCAGCGTGTTACTTCAGCTCTCTCACAGAGCTCCAGTGTTACTTGTATTAGCTCCCATGCTAATTCTCAGCGTGTTACTTCAGCTCTCTCACAGAGCTCCAGTGTTACTTGTATTAGCTCCCATGCTAATTCTCAGCGTGTTACTTCATCTATCTCACAGAGCTCCAGTGTTACTTGTATTAGCTCCCATGCTAATTCTCAGCGTGTTACTTCAGCTCTCTCACAGAACTCCAGTGTTACTTGTGTTAGCTCCCATGCTAATTCTCAGCGTGTTACTTCAGCTCTCTCACAGAACTCCAGTGTTACTTGTATTAGCTCCCATGCTAATTCTCAGCATGATACTTCATCTCTCTCACAGAGCTCCAGTGTTACTTGTGTTAGCTCCCATGCTAATTCTCAGCGTGTTACTTCATCTCTCTCACAGAGCTCCAGTGTTACTTGTATTAGCTCCCATGCTGATTCTCAGCGTGTTACTTCATCTCTCTCACAGAACTCCAGTGTTACTTGTATTAGCTCCCATGCTAAATCTCAGCGTGTTACTTAATATCTCTCACAGAACTCCAGTGTTACTTGTATTCGCTCCCATGCTAATTCCCAGCGTGTTACTTTAGCTCTCTTACAGAGCTCCAGTGTTACTTGTGTTAGCTCCCATGCTAATTCTCAGCGTGTTACTTCATCTCTCTCACAGAGCTCCAGTGTTACTTGTATTAGCTCCCATGCTGATTCTCAGCGTGTTACTTCATCTCTCTCACAGAACTCCAGTGTTACTTGTATTAGCTCCCATGCTAAATCTCAGCGTGTTACTTAATATCTCTCACAGAACTCCAGTGTTACTTGTATTCGCTCCCATGCTAATTCCCAGCGTGTTACTTTAGCTCTCTTACAGAGCTCCTGTGTTACTTGTATTAGCTCCCATGCTAATTCTCAGCGTGTTACTTCATCTCTCTCACAGAGCTCCAGTGTTACTTGTGTTAGCTCCAGTGTTACTTGTGTTAGCTCCCATGCTAATTCTCTGCGTGTTACTTCATCTCTCTCACAGAGCTCCAGTGTTACTTGTATTAGCTCCCATGCTAATTCTCACCGTGTTACTTCAGCTCTCTCACAGAACTCCAGTGTTACTTGTATTCGCTCCCATGCTAATTCCCAGCGTGTTACTTCATCTCACTCACAGAGCTCCAGTGTTACTTGTGTTAGCTCCCATGCTAATTCTCAGCGTGTTACTTCATCTCTCTCACAGAACACCAGTGTTACTTGTATTAGCTCCCATGCTAACTCTCAGCGTGTTACTTCAGCTCTCTCACAGAGCTCCAGTGTTTACTTGTATTAGCTCCCATGCTAATTCTCAGTGTGTTATTTCGTCTCTCTCACAGAGCTCCAGTGTTACTTGTATTAGCTCCCATGCTAATTCTCAGCGTGTTACTTCATCTCTCTCACAGAGCTCCAGTGTTACTTGTATTAGCTCCCATGCTGATTCTCAGCGTGTTACTTCATCTCTCTCACAGAATTCCAGTGTTACTTGTATTCGCTCCCATGCTAATTCTCAGCGTATTACTTCATCTCTCTCACAGAGCTCCAGTGTTACTTGTATTAGCTCCCATGCTAATTCTCAGCATGTTACTTCATCTCTCTCACAGAGCTCCAGTGTTACTTGTATTAGCTCCCATGCTAATTCTCAGCGTGTTACTTCATCTCTCTCACAGAGCTCCAGTGTTACTTGTATTAGCTCCCATGCTGATTCTCAGCGTGTTACTTCATCTCTCTCACAGAACTCCAGTGTTACTTGTATTAGCTCCCATGCTAATTCTCAGCGTATTACTTCATCTCTCTCACAGAGCTCCAGTGTTACTTGTATTAGCTCCCATGCTGATTCTCAGCGTGTTACTTCAGCTCTCTCGCAGAACTCCAGTGTTACTTGTGTTAGCTCCCATGCTAATTCTCTGCGTGTTACATCATCTCTCTCACAGAGCTCCAGTGTTACTTGTGTTAGTTCCCATGCTAATTCTCAGTGTGTTACTTCATCTCTCTCACAGAGCTCCAGTGTTACTTGTATTAGCTCCCATGCTAATTATTCTAGGCGTGTTATTTCGTCTCTCTCACAGAGCTCCAGTGTTACTTGTGTTAGCTCCCATGCTGATTCTCAGCGTGTTACTTCAGCACTCTCGCAGAACTCCAGTGTTACTTGTATTAGCTCCCATGCTAAATCTCAGCGTGCTACTTAATCTCTCTCACAGAACTCCAGTGTTACTTGTATTCGCTCCCATGCTAATTCCCAGCGTGTTACTTTAGCTCTCTTACAGAGCTCCTGTGTTACTTGTATTAGCTCCCATGCTAATTCTCAGCGTGTTACTTCATCTCTCTCACAGAGCTCCAGTGTTACTTGTGTTAGCTCCAGTGTTACTTGTGTTAGCTCCCATGCTAATTCTCTGCGTGTTACTTCATCTCTCTCACAGAGCTCCAGTGTTACTTGTGTTAGCTCCCATGCTAATTCTCAGCGTGTTACTTCATCTCTCTCACAGAACTCCAGTGTTACTTGTATTAGCTCCCATGCTAATTCTCAGCGTGTTACTTCAGCTCTCTCACAGAACTCCACTGTTACTTGTATTAGCTCCCATGCTAATTCTCAGCGTGTTACTTCAGCTCTCTCACAGAACTCCAGTGTTACTTGTATTAGCTCCCATGCTAATTCTCAGCGTGTTACTTCATCTCTCTCACAGAACTCCAGTGTTACTTGTATTAGCTCCCATGCTAATTCCCAGTGTGTTACTTCATCTCTCTCACAGAACTCCAATGTTACTAGTATTAGCTCCCATGCTAATTCTCAGCGTGTTACTTCATCTCTCTCACAGAGCTCCAGTGTTACTTGTATTAGCTCCCATGCTAATTCTCAGTGTGTTACTTCATCTCTCTCACAGAACTCCAGTGTTACTTGTATTAGCTCCCATGCTAATTCTCAGCGTGTTACTTCATCTCTCTCACAGAACTCCAGTGTTACTTGTATTAGCTCCCATGCTAATTCTCAGCGTGTTACTTCAGCTCTCTCACAGAGCTCCAGTGTTACTTGTATTAGCTCCCATGCTAATTCCCAGCGTGTTACTTTAGCTCTCTTACAGAGCTCCTGTGTTACTTGTATTAGCTCCCATGCTAATTCTCAGCGTGTTACTTCATCTCTCTCACAGAACTTCAGTGTTACTTGTATTAGCTCCCATGCTAATTCCCAGTGTGTTACTTCATCTCTCTCACAGAACTCCAATGTTACTAGTATTAGCTCCCATGCTAATTCTCAGCGTGTTACTTCATCTCTCTCACAGAGCTCCAGTGTTACTTGTGTTAGCTCCAGTGTTACTTGTATTAGCTCCCATGCTAATTCTCAGCGTGTTACTTCATCTCTCTCACAGAACTCCAGTGTTACTTGTATTAGCTCCCATGCTAATTCTCAGCGTGTTACTTCAGCTCTCTCACAGAGCTCCTGTGTTACTTGTATTAGCTCCCATGCTAATTCCCAGCGTGTTACTTTAGCTCTCTTACAGAGCTCCTGTGTTACTTGTATTAGCTCCCATGCTAATTCTCAGCGTGTTACTTCATCTCTCTCACAGAGCTCCAGTGTTACTTGTGTTAGCTCCAGTGTTACTTGTGTTAGCTCCCATGCTAATTCTCTGCGTGTTACTTCATCTCTCTCACAGAGCTCCAGTGTTACTTGTGTTAGCTCCCATGCTAATTCTCAGCGTGTTACTTCATCTCTCTCACAGAACTCCAGTGTTACTTGTATTAGCTCCCATGCTAATTCTCAGCGTGTTACTTCAGCTCTCTCACAGAACTCCAGTGTTACTTGTATTAGCTCCCATGCTAATTCTCAGCGTGTTACTTCATCTCTCTCACAGAACTCCAGTGTTACTTGTATTAGCTCCCATGCTAATTCTCAGCGTGTTACTTCAGCTCTCTCACAGAACTCCAGTGTTACTTGTATTAGCTCCCATGCTAATTCTCAGCGTGTTACTTCATCTCTCTCACAGAACTCCAGTGTTACTTGTATTAGCTCCCATGCTAATTCTCAGCGTGTTACTTCATCTCTCTCACAGAGCTCCTGTGTTACTTGAATTAGCTCCCATGCTAATTCTCAGTGTGTTACTTCATCTCTCTCACAGAGCTCCAGTGTTACTTGTATTAGCTCCCATGCTAATTCCCAGTGTGTTACTTCATCTCTCTCACAGAGCTCCAGTGTTACTTGTGTTAGCTCCCATGCTAATTCTCAGCGTGTTACTTTAGCTCTCTTACAGAGCTCCTGTGTTACTTGTGTTAGCTCCCATGCTAATTCCCAGCGTGTTACTTCATCTCTCTCACAGAGCTCCTGTGTTACTTGTGTTAGCTCCCATGCTAATTCCCAGCGTGTTACTTCATCTCTCTCACAGAGCTCCTGTGTTACTTTTATTAGCTCTCAAATAATTCTCAGCGTGTTACTTCAGCTCTCTCACAGAACTCCAGTGTTCCTTGTATTAGCTCCCATGCTAATTCTCAGCTTGTTACTTCAGCTCTCTCGCAGAACTTCAGTGTTACTTGTGTTAGCTCCTATGCTAATTCTCAGCGTGTTACTTCATCTCTCTCACAGAGCTCCAGTATTACTTGTGTTAGCTCCCATGCTAATACTCAGCATGTTACTTTAGCTCTCTCACAGAACTCCAGTGTTACTTGTATTAGCTCCCATGCTAATTCTCAGCGTGTTACTTCATCTCTCTCACAGAGCTCCAGTGTTGCTTGTATTAGCTCCCATGCTAATTCCCAGCGTGTTACTTCATCTCTCTCACAGAGCTCCAGTGTAACTTGTATTAGCTCCCATGCTAATTCTCAGTGTGTTACTTCATCTCTCTCACAGAACTCCAGTGTTACTTGTATTAGCTCCCATGCTAATTCTCAGTGTGTTACTTCATCTCTCTCACAGAATTCCAGTGTTACTTGTATTAGCTCCCATGCTAATTCTCAGTGTGTTACTTCATCTCTCTCACAGAGCTCCAGTGTTACTTGTATTAGCTCCCATGCTAATTCTCAGCGTGTTACTTCATCTCTCTCACAGAACTCCAGTGTTACTTGTATTAGCTCCCATGCTAATTCCCAGCGTGTTACTTCAGCTCTCTCACAGAGCTCCAGTGTTACTTGTATTAGCTCCCATGCTAATTCCCAGCATGTTACTTTAGCTCTCTTACAGAGCTCCTGTGTTACTTGTATTAGCTCCCATGCTAATTCTCAGCGTGTTACTTCATCTCTCTCACAGAGCTCCAGTGTTACTTGTGTTAGCTCCAGTGTTACTTGTGTTAGCTCCCATGCTAATTCTCTGCGTGTTACTTCATCTCTCTCACAGAGCTCCAGTGTTACTTGTGTTAGCTCCCATGCTAATTCTCAGCGTGTTACTTCATCTCTCTCACAGAACTCCAGTGTTACTTGTATTAGCTCCCATGCTAATTCTCAGTGTGTTACTTCAGCTCTCTCACAGAACTCCAGTGTTACTTGTATTAGCTCCCATGCTAATTCTCAGCGTGTTACTTCATCTCTCTCACAGAACTCCAGTGTTACTTGTATTAGCTCCCATGCTAATTCCCAGTGTGTTACTTCATCTCTTTCACAGAACTCCAATGTTACTAGTATTAGCTCCCATGCTAATTCTCAGCGTGTTACTTCATCTCTCTCACAGAGCTCCAGTGTTACTTGTATTAGCTCCCATGCTAATTCTCAGTGTGTTACTTCATCTCTCTCACAGAACTCCAGTGTTACTTGTATTAGCTCCCATGCTAATTCTCAGCGTGTTACTTCATCTCTCTCACAGAACTCCAGTGTTACTTGTATTAGCTTCCATGCTAATTCTCAGCGTGTTACTTCAGCTCTCTCACAGAGCTCCAGTGTTACTTGTATTAGCTCCCATGCTAATTCCCAGCGTGTTACTTTAGCTCTCTTACAGAGCTCCTGTGTTACTTGTATTAGCTCCCATGCTAATTCTCAGCGTGTTACTTCATCTCTCTCACAGAACTCCAGTGTTACTTGTATTAGCTCCCATGCTAATTCCCAGTGTGTTACTTCATCTCTCTCACAGAACTCCAATGTTACTAGTATTAGCTCCCATGCTAATTCTCAGCGTGTTACTTCATCTCTCTCACAGAGCTCCAGTGTTACTTGTATTAGCTCCCATGCTAATTCTCAGCGTGTTACTTCAGCTCTCTCACAGAACTCCAGTGTTACTTGTATTAGCTCCCATGCTAATTCTCAGCGTGTTACTTCAGCTCTCTCACAGAGCTCCAGTGTTACTTGTATTAGCTCCCATGCTAATTCCCAGCGTGTTACTTTAGCTCTCTTACAGAGCTCCTGTGTTACTTGTATTAGCTCCCATGCTAATTCTCAGCGTGTTACTTCATCTCTCTCACAGAGCTCCAGTGTTACTTGTGTTAGCTCCAGTGTTACTTGTATTAGCTCCCATGCTAATTCTCAGCGTGTTACTTCATCTCTCTCACAGAACTCCAGTGTTACTTGTATTAGCTCCCATGCTAATTCTCAGCATGTTACTTCAGCTCCCTCACAGAGCTCCAGTGTTACTTGTATTAGCTCCCATGCTAATTCCCAGCGTGTTACTTTAGCTCTCTTACAGAGCTCCTGTGTTACTTGTATTAGCTCCCATGCTAATTCTCAGCGTGTTACTTCATCTCTCTCACAGAGCTCCAGTGTTACTTGTGTTAGCTCCAGTGTTACTTGTGTTAGCTCCCATGCTAATTCTCTGCGTGTTACTTCATCTCTCTCACAGAGCTCCAGTGTTACTTGTGTTAGCTCCCATGCTAATTCTCAGCGTGTTACTTCATCTCTCTCACAGAACTCCAGTGTTACTTGTATTAGCTCCCATGCTAATTCTCAGCGTGTTACTTCAGCTCTCTCACAGAACTCCACTGTTACTTGTATTAGCTCCCATGCTAATTCTCAGCGTGTTACTTCATCTCTCTCACAGAACTCCAGTGTTACTTGTATTAGCTCCCATGCTAATTCTCAGCGTGTTACTTCAGCTCTCTCACAGAACTCCAGTGTTACTTGTATTAGCTCCCATGCTAATTCTCAGCGTGTTACTTCATCTCTCTCACAGAACTCCAGTGTTACTTGTATTAGCTCCCATGCTAATTCTCAGCGTGTTACTTCATCTCTCTCACAGAGCTCCTGTGTTACTTGTATTAGCTCCCATGCTAATTCTCAGTGTGTTACTTCATCTCTCTCACAGAGCTCCAGTGTTACTTGTATTAGCTCCCATGCTAATTCCCAGCGTGTTACTTCATCTCTCTCACAGAGCTCCAGTGTTACTTGTGTTAGCTCCCATGCTAATTCTCAGCGTGTTACTTTAGCTCTCTTACAGAGCTCCTGTGTTACTTGTGTTAGCTCCCATGCTAATTCCCAGCGTGTTACTTCATCTCTCTCACAGAGCTCCTGTGTTACTTGTGTTAGCTCCCATGCTAATTCCCAGCGTGTTACTTTAGCTCTCTTACAGAGCTCCTGTGTTACTTGTATTAGCTCCCATGCTAATTCTCAGCGTGTTACTTCATCTCTCTCACAGAGCTCCAGTGTTACTTGTGTTAGCTCCAGTGTTACTTGTGTTAGCTCCCATGCTAATTCTCTGCGTGTTACTTCATCTCTCTCACAGAGCTCCAGTGTTACTTCTGTTAGCTCCCATGCTAATTCTCAGCGTGTTACTTCATCTCTCTCACAGAACTCCAGTGTTACTTGTATTAGCTCCCATGCTAATTCTCAGCGTGTTACTTCAGCTCTCTCACAGAACTCCAGTGTTACTTGTATTAGCTCCCATGCTAATTCTCAGCGTGTTACTTCATCTCTCTCACAGAACTCCAGTGTTACTTGTATTAGCTCCCATGCTAATTCCCAGTGTGTTACTTCATCTCTCTCACAGAACTCCAATGTTACTAGTATTAGCTCCCATGCTAATTCTCAGCGTGTTACTTCATCTCTCTCACAGAGCTCCAGTGTTACTTGTATTAGCTCCCATGCTAATTCTCAGTGTGTTACTTCATCTCTCTCACAGAACTCCAATGTTACTTGTATTAGCTCCCATGCTAATTCTCAGCGTGTTACTTCATCTCTCTCACAGAACTCCAGTGTTACTTGTATTAGCTCCCATGCTAATTCTCAGCGTGTTACTTCAGCTCTCTCACAGAGCTCCAGTGTTACTTGTATTAGCTCCCATGCTAATTCCCAGCGTGTTACTTTAGCTCTCTTACAGAGCTCCTGTGTTACTTGTATTAGCTCCCATGCTAATTCTCAGCGTGTTACTTCATCTCTCTCACAGAACTCCAGTGTTACTTGTATTAGCTCCCATGCTAATTCCCAGTGTGTTACTTCATCTCTCTCACAGAACTCCAATGTTACTAGTATTAGCTCCCATGCTAATTCTCAGCGTGTTACTTCATCTCTCTCACAGAGCTCCAGTGTTACTTGTATTAGCTCCCATGCTAATTCTCAGCGTGTTACTTCAGCTCTCTCACAGAACTCCAGTGTTACTTGTATTAGCTCCCATGCTAATTCTCAGCGTGTTACTTCAGCTCTCTCACAGAGCTCCAGTGTTACTTGTATTAGCTCCCATGCTAATTCCCAGCGTGTTACTTTAGCTCTCTTACAGAGCTCCTGTGTTACTTGTATTAGCTCCCATGCTAATTCTCAGCGTGTTACTTCATCTCTCTCACAGAGCTCCAGTGTTACTTGTGTTAGCTCCAGTGTTACTTGTATTAGCTCCCATGCTAATTCTCAGCGTGTTACTTCATCTCTCTCACAGAACTCCAGTGTTACTTGTATTAGCTCCCATGCTAATTCTCAGCATGTTACTTCAGCTCTCTCACAGAGCTCCAGTGTTACTTGTATTAGCTCCCATGCTAATTCCCAGCATGTTACTTTAGCTCTCTTACAGAGCTCCTGTGTTACTTGTATTAGCTCCCATGCTAATTCTCAGCGTGTTACTTCATCTCTCTCACAGAGCTCCAGTGTTACTTGTGTTAGCTCCAGTGTTACTTGTGTTAGCTCCCATGCTAATTCTCTGCGTGTTACTTCATCTCTCTCACAGAGCTCCAGTGTTACTTGTGTTAGCTCCCATGCTAATTCTCAGCGTGTTACTTCATCTCTCTCACAGAACTCCAGTGTTACTTGTATTAGCTCCCATGCTAATTCTCAGCGTGTTACTTCAGCTCTCTCACAGAACTCCAGTGTTACTTGTATTAGCTCCCATGCTAATTCTCAGCGTGTTACTTCATCTCTCTCACAGAACTCCAGTGTTGCTTGTATTAGCTCCCATGCTAATTCCCAGCGTGTTACTTCATCTCTCTCACAGAGCTCCAGTGTTACTTGTATGAGCTCCCATGCTAATTCTCAGTGTGTTACTTCATCTCTCTCACAGAACTCCAGTGTTACTTGTATTAGCTCCCATGCTAATTCTCAGTGTGTTACTTCATCTCTCTCACAGAGCTCCAGTGTTACTTGTATAAGCACCCATGCTAATTCTCAGCGTGTTACTTCATCTCTCACAGAGCTCCAGTGTTACTTGTGTTAGCTCCCATGCTAATTCTCAGCGTGTTACTTCATCTCTCTCACAGAACTCCAGTGTTACTTGTATTAGCTCCCATGCTAATTCTCAGTGTGTTACTTTAGCTCTCTCACAGAGCTCCAGTGTTACTTGTGTTAGCTCCCATGCTAATTCTCAGCGTGTTACTTCATCTCTCTCACAGAGCTCCAGTGTTACTTGTATTAGCTCCCATGCTAATTCTCAGCGTGTTACTTCATCTCTCTCACAGAGCTCCAGTGTTACTTGTATTAGCTCCCATGCTAACTCTCAGCGTGTTACTTCAGCTCTCTCACAGAACTCCAGTGTTACTTGTATTAGCTCCCGTGCTAATTCCCAGCGTGTTACTTCATCTCGCTCACAGAACTCCAGTGTTACTTGTGTTAGCTCCCATGCTAATTCTCAGCGTGTTACTTCATCTCTCTCACAGAGCTCCAGTGTTACTTGTATAAGCTCCCATGCTAATTCTCAGCGCGTTACTTCATCTCTCTCACAGAGCTCCAGTGTTACTTGTATTAGCTCCCATGCTAATTCTCAGCGTGTTACTTCATCTCTCTCACAGAGCTCCAGTGTTACTTGTATAAGCACCCATGCTAATTCTCAGCGTGTTACTTCATCTCTCTCACAGAGCTCCAGTGTTACTTGTGTTAGCTCCCATGCTAATTCTCAGCGTGTTACTTCATCTCTCTCACAGAACTCCAGTGTTACTTGTATAAGCTCCCATGCTAATTCTCAGTGTGTTACTTCATCTCTCTCACAGAGCTCCAGTGTTACTTGTATTAGCTCCCATGCTAATTCTCAGCATGTTACTTCATCTCTCTCACAGAGCTCCAGTGTTACTTGTATTAGCTCCCATGCTAATTCTCATTGTGTTACTTCATCTCTCTCACAGAGCTCCAGTGTTACTTGTATTAGCTCCCATGCTAATTCTCAGAGTGTTACTTCATCTCTCTCACAGAACTCCAGTGTTACTTGTGTTAGCTCCCATGCTAATTCTCAGCGTGTTACTTCATCTCTCTCACAGAACTCCAGTGTTACTTGTGTTAGCTCCCATGCTAATTCTCAGCGTGTTACTTCATCTCTCTCACAGAACTCCAGTGTTACTTGTGTTAGCTCCCATGCTAATTCTCAGCGTGTTACTTCATCTCTCTCACAGAGCTCCAGTGTTACTTGTGTTAGCTCCCATGCTAATTTTCATCGTGTTACTTCATCTCTCTCACAGAACTCCAGTGTTACTTGTGTTAGCTCACATGCTAATTCTCAGCGTGTTACTTCATCTCACTCACAGAACTCCAGTGTTTCATGTGTTAGCTCCCATGCTAATTCTCAGCGTATTACTTCATCTCACTCACAGAACTCCAGTGTTTCATGTATTCGCTCCCATGCTAATTCTCAGCGTGTTACTTCAGCTCTCTCACAGAACTCCAGTGTTACTTGTATTAGCTCACAAGCTAATTCTCAGCGTGTTACTTCATCTCTCTCACAGAACTCCAGTGTTACTTGTGTTAGCTCCCATGCTAATTCTCAGTGTGTTACTTCATCTCTCTCGCAGAACTCCAGTGTTACTTGTGTTAGCTCCCATGCTAATTCTCAGTGTGTTACTTCATCTCTCTCACAGAACTCCAGTGTTACTTGTGTTAGCTCTCATGCTAATTCTCAGTGTGTTACTTCATCTCTCTCACAGAGCTCCAGTGTTACTTGTATTAGCTCCCATGCTAATTCTCAGCGTATTACTTCATCTCTCTCACAGAACTCCAGTGTTACTTGTATTAGCTCCCATGCTAATTCTCAGCATGTTACTTCATCTCTCTCACAGAGCTCCAGTGTTACTTGTATTAGCTCCCATGCTAATTATTCTCAGCGTGTTACTTCATCTCTCTCACAGAACTCCAGTGTTACTTGTGTTAGCTCCCATGCTAATTTTCAGCGTGTTACTTCATCTCTCTCACAGAACTCCAGTGTTACTTGTGTTAGCTCACATGCTAATTCTCAGCGTGTTACTTCAGCTCTCTCACAGAACTCCAGTGTTACTTGTATTAGCTCCCATGCTAATTCTCAGCGTGTTACTTCATCTCTCTCAGAGCTCCAGTGTTACTTGTATTAGCTCCCATGCTAATTCTCAGTGTGTTACTTTAGCTCTCTTACAGACCTCCAGTGTTACTTGTATTACCTCCCATGCTAATTCCCAGTGTGTTACTTTAGCTCTCTTACAGACCTCCAGTGTTACTTGTATTAGCTCCCATGCTAATTCTCAGCGTGTTACTTCATCTCTCTCACAGAGCTCCAGTTTTACTTGTATTAGCTCCCATGCTAATTCTCTGCGTGTTGCTTCATCTCTCTCACAGAACTCCAGTGTTACTTGTGTTAGCTCCCATGCTAATTCTCAGCGTGTTACTTCATCTCTCTCATAGAACTCCAGTGTTACTTGTATTAGCTCCCATGCTAATTCTCAGCGTGTTACTTTAGCTCTCTCACAGAACTGCAGTGTTTCATGTATCAGTTCCTGTGCGGTCTTTCAGTGTGCTGCTCAGCTCCCAAGCTGCCTCTCTGTGTTACAGGTGTCAGCCTTCAAGCTAATTCCTAATTTAGCTGTCTAGCTGCATCCCTGTGTATACTTCACTCCTATAATAGATTCTACTGTGACTGCTTCTAAGGCTCCGCAGTGTTCCTTCCCAGTGATCCCTCCTCGTGACTACCATCGCCATTCGTCATATCATACCAAGTATTGATTACCATCAATTCTCAGTGTCTAATTCCAAGTATCGATTACCATCGATTCTCAGTGTCTCATTCCAATTGCTGATTACCATCGATTTTCAGTGTCTCATTCCATGTGCTGATTACCATCGATTCTCAGTGTCTCATTCCAAGTGCTGATTACCATCGATTGTCAGTGTCTCATTCCAAGTGCTGATTACCATCGATTCTCAGTGTCTCATTCCAAGTGCTGATTACCATCGATTCTCAGGGTCTCATTGCAAGTGCTGATTACCAAAGATTCTCAGTGTCTCATTCCAAGTGCCAAGTATCATCTTATGATATCTTCCAGTGACAAGTGCTGCGATTAAAACCACAGTGTGTACCTTGTACCCTCATCAAGTGTCATCTCATCTAGTACCATTCTTTAGTGACTGTGCTGCTTTTAAAGCCACAAACTGTGTACTCTGGGCCTGATTCAGACCCGCTCGCGAGCGTGATGGTGGCCCAGTGCACATGTGCACGACGGAGCCGGCTCCGTCATGCGCATGTGCGAGACCCGGATAGCGGCAGGCAAACCGTCGCTCCGAGTCTCGTACCAAAGGGGGCGTGCTGTCGATGTTGAGTGACAGCACGCCCCCTTTGGTGGGCGGGCCGGGGGAGAGGCTGCCCAAACAGAGGCGTTCCCATGTGAACACCTCCGTTTGGGGGCGACCCCACTGACATCACGAGTGACGTCAGTGGGAGAGATTTCGTCTCTGTTTGAGCCGAAATCTCTCTTGGGTTTGTGGCAATGAGACCCTACCACAAGGGTCTCGTCGAAAGCCCGATGGTCACGATGGTCTTGACCATTGCGACCATCTTCCTGGCCGCTTGCTATAGCTGTGGGTGGTCATCCACAGCCATGCGAGCGGCCGGGAGGCCGCTCTAAAAAACAAGAAGACCGGCCCTGATTCAGAGTGAGCGCTCTGTCAGAGCATACGGCTCTGAATCATTCCTCTGTGACTGTGCTGTGTCTGAGTACCTGTATAGTTACTGTATTCCGTGACTGGATCCTCCAAGTTACCAAGAGCATACCAGTGTTTCATTCCACTCATTATTGCAGTGACATTTCCTAGTCTCTTCGTCACTCCCAGCTACCTAACCAGGGGGCCGCGACCTGCTCACTCGGTGCGGTGAAACCCATATCCCAACAGGAGGGGTCACTGGTGGGTTAGACTCTGCGCCCCTGGTTACTGGGACTGACCTTTATTGAGGACACCAGCACTGTCACTCCCCTCGCTACCTCCTAGCCATCCTAACCTCCTGGCCCCCTGTCCTCCTCAGAGGAACTCCTAGCCTCAGATCGTGACAAGGCTTCTATAAGGGAATGACACCTGGACTCCAAGGGGTAAATTTACTAAGTTGGGAGTTCTATTTAAGAAGTGATGTTGCCCATAGCAATCAATCAGATTCTACTTCTCATTAATATACAGTAGCACCTTCTAGAAGGTAATACCTGGAATCTGATTGGTTGCTATGGGCAACATCATTTCTTAATAGAACTCCCATATTAGTAAATTTACCCCCTAGTGCTCCATGTAAGAAGGAAACTAAATGCTGCTGGCATATTTTGGTTAGTATCATAGTGGGTATCTAACATAATTTACCACTCCGGCGAGGTCCAGCGTAGGGATGGACATCGGAAGCTGATGGTTAGCTACCATTGCTGTTTCTGATTCGATGGAAGTACTTTATCCATTGAATACCGAGAATTGGATGGTTACATCTATTCTCAGTGTATGGGGAGCTTGGTGGAGCCCAGCATCTCAGAGAAATGCTGGGCACACCCCACAGTGACGTGAAAGGGGGTGCCACGAGGCCCCGTTCCCTTTCACAGAGACTCCACCCACTTTCCGGCCATAAGTATAACCATTGCGATGGTTATACTATTTAACAGTTGCGATGCGATGGCTAGTTGCCATTGCATTGCAAGCTCGGATGTCGGAAGCCCGGCAACCATTCAATGCTGGGCTTCCAATGTCCATCCCTAGTCCAGCGGCGTCCTCCTCTTTGGTGCTGTTCTCCGCTGTGTTGCCGGCAGCCTAATGCTGCCAGCGGTGGGCTCATGAGTAATGCGCCTCCATGACGTCCACCTGTGCATGCGCATTGTACTTTTCCCCTGGAAGGCTTTGCAGGGTCCCCTTTAATCTGTAGATGGCCTAAGTGATACAGTCACAGACCGCAGTAAGCTGAATACAGAGCTCGTAGCCCCCTTAGTGAGTGCTGAAGGAGTCATGGCTCGTTATTAAATGGAGTCAATAGAGATAAATCCTGATGCTGTATAATGTCATAGCTCTGATTCACGTACAAGATTCGAGGAACCTGGATCATCCAGCGCATGTTGGGTGAATACAGCTTGTGTTTGATAAACCACTTGGCCATAATGTCCCATTCTGTGGCGGAACGCCCGTAGATTGATAACCGAGGCTCGGTGTACTGGTATTTGCTGTCCTCCAGCTCTCGGGCCACTTCCTGTGGAGACAGGAGTCCTGTTACTGGTGACACTACAAGAGACCTTACATCTAGTATCTTAATATAATGTAGCATTTCACACACTCATTAGCGGTACTCCGGTAATATATAAAGGACTCGCTGCTCCGGTTCCCATGTTAGAGAAAAGTAATGAAATGTTATAGGAGTCATCCACAAAAACCGCTTAATGCACACTGGGGCTGACACAGAGCTGCCGGCATAAATGGGCGCAATAGCGCAGTATCAGCAACAAATGTGCCCGGGTAACGCCAGGCATATGTCACAAGCACACCCATCTTATAACCCATTTCATTTTTCATTAGGGAAATAAAAATGTTATATTAATCATCAATAACAGCTCAAGAAACAATTCTCCTTCTCATGTACGAAGCAAAAATAGAAAACTGCGAGCAAAGCCGAAAGCGTTAGCCAATCACAAGCGGTTCACTAGTGCTGGCTATATAATCAGCGTAGATGCGATTACACCAGCGCCTGATCTGGTCCGGGAGATGGCAGCGCTGTCTGAGAGGTCTCTGGAGGGACTCAGGGCCTGATTCACCAAGGAACGCAAAGGAAAGAACGGATGCACCCGTCTGCTGCGAGTATATGCTAATCAATGCATACGCACGGAGACAGCAGTGCAAGATGCAGATGCCCAGCCCTACATGTAGCCGCCCATCTTCCTTTACTCAAAGCCTGATCAGTACGCAAGATACAGTAGCGTAAACATCGGTAACATGGAGAACCATCGCCCACATTTGCATAATAGTGGTTGACCAGACCTTGCGCAGGATCTTGACAACTTCCTGCGTGCACGGAGTCTCATCACTGCATCCTTCACCGCACTGGCTTAGGCGTCCCAATGCACAGGCACGCCTGCGTTCACCCGACCACCCCCTGTCACCACCGACAGACGGCACTTCCTGTCAATCAATATCGGAAGGGGTCTGCCTGCACGCTGCGTGTAGTCTGCGTACGCTTACCAGAATGAACTGGCTAGTTAGCGCACACGCAGTGCGCAGTACACAAACATCGGCCAAGTGCATGCGTTCTCTCCTTTGCGTTGCTTGCTGAATCAGGCCCTCAGTCCTTGCTTGTGACGAGCAAACTAACACTAAGGAGACGAGATAACAGGTGAAGAACATTTTATATGTAACCAGTATAAAGCACGGAGCATCATTCACTGAGATCAGCACACCTGTCACACAAACGCTGCACTACAGTACAGCATACCTGTCACACACACGCTGCACTACAGTACAGCACACCTGTCACACACACGCTGCACTACAGTACAGCACACCTGTCACACACGCTGCAGTATAGATCATACCTTGATGATACGAGCAAAATATTCCCCTTCTATGTAGTTCTCGGTCTTCAGGTACAGATCTCTCAGTTCGCTGGCACCCACTGGGTTGTACTTGGCATTGAACTTATCAAAACGATGAAAAGTTTGTCGCCCCTGCAACAATGAAGCATATTAGTAAGATTATGTCAAGCAGGGGTTTTCTTATTGGGGCTGGACCCACTGGAACCAAGGACCTCATTCAGAGGTGGTCGTTAGTTGCAGGCGGTCGCACTGAATCAGGGCAGCCGCTTGCATCCTGAATGACCGCCTCCTTGTCAATCAGTAAGCTGTGGGTTGATCGTCGCGATGGTGGACACCATCGCGACCAACGGGGCTTACGACCAGGCCCTAAGGTTGGGTCTGGGCACTCGTAAGCCCCAGGGAGCTCCCTGCTCTGAAAGAGCAGGAAACTCCCCACTGACATCACTGATGATGTCAGTGCGGCCACCCACAAAACGGTACGCGTTCGTTAAGGAACGCCTCCGTTTTGGAAACCACCCCCCCGGCCCGCCTACAAAAAGGGGCGAGCTGTCGATCAACATAGACAGCTGCCCCTTTTGTAGAGAGCTCCGGAGCGACAGAGTTTCTCTGTCACTCCGGGGCTTGCGCACATGCAGTGCGGCCACTGCACATGCACAGGACTAACCATCGAGTCGGTTGCGAGCGCATCGGCGCTTGCGACCGACTCTGAATGAGGTCCCAAGTCCCTTTCTCACTGACCAGGCTGGAACCTAGGGCCTGATTCAGAGGGCATATTGCTACCCATATTGCTGGGTGTATTGCTACCCATATTGCTGGGCGTATTGCTACCCATATTGCTGGGTGTATGGCTGCCCATATTGCTGGGTGTATTGCTGCCCATATTGCTGGGTGTATTGCTGCCCATATTGCTGGGTGTATGGCTGCCCATATTGCTGGGTGTATTGCTGCCCATATTGCTGGGTGTATGGCTGCCCATACTGCTGGGTGTGTTGCTACCCATATTGCTGGGCGTATTGCTACCCATATTGCTGGGCGTATTGCTACCCATATTGCTGGGCGTATTGCTGGGCGTTGTCGAAGCTGGATAATTAGCTGAGACAAGAGCAGTATAAAATTTAATTATAGCGACGCCATCTTGCGACTGGCCGCAAGACGCCATCTTGGAAATAAGATCGCAAGACACCATTTTGCGAATGGCCGCCCAAGCGCCATTTTAGATAAACTCACAATTAAGTACATATGGCGATATTACTAGTAGCATCATGCGATTGCATCTTTCACCATTTCACATTCACACATTAATACGCACAATTGCGCTGTTAACTAGTCACATATTAGCGAATGCATAAGATCCTGTATGAAAACGCTGAATATTAGCTTCATGTACACGCATCTGCCCCAAGTTAACTAGCGTCTTATATCAAACCCCGCATACTCACACATTACATATTCACACATAAGGTTTTATAAGCTTTAAGGTATAAGATTTAAGTATGTCCATTTATTATAATTGCTGTGAAATAAAGATTATTTGGTAACTAAGGTTTTATACATGATAAGTAAGCAGTGATTGGTATTGTACTGATACTTACTCTTTCCACAGTATTCCGGTACCATCTGTGTGGAGATCACATCATGCATTCTCAACTTATGGACCGCAGAGACTTCAAGCAACAAAATGTATATTATATAAATAACTGTTAGGATGTTGCATGAGGCAGGAAGCCCGAGACCCCCAGTTGTTAGAGGCTGGGTTGTGTCTATTTGAAGTAACCTGTTAAACGCTCTGTAACAGATGCATCCCCCTTGGGAACCAATGGCATCAGCAACAAACTTCTCTATTGTGTTGTCTATTTCTGGGTGGTATATATATGGGTGCTCCAACTCTGATTCTTAGTCTTCTTGCTGAATGCTGACGGACGAGGGGTTTCTTGCTGATGCCTACATCTGGACCAGAAGCGCTGCGTATGTATACTGTACTTGGGTCTGTATAATTCCTTTGCGCTGAATTGTGTTTGGATCAATAGCGTGTAACTGACTGTACTTTTACTTTAATAATACTTTGTGCTTTGGAACCACATGTTCTAAGTCTTAAGTCTTTAATTACTGTATGATTACGTACGCAAAAGAGCGTCATCCTTAGAAGGTATAGACAGGACATTAGAGAGTATAGGCAGGGGTATATAGAGGTTCAAATTCAGTATCGTTAGCGTATTGCAGGGGCTTCTATATAGTTTGACACTGTACAGAAATGATCACAGATTATCTTACCGCATGGACATCGAGAGAGTCTACAGTCAGGTCATATGGGTCCATGTAGAGACTGTCAAATAGTTCCTTGAGTGTCATCTTTTTCCCATTCTTCTCAGCCACCACCCTGTCCGACTCTGTGCGGTATGTGTGTTTAATGAATCGGAGTAGGTGCTTCTGGTTCATACAGGCTGCAGCGTGGATGTGGGTGTCTACCTACATACAGATCAAACAGAGGGTTATTTATCATCTACGCCAGTGTTGGCTAACCTTGACACTCCAGCTGTTATGGAACTACATAACCCAGCATGCACTGCTACAGTTTTGCTATTAGGGCATGCTAAAACTGTGGCAGGGCATGCTGGGATATATAGTTCCACAACAGCTGGAGTGTCAAGGTTAGCCAACACTGATCTACGCTAACTCCTCACTGGGAGGCCTGAAAAACACAAATCCCATTACTTAACTCCTAATTATCTCAATAATATGTCAGTGTCCTCACCAATCGAACCGCTAAACCCATCATCTAATAATCTCACAAATTTACCAGTGTCCACACCAATTGGGTTATATAGCTTTTCAGCAACAGTATCACCACTACAACCTCTCAGTGTCCACACCGACCAAGTCATATAACTTATCACCTATCATCGCTACAACCTCTCAGTGTCCACACCAACCAAATCATACACCTTATCACCACTACAACCACTCAGTGTCTACACCAACCAAGTCATATACCTTATCACCACTACAACCACTCAGTGTCCACACCGACCAAGTCATATAACTTATCACCACTACAACCACTCAGTGTCCTCACCGACCAAGTCATATAACTTATCACCTATCATCACTACAACCTCTCAGTGTACACACCAACCAAGTCATATAACTTATCACCTATCATCGCTACAACCACTCAGTGTCTACACCAACCAAGTCATATACCTTATCACCACTACAACCACTCAGTGTCCACACCGACCAAGTCATATAACTTATCACCACTACAACCACTCAGTGTCCACACCGACCAAGTCATATAACTTATCACCTATCATCGCTACAACCTCTCAGTGTCCACACCAACCAAGTCATATACCGTAATTATCTCTACAACCTCTGTGTCCACACCAACCAAGTCATATACCTTATCATTGCTTCAACCTCTCAGTGTCCACACCAACCAAGTCATATAACTTATCACCTATCATCGCTACAACCTCTCAGTGTCCTCACCAACCAAGTCATACACCTTATCACCAGTACAACCTCTCAGTGTCCACACCAACCAAGTCATACACCTTATTACCAGTACAACCTCTGTGTCCACACCAACCAAGTCATATACCTTATCATCGCTACAACCTCTCAGTGTCCACACCAACCAAGTCATATACCTTATTATCTCTACAACCTCTGTGTCCACACCAACCAAGCCATATACCTTATTATCTCTACAACCTCTCAGTGTCTACACCAACCAAGTCATACACCTTATCACCACTACAACCACTCAGTGTCCACACCAACCATGTCATACACCTTATCACCACTACAACCACTCAGTGTCTACACCAACCATTTCATACACCTTATCACCACTACAACCACTCAGTGTCTACACCAACCATTTCATACACCTTATCACCACTACAACCACTCAGTGTCTACACCAACCAAGTCATACACCTTATCACCACTACAACCACTCAGTGTCCATACCCACCAAGTCATACTCTTTTTCACCTCTACAACCACTCAGTGTTTACACCAAGTCATACACCTTATCACCACTACAACCTCTGTGTCCTCACCAACCAAGTCATACACCTTTTCACCAGTACAACCTCTCAATGTCCACAGCAACCAAGTCATACACCTTATCACCACTACAACCACTCAGTGTCAACACCAACCAGGTCATACACCTTATCTCCACTGCAACCACTCAGTGTCCACACCAACCAGGTCATGCACCTTATCTCCACTACAACCACTCAGTGTCCACACCAACCAGGTCATATAACTTGTCACCTATATTCTTAGTGCCAACCGCAATTAAAACATATTAGTTATTACCTAAACAGCTCTCTAAAGTAGAAGTGTTTTCACCAATTTTACCACATTACTTTCTACCTAAACATCTCAGCAAACTATGAGAGTTCTCACCAACTGTACCATATTACATATCACCTAATAATCTGATCAGCCTATCAGTGGCCACAGCAACAAAATTATGTATATTCTTAATCATCAAGTCTACAGCACCAAATCATATTAATTGTCGCCTAATCATCTCACCACTCAGGGCCGTAACTAGGTTATTGTGAGTAGTGCCATGGCACAGGGCACCGCAGGGCAGGGGGCACTGTTTGGGCCTGTCAAATTTCCTGTTTATCATTCTCACTTGTAGCTTCCTCTTCTTTTATCCCCAGCATCTCCTGGCCTCCCCTATCTCTTCCCTGGCCCTTCCCCATGAGTCCATGACCCTCTCTCAGGTGCACTATATTATGTCCCTATTTATCCCCAGCATCTCCTGGCCTCCCCTATCTCTTCTCTGGTCCTTCCCCATGAGGCCATGGCCCTCTCTCAGGTGCACTATATTATGTCCCTATTTATCCCCAGCATCTCCTGGCCTCTCCTATCTCTTCCCTGGCCCTTCCCCATGAGGCCATGGCCCTCTCTCAGGTGCACTATATCATGTCCCTATTTATCCCCAGCATCTCCTGGCCTCCCCTATATCTTCCCTGGCCCTTCCCCATGGCCATGGTGCTTTTCTTAGGTGCACTTTGTCCCTATTTAAAAGTGGGAGGGGGGCGCCAATGCTCTCTGCACCAAGCACCAAAAAGTCTAGTTACGGCTCAGTCACCACTCTTTAAGTGTCCACACAAATCGTACTGTAATATTTATCACCAACACATCAGTGCCCACACCACGTGAATCATAGTACTTATCATGGAATAATATCACCAATTTATCAGTGTCTATTTCAGCGGACTCATATTACTTCATTCCTATTCTACAGCACAACGTCACCAGACAAGCAGTGTCCACGGCAACTTACCCAATCATGTCTCACCAAATCATCTCACCCAATCATCTCACCCAATCATCTCACTAACCAAACTGCATTACCAAACTTCCAGCATACTTACTTCTCACTTATTATCTGATCACCTCACCTATGTATCATTGTCCACAGCAACATGATATTAGTGATCACATAATCATGTCACCAATCTATAAGTGTTATGTATCTCCTGATCATCTGACCAGTCTCATTGGCCATGCTATCTAAGTGACATGATGTTTTATCCAATCATCTCATCAATCTTTTTTTTTTTTTTTAATCTGTTTTATTATAATTTTCAGAATAACAACAAAATAGAGAAGTGTAATCAGAGATTGCAGATATTCCAGGTAAGTAAGGAATAGCATTTGCGACAATAAACAATTGGCATACATAGCCTGTGATTGTACCAATCCCATCAATACGCTCCACCATTTACAATATACAATTATTAGAACTTTCTCCGTGAAATAATAAACCAAAAAGAGAGGGGGGGGTGCACACGAGGATTGGGGGCCGGGTAAGATGATGAAGAGGATGAAGCCTCATACTTAAACCTCTGTGTGTCTAGGCCTACAGGTCACATAACCATTTACACTAAATGAGCGTCTATGAGCGTTGTAATAGCGGCCTGTGGGGATATCACTCAGTCTCTATATGTGAGTCTGGGTGTTGTGTTCCATCTTTTCTATGTAAAGGCCCCATTTCTCGTATAAGCCTATGATTCCTTTCTCTGGATCGCTCTGGGCAGTTTTCCTATTAAAATTTAGAGTTTGAAGCTTCTTCCCTTTTACTTCTGCACGGGAAGGGGACGAACGGGAAATCCAATGCATTAGGATCAGTCATTAACATAGTGAGAATAGGAATTAAGGAATTTCGAGAAGATCCCAAATACCAGCCAGAGAAGGTGACACGTAATCATACCAGTGGGTCTGGGAGTGCCCTTATAGAAAAGATCTCATTAATGAATGCTATAACCTTCTTCCAGAATATCTCATTCCTGCACTCCCACATACAGGGAAAGAAGGAGGCAGAACTAGAATGACATTTGTAGCATGCTCCAGTGTGTGTGGGAGTAAAACGAGCATGTTGTTGTGTCGGAGAGATATATGCCCTCTGTATTGAGCGGAGATGTACTTCCTGTAAATAGGAGGAGAAGCGTTTTCATTGTGGAATCATTGAGATGTATCAGAAAGTGAGGGAATATCTCTCCGCCACTGTGTCAATAACTTGTCCCAGTTAGAATTTGAGGAAACATCTATTATTAAAGAGTATGTATATTTATACGATATATGGAGCACTCACATATTGAGTATGGTTTTTATTGGATCTGAACCTAAATCTAAATTGGAATCCATAGGAGGGGGTAAAGTTTGTAAATTAATGACGAGTCTGCAGGTGCATATAGAAATTTGCCTGTGGGAGACAATAAGTCATTTTAAGTTCAGAAGATTGAAGTAATTTACCTCCAGGGTCAAAAACTTTTGAGGAATTTGACAGACGTTTATCTCTCCACGTGCAAATATTTATATTTGAAAGAGATGGGAGGAAGGTTGGGTTTCCCCATAGTGGAATATAGGGGGATGTTAAATGATTCCTCTTGAGTTTATGGTTCTAAGATAGCCGGGCATAATAAATATCATGGAATAGGGGATTGTGAAGAATGTAAGAGGGGATATCAGCGTGCACCTGGAGAGTATGGGAAGAACAAAGCTCTGTCCAATCTTCTGTTTGTAAAGACTTCTCCTTCTAACAGCCAATAAGTAACATATGTGTAGAGGACTGAGGGTGTGTAGGCAGAGTAGTCGGAATCCCAATGCCCCCGTTTGTCTAGACACCGTAAGTTTATTTATTGCTATAGTGGGTTTCTTGGATTTCCAAATAAAACGGGTCATAATTTGTCTAAGGCGGAGAATGTCTTTTTTGGAAAGACTAATGGGTAACATTTGCCTTATATAGAATAGCTTAGGTAAGATAATGCTTTTGAGTACTGCTCCTCTGCCTGGAATAGCGAGCGGGAGAAGTTTCCAATTATCTGGCATAGGGTCAATTTTAGTAGTAATGATAGGGGAGAAATTTTCTTTATATAAAAAAAAGAGATAAATCTGCGGGAATTTGAATTCCAAGATAGGTTATTTTTGTGGAGGTACACCTAAACGCAGAAATGGGAGAAGACGGTGAGAAGGGAGGGTGATCCTTGTGGAGGAATAATAATTCAGACTTCTCGATGTTTATTTGGTATCCAGCTCTCAGCCCAAAGGATTCAATTATTCGCAGTATTTCAGGAATTGAGCATTCCGGATCTGAGATGAATAATAGCATGTCATCGGCGAATAGAGCTATTTTCAAATCAACATCGCCAACTCTGATACCTTTGAAAATTGGAGAAGCTCTTAGAGCAATGGCCAAGGGTTCTAAAGCGATAGCAAAGAGAAGTGGGGAGAGAGGACAACCCTGCCTTCCCTTGTCCCTTTTTGTATCATGAATGGAGGGGAGAGAAATCCGTTACAAGAGATTTGGGTCTGCGGTGAAGAATATAACAGTTTAAAAATGTGTATAAACAATTCCAGAAATCCAAAATGTGAGAGGGTTTTAAATAAATGGGACCATATCACCAGGTCAAATGCCTTTTCAGCGTCTAATGAGAGGATCATATGATCCCATGTAATGGTGGCTGATGTAAACTTGGAGATAGCTGTAAGAACCCTCCTAACATTAACCTCTGAGTGTTGTCCCCAAATAAAACCCGTTTGGTCTGAGTGTATGAGTCCAGGTAAAAGAATTTTCAAACGGTCTGCAATAATTTTTGTAAGTAATTTATAATCCAAGTTAAGAAGAGACATGGGACGATAGAAGCTAGGGAGGGTGAGATCTCTACCAGGTTTTGGTATAACTTTTAAGATGGCTGAATTGAAGTGAAGGGGTAGAGTAGGAGATTTGAGAACTACAACCAAAAAGTGTCACCTATTCTAGGGAGGAGGATTTTATAAAAATCACAGCTAAAACCATCAGGTCCGGGGGCTTTATTTCCTTTAATATGTCTAATCGCGTGTTGGATTTCCTCAAGGGAAATCGGAGCTGTGAGTGGCTGGGCCAAGTCAGGGGTAAGCTTAGGGCAAGGCAGGGTGTTCCAGTAATCAGGAGAGAGGCCAGAGATCGTGCAGGCCGTTGTGTGAGGCAAGTTAGCATCAGAATAGAGATTAATGTAAAAAGAACGTAATACTTCTGCCGTCTCAGCATTGGTTGTAGTGAGGGTGCCCTGAGTCGTCCTTAAAGGTTGGGTTACCATAGGAGGACGAGAGCCATTGAGAAGATTGGTCAAAAGTTTACCCGTCTTGTTACCAAATTTATGAAAACGATAGTTGACCGAGAATAAATATATATCTCCCAATTGGGACATAAATTCATCAAAATGTGTTTTGGCTAAAAGATAAGATTGTTTAGTGTGAGAGGAAGGGTGGGTCTTGAATTGCTGAAAGACTGTTGTCAGTGAAGTCTGGGCATCTAGATACTGAGTAGCATATTTTTTATTAGCCGAGGAGACATAGGAGATGATATTTCCTCTGAGTACAGACTTTGCGGTCATCCAAAATAATATAGGGTCTGAGTCTAGGTGGGAGGCATTATTGAGCCTGTATTATTTCCAGGCAGATTCTAATCTATTTCTGAATTTAGTGGATTTAGCTAAATATGATGGAAATTTCCAGAGCTTGGGCTTAGAGGATTCATCTGCAACACATAAAACAATTGAGACCAGAGCATGATCAGAGATGGAAATTGTTTTCGATCCTAGAGGCCTGTAAATTAGGGAAAAGAGAATGGAAAATTAATATGTAGTCAATTCTTGAAAGAGTCTGGTGTGCAGCCGATAAGCAGGAATATTCTCTTTCGGTGGGGTGCAGGGCTCTCCATGTGTCTATAGATTGCAATCTTTTGGCCAGCAAAGGAATTCCCAACTTCGGGAGCGAGGGGGGGGACTTTAGATGATTGTGATTTATCTAATAAACCAGAAGAAATGAGATTAAAATCTCCACCCAATATTAAAGGATTTGAAAGCAAGGGAGTAAGGAGCGCTAGGATTCTCAGGAAAACTTTTTTGGAATAAGCATTCGGGGCATAAGTATTACAAAACACATAAGTATTACAAAACACATAAGTATTACAAAACACATAAGTATTACAAAACACATAAGTATGACCTTTGATCTTATTTGTAACTACAACATATCTTCCCTCAGGGTCAGAAAGAGTGGATACAACTTCTAGCGGGATGTGACTTTTGCTCAGAATATCCACTCCTCTAGCCTTAGAATTAAATGTACTATATCCGAGAACATATTAAGCTTCATAATCTCATCCGGGAGCATTACAATATCAATATTCATTTTGTTAAGATAGAGAAGAACCTTTCTCCTTTTAGCAGCGGAGTGAATACCTCCAACGTTCCAGGATCCAAAGCTAAGAGAAGACATAACTTAACGTAAGGCATAAATATGACACAGGCCAGACAAGGTGTACAGTACGAAAACACAATGATAAGGGAATGGGTAAGGAAAGAAGGGAGCGGTGAGGAAGAGGAAGGGGGAAGTCAGACAATCCAAAAGTGGTAAATGTCATGAGACACAGTATACATTGCTCAGAGCAAACGAGCAGCTCTGAATCAGGCCCAAAGTATACATCGGTTAGAGAAGAAAAAACATAACCAGGAGAACAATCGCATCAGAATACGGTAATTCCGGCGAAAAACACTTGGTAACAAGATATCACATATCAAGCGCTTAGAATGATATTAACTACCAGCCAGAGTGAGAATAGTAGGTATCTCACGTCTTACTCACTCAGCAGGACATACAGTCAGGTCCATAAATATTGGGACATTGACAGAATTGTCATATTTTGGCCTCTAGTCACCACCACGATGGCTTTGAAATGAAACAAACAAGATGTGCTTTACCTGCAGACTTTCAGTTTAATTTGAGGGTAATTACATCCAAATCAGGTGAACGGTGTAGGAATTACAACGGTTTCTATATGTGCCTCCCACTTTTTAAGGGGCCAAAAGTAATGGGACAAACTAAACAATCCTAAATCTAACTTTCACTTTTTAATACTTTGTTGCAAATCCTTTGCAGGCAATTACAGCCTGAAGTCTGGAACGCATAGACATCACCAGACGCTGGGTTTCATCCCTGGTGATGCTCTGCCAGGCCTCTACTGCACATGTCTTCAGTTCCTGCTTGTTCTTGGGGCATTTTCCCTTCAGTTTTGTCTTCATCAAGTGAAATGCATGCTCAATCGGATTCAGGTCAGGGGATTGACTTGGCCATTGCATAACATTCCACTTTTAAGCCTTAAAAAACTCTTTGGTTGCTTTTGCAGCATGCTTCGGGTCATTGTCCATCTGCACTGTGAAGCGCTGTCCAATGATTTCTGAAGCATTTGACTGAATATGAGCATATAATATTGCCCGAAACACTTCAGAATTCATTCTGCTGCTTTTGCCAGCAGTCACATCAACAATAAATACAAGGGAACCAGTTCCATTGGCAGCCATACATGCCCACGCCATGACACTACCACCACCATGCTTCACTGATGAGGTGGTATGTTTTGGATCATGAGCAGTTCCTTTCCTTCTCTTCTCTTCTCATCACTCTGATACAAGTTGATCTTTGTCTCATCTGTCAATAGGATGTTGTTCCAGAACTGTAATGGCTTTTTTAGATGTTGTTTGGCAAACTCTAATCTGGTCTTCCTGTTTTTGTGGCTCACCAATGGTTTGCATCTTGTGATGAACCCTATATATTCACTCTTGTGAAGTCCTCTCTTGATTGTTGACCTTGACACATATACATCTACCTCCTGCAGAGTGTTCTTGATTTGGCCAACTGTTGTGAAGGGGTTTTTCTTCACCAGGGAAATAATTTTTTTGTCATCCACCATAGTTGTTTTCTGTGGTCTTCCGGGTCTTTTGGTGTTGCTGAGCTCTCCGGTGCGTTCTTTCTTTTTAAGAATGTTCCAAACAGTTGATTTGGCCACACCTAATGTTTTTGCTATCTCTCTGATGGGTTTGTTTTGATTTTTCAGCCTAATGATGGCTTGCTTCACTGATAGTGACAGCTCTTTGGATCTCATATTGAGAGTCGACAGCAACAGATTCCAAATGCAAATGTCACACCTAGAATCAACTCCAGACCTTTTACCTGCTTAATTGATAAGGAAATAACGAGGGAATAGCCCACACCTGTCCATGAAATAGCTTTTGAGTTGATAGTCCCATTACTTTTGGCCCCTTAAAAAGTGGAAGGCACATATAGAAACCGTTGTAATTCCTACACCGTTCACCCGATTTGGATGTAATTACCCTCAAATTAAATCTGAAAGTCTGCAGGTAAAGCACATCTTGTTTGTTAATTTCAAAACCATTGTGGTGGTGAATAGAGGCCAAAATATGAAAATTCTGTCAATGTCCCAATATTTATGGACCTGACTGTATAAAAACAATACAATAGAGGAAATAACCATGCCCCCTTGCAAAATAAGTAGCAGGAAAAAGACAACACAATCCAAAATAATAACCCCAGGATAAGTTGTAGACCCGTTCCTGAAGTATGCAAACATACAGTAAAATATATAGATATTAGAACATCAAAACAGAGGACTTAGGTAGATCTGAGAAATAACCCATATGGCATGGCCGGTAAAGGAATACGTGTTGAGGATGCTGTCCCGGTGATCCGTCATAACCGACTCTCTGAAAGGGATACAAATCTCATCCTGTAGGTTGATCGCTTATATCAGTAAAGGTTGCCTGAGATGTTTCCTGAGGATATGCTGTGGCATCTGCCGGGGAAGTGACATCGTTATGGGATGAACCATCATATACTGTATACGTAGTCGGGCTGGGTATAACAAACCAACCTTGCGGCTCTCTGCAACGCGTTGGGATCATATAGGTGAGAATGCCTTACCAGCCCTTGTCAGTTCCACTGAATAGTCTTGAAAAATAAAAAGCTTGTGATCCTCCCATATCATATATTTCACTCGGCGAGAAGCGGACCAGAAAGTTATTTTGTGTAAATAATTGGATATGCCCCTATTAGAGAGATATCTGCCACGGCTTGTGTGAGAAGGGGGGTCACAGAGGATCTAATATGTGACGGGAGTCAGGGGGCGGCATACCTGAGGAGTGACCGTGTCTTTCTCTATCACAGATATTTTTGAAGCTGGAGACGCGCTGTCTGTTTCGGCGTCCGGCACCATATTGCCGCGCTTCTCCTGTCTCACAGGCAAAGTTCTCTGCTGTGTGGCGGGGGCAGTGTAGCGCTCCACATAGCGGTCCATGTCCAGCCACGGGCTAGTTCAGGTAAGTGGGGGATGTTTGGAGGCTGTGAAAGCCTTTATAAGGTTCGTCCCGACAGTGAGCAGACGGAGCTGAGGGAGCTGCATCCTCACTCCATAAAGCCGGAACCGGAAGTCCATCTCATCAATCGTTACTAATTACCCAGGCCCGGGCTTGATGGAGGGGCCCGGCGCCAGCCCCCCTCCCCCTCCCCCTCCCTATGTGTCTACGCTGCTGTGTGCTGGGCTGCGTTGGGTCCAGGGAGGCTGCTTCAGCAGTTTCCTCTGGTTGCATGGGGGGGGCATGGATTTGGCTCAGGGCGCCCCCTTGTGGAGCACGCTGCACTGAAAATACTATTTTCTATTTTGTGAGGGGGTGTGATCATGCCGCCTTACAGTAGGCTACGCCTCCCAAAAGTACCCAGGCCCGGCACAGCTCTCTGTCCATGTGTCTGCGTCTTCTGTCGGTATTGGTTCTGCCACTTCCTGGTGTACATCTACTTGTGCAGGGACTGAGGACCTCATTCAGAGTCAGTCATTGCGGCCGCAAGGTAAAAGGGGCCGGATATGCAAATGAAGCGCTCGCAAGTTGCGTCGTTAAGATGGGATCGTTGGCTGGACGAGCGAGGGGAGGATGCGGCCGTAAGACTAAAAATACGCCCCCTTCGCGTTCGCATTACACGTCATCTCCAGGCATATAAGGATTAATTGAGACCATCGGGAACCATCGGAGCTGGTCGTAGAGCTTAAGGTTGACCATACCCTCTCTTAAGCACTACGATCAAGTCAGTGTAAAAACCTCCCATGTCACATGTGCCATGACACTACTTAGTTAATTATGCACTCCCATAAAACGCCGTTTGCATAGTCAGGCACGCCTGCGTTCGGATCTCCACTCCCCCGTTCACAAGCACCTTCCCCTGTTACCACCCACAAACGCCTCATCCTGTCACTCAAACTAACGACCTGGTCAAGTTGAAGGAGAGAGCAATTTCTGATCATAATAGCTAGTTTGCGCACGCGCATTGCGAATTTTACGCATGCGCAGTTTAGCGAGCATCTGTGGCGTACGACCGAACGGCCGCAACGACCGAATCTGAATGAGGTCCTGAGACTCCACCACTATAGACACAGACATGCCAAGCCTATGATAGGTGCAGACTGTCATCAGGGTGCGGCCTCCAATGAGAACGATTATGCGTCTGACTTGCAATCTCTTTAGCGACACTCCCATAAGGCGATTTCCGTGCATCCGCGTAGCCGCCTCCGCTCACCGCCCAGGAACTCCCTGTACAATTTCAAGACATGTCTTAGACAGCTAATTGTAACTGCACAGAGGGCAATGGCTTCTGCACATCTCCGATGGTGAGAGAACTGCGCATACATGGACACCACGCTGCGCACGTGCAGCTCTCGTTCTGCAAGATCACTCACAGTTTGACTGACAGGCTGCGGCCAATTTTTCGGTGGAGCAGGGGCGTTGATGGGAAGCGTTGCAGAGAATGGGGGATCAGCCCAGTTTTCTGGAGGTGCTGAAGTCACAGCTTCCTTGGACACAGCATCGCTGCCTTCAGCGCTGATACTCCCCTGGTCATCCTGAGTGACCTGCGAGATACCCAGATGTCCAATGGTCATGCAGATGATTCAATGGCTGCGTCTTCGGATGCTGCTGGCAGGAGACGTCTACATATTTATTAGCATGTTATCACAGCGGCTGTGTGATCAGTGTACAATTGTGAATGAGGCCCAGACTCTGGATGCATGCTCAGCACAACTTCAACTCATGCGCAGAAGAAACAACCAGCTGCGTCTGACACCGACACTGCGCCCAGCTCAGAATCAGCCCATTGTTTCCATCTCCATAAAGGCCTATTTGGATAAAGCATAGGGGTCATATACCGACCTTCCTGACGTTATAGAAGCGTAGGGATCATATACCGACATGCCTAATGTTATAGAAGAATAGGGGTCATATACCGACCTTCCTAATGTTATAGAAGCATAGGGGTCATATACCGACCTTCCTGACGTTATAGAAGTCCCGATGTGGGACGCTCTTCAGTTCTTTCAGTTCCGACATCTCATTCAGCATTTCATGAAGATTAAACTTGGACCCCAGGAAATTAAGCCGACGATGACAGTAGGTTTTCCTGGAAAAGAAATTACAAAAATTGAGATTTGTTTCCTGGGCTGAATTGGGGGATTGCTGTGATTTGTTGGGACAGTGATTGCAACCCTCAACTCTCATATACTGTAACATCTATATGTGTAATAACCTCACAGGCCTCAGTATGCGACTGCAATGTCACCATGATACAGCACAGAGGGCAGGGATGTGTGCAGGTGAGAGAGGGCAGGGATGTGTGCAGGGGAGAGAGAGCAGGGATGTGTGCAGGGGAGAGAGGGCAGGGATGTGTGCAGGGGAGAGAGGGCATCGATGTGTGCAGGTGAGAGAGGGCAGGGATGTGTGCAGGGGAGAGAGGGAAGGGATGTGTGCAGGGGAGAGAGGGCAGGGATGTGTGCAGGGGAGAGAGGGCAGGGATGTGTGCAGGGGAGAGAGGGCATCGATGTGTGCAGGTGAGAGAGGGCAGGGATGTGTGCAGGGGAGAGAGGGCAGGGATGTGTGCAGGGGAGAGAGGGCATCGATGTGTGCAGGGGAGAGAGGGCAGGGATGTATGCAGGGGAGAGAGAGGGCAGGGATGTATGCAGGTGAGAGAGGGCAGGGATGTGTGCAGGGGTGAGAGAGGGCAGGTATGTATGCAGGTGAGAGAGGGAAGGGATGTGTGCAGGGGAGAGAGGGAAGGGATGTATGCAGGTGAGAGAGGGCAGGGATGTGTGCAGGGGTGAGAGAGGGCAGGTATGTATGCAGGTGAGAGAGGGCAGGTATGTGTGCAGGGGAGAGAGGGAAGGGATGTGTGCAGGGGAGAGAGGGCAGGGATGTATGCAGGGGAGAGAGGGCAGGGATGTGTGCAGGGGAGAGAGGGCAGGGATGTATGCAGGGGAGAGAGGGCAGGGATGTGTGCAGGGGAGAGAGGGCAGGGATGTGTGCAGGGGAGAGAGGGCATCGATGTGTGCAGGTGAGAGAGGGCAGGGATGTGTGCAGGGGAGAGAGGGCAGGGATGTGTGCAGGGGAGAGAGGGCATCGATGTGTGCAGGGGAGAGAGGGCAGGGATGTATGCAGGGGAGAGAGAGGGCAGGGATGTGTGCAGGTGAGAGAGGGCAGGGATGTATACAGGGGTGAGAGAGGGCAGGTATGTATGCAGGTGAGAGAGGGCAGGGATGTGTGCAGGGGTGAGAGAGGGCAGGTATGTATGCAGGTGAGAGAGGGCAGGGATGTGTGCAGGTGAGAGGGCAGGGATGTGTGCAGGGGAGAGAGGGCAGGGATGTGTGCAGGTGAGAGGGCAGGGATGGATGCAGGGGAGAGAGGGCAGGGATGTGTGCAGGGGAGAGAGGGCAGGGATGTATGCAAGAGAGAGAGGGCAGGGATGTGTGCAGGGGAGAGAGGGCAGGGATGTATGCAGGTGAGAGAGGGCAGAGATGTGTGCAGGGGAGAGAGGGCAGGGGAGAGAGGGCAGAGATGTATGCAGGGGAGAGAGGGCAGGGATGTATGCAGGGGAGAGAGGGCAGGGATGTATGCAGGGGAGAGAGGGCAGGGATGTATCTAGGTGAGAGAGGGCAGGGATGTGTGCAGGGGAGAGAGGGCAGGGATGTGTGCAGGGGAGAGAGGGCAGGGATGTATGCAGGGGAGAGAGGGCAGGGATGTGTGCAGGGGAGAGAGGGCAGGGATGTGTGCAGGGGAGAGAGGGCAGGGATGTGTGCAGGTGAGAGAGGGCAGGGATGTGTGCAGGGGAGGGGGCAAAGATGTGTGAAGGGGAGAGAGGGCAGGGATGTGTGCAGGGTAGAGAGGGCAGGGATGTGTGCAGGGGAGAGAGGGCAGGGATGTATGCAGGTGAGAGAGGGCAGGGATGTATGCAGGGGAGAGAGGGCAGAGATGTGTGCAGGGGAGAGAGGGCATGGATGTATGCAGGTGAGAGAGGGCAGGGATGTGTGCAGGGGAGGGGGCAGAGATGTGAGCAGGGGAGAGAGGGCAGGGATGTGTGCAGGGGAGAGAGGGCAGGGATGTATGCATGTGAGAGAGGGCAGGGGAGAGAGGGCAGAGATGTGTGCAGGGGAGAGAGGGCAGGGATGTGTGCAGGGGAGAGGGCAGAGATGTGTGCAGGGGAGAGAGGGCAGGGATGTATGCAGGGGAGAGAGGGCAGAGATGTGTGCAGGGGAGAGAGGGCATAATGTGTACAGGGGAGAGAGGGCAGGGATGTATGCAGGGGAGAGAGGGCAGAGATATGTGCAGGGGAGAGAGGGCAGGGATGTATGCATGTGAGAGAGGGCAGGGATGTATGCAGGGAAGAGAGGGCAGAGATGTGTGCAGGGGAGAGAGGGCAGGGATGTGTGCAGGGGAGAGGGCAGAGATGTGTGCAGGGGAGAGAGGGCAGGGATGTATGCAGGGGAGAGAGGGCAGAGATGTGTGCAGGGGAGAGAGGGCAGGGATGTGTGCAAGGGAGAGAGGGCAGGGATGTATGCAGGTGAGAGAGGGCAGGGATGTGTGCAGGGGAGGGGGCAGAGATGTGTGCAGGGGAGAGAGGGCAGGGATGTGTGCAGGGGAGAGAGGGCAGGGATGTATGCATGTGAGAGAGGGCAGGGGAGAGAGGGCAGAGATGTGTGCAGGGGAGAGAGGGCAGGGATGTGTGCAGGGGAGAGGGCAGAGATGTGTGCAGGGGAGAGAGGGCAGGGATGTATGCAGGGGAGAGAGGGCAGAGATGTGTGCAGGGGAGAGAGGGCATAATGTGTACAGGGGAGAGAGGGCAGGGATGTATGCAGGGGAGAGAGGGCAGAGATGTGTACAGGGGAGAGAGGGCAGGGATGTGTGCAGGGGAGAGAGGGCAGGGATGTGTGCAGGGGAGAGAGGGCAGGGATGTGTGCAGGGGAGAGAGGGCAGGGATGTGTGCAGGTGAGAGAGGGGAGGGATGTGTGCAGGGGAGAGGGCAGAGATGTGTGCAGGGGAGAGAGGGCAGGGATGTGTGCAGGGGAGAGAGGGCAGGGGAGAGAGGGCAGAGATGTGTGCAGGGGAGAGAGGGCATCGATGTGTGCAGGGGAGAGAGGGCAGGGATGTATGCAGGGGAGAGAGGGCATCGATGTGTGCAGGGGAGAGAGGGCAGGGATGTATGCAGGGGAGAGAGGGCATCGATGTGTGCAGGGGAGAGAGGGCAGGGATGTATGCAGGGGAGAGAGGGCAGAGATGTGTGCAGGGGAGAGAGGGCAGGGATGTGTGCAGGGGAGAGAAGGCAGAGATGTGTGCAGGGGAGAGAGGGCATCGATGTGTGCAGGGGGGAGAGGGCAGGGATGTATGCAGGGGAGAGAGGGCAGAGATGTGTGCAGGGGAGAGAGGGCAGGGATGTATGCAGGGGAGAGAGAGGGCAGGGATGTGTGCAGGTGAGAGAGGGCAGGGATGTATGCAGGGGAGAGAGAGGGCAGGTATGTATGCAGGTGAGAGAGGGCAGGGATGTGTGCAGGTGAGAGAGGGCAGGGATGTGTGCAGGGGAGAGAGGGCAGGGATGTATGCAGGTGAGAGAGGGCAGAGATGTATGCAGGTGAGAGAGGGCAGAGATGTGTGCAGGGCAGAGAGGGCAGGGGAGAGAGGGCAGAGATGTATGCAGGGGAGAGAGGGCAGGGATGTGTGCAGGGGAGGGGGCAAAGATGTGTGCAGGGGAGAGAGGGCAGGGATGTGTGCAGGGGAGAGAGGGCAGGGATGTGTGCAGGGGAGAGAGGGCAGGGATGTATGCAGGTGAGAGAGGGCAGGGATGTATGCAGGGGAGAGAGGGCAGAGATGTGTGCAGGGGAGAGAGGGCAGGGATGTATGCAGGGGAGAGAGGGCAGGGATGTGTGCAGGGGAGAGAGGGCAGGGATGTATGCAGGGGAGAGAGGGCAGGGATGTGTGCAGGGGAGAGAGGGCAGGGATGTATGCAGGGGAGAGAGGGCAGGGATGTGTGCAGGGGAGAGAGGGCAGGGATGTGTGCAGGGGAGAGAGGGCATCGATGTGTGCAGGTGAGAGAGGGCAGGGATGTGTGCAGGGGAGAGAGGGCAGGGATGTGTGCAGGGGAGAGAGGGCATCGATGTGTGCAGGGGAGAGAGGGCAGGGATGTATGCAGGGGAGAGAGAGGGCAGGGATGTGTGCAGGTGAGAGAGGGCAGGGATGTATACAGGGGTGAGAGAGGGCAGGTATGTATGCAGGTGAGAGAGGGCAGGGATGTGTGCAGGGGTGAGAGAGGGCAGGTATGTATGCAGGTGAGAGAGGGCAGGGATGTGTGCAGGTGAGAGGGCAGGGATGTGTGCAGGGGAGAGAGGGCAGGGATGTGTGCAGGTGAGAGGGCAGGGATGGATGCAGGGGAGAGAGGGCAGGGATGTGTGCAGGGGAGAGAGGGCAGGGATGTATGCAAGAGAGAGAGGGCAGGGATGTGTGCAGGGGAGAGAGGGCAGGGATGTATGCAGGTGAGAGAGGGCAGAGATGTGTGCAGGGGAGAGAGGGCAGGGGAGAGAGGGCAGAGATGTATGCAGGGGAGAGAGGGCAGGGATGTATGCAGGGGAGAGAGGGCAGGGATGTATGCAGGGGAGAGAGGGCAGGGATGTATCTAGGTGAGAGAGGGCAGGGATGTGTGCAGGGGAGAGAGGGCAGGGATGTGTGCAGGGGAGAGAGGGCAGGGATGTATGCAGGGGAGAGAGGGCAGGGATGTGTGCAGGGGAGAGAGGGCAGGGATGTGTGCAGGGGAGAGAGGGCAGGGATGTGTGCAGGTGAGAGAGGGCAGGGATGTGTGCAGGGGAGGGGGCAAAGATGTGTGAAGGGGAGAGAGGGCAGGGATGTGTGCAGGGTAGAGAGGGCAGGGATGTGTGCAGGGGAGAGAGGGCAGGGATGTATGCAGGTGAGAGAGGGCAGGGATGTATGCAGGGGAGAGAGGGCAGAGATGTGTGCAGGGGAGAGAGGGCAGGGATGTATGCAGGTGAGAGAGGGCAGGGATGTGTGCAGGGGAGGGGGCAGAGATGTGAGCAGGGGAGAGAGGGCAGGGATGTGTGCAGGGGAGAGAGGGCAGGGATGTATGCATGTGAGAGAGGGCAGGGGAGAGAGGGCAGAGATGTGTGCAGGGGAGAGAGGGCAGGGATGTGTGCAGGGGAGAGGGCAGAGATGTGTGCAGGGGAGAGAGGGCAGGGATGTATGCAGGGGAGAGAGGGCAGAGATGTGTGCAGGGGAGAGAGGGCATAATGTGTACAGGGGAGAGAGGGCAGGGATGTATGCAGGGGAGAGAGGGCAGAGATATGTGCAGGGGAGAGAGGGCAGGGATGTATGCATGTGAGAGAGGGCAGGGATGTATGCAGGGAAGAGAGGGCAGAGATGTGTGCAGGGGAGAGAGGGCAGGGATGTGTGCAGGGGAGAGGGCAGAGATGTGTGCAGGGGAGAGAGGGCAGGGATGTATGCAGGGGAGAGAGGGCAGAGATGTGTGCAGGGGAGAGAGGGCAGGGATGTGTGCAAGGGAGAGAGGGCAGGGATGTATGCAGGTGAGAGAGGGCAGGGATGTGTGCAGGGGAGGGGGCAGAGATGTGTGCAGGGGAGAGAGGGCAGGGATGTGTGCAGGGGAGAGAGGGCAGGGATGTATGCATGTGAGAGAGGGCAGGGGAGAGAGGGCAGAGATGTGTGCAGGGGAGAGAGGGCAGGGATGTGTGCAGGGGAGAGGGCAGAGATGTGTGCAGGGGAGAGAGGGCAGGGATGTATGCAGGGGAGAGAGGGCAGAGATGTGTGCAGGGGAGAGAGGGCATAATGTGTACAGGGGAGAGAGGGCAGGGATGTATGCAGGGGAGAGAGGGCAGAGATGTGTACAGGGGAGAGAGGGCAGGGATGTGTGCAGGGGAGAGAGGGCAGGGATGTGTGCAGGGGAGAGAGGGCAGGGATGTGTGCAGGGGAGAGAGGGCAGGGATGTGTGCAGGTGAGAGAGGGGAGGGATGTGTGCAGGGGAGAGGGCAGAGATGTGTGCAGGGGAGAGAGGGCAGGGATGTGTGCAGGGGAGAGAGGGCAGGGGAGAGAGGGCAGAGATGTGTGCAGGGGAGAGAGGGCATCGATGTGTGCAGGGGAGAGAGGGCAGGGATGTATGCAGGGGAGAGAGGGCATCGATGTGTGCAGGGGAGAGAGGGCAGGGATGTATGCAGGGGAGAGAGGGCATCGATGTGTGCAGGGGAGAGAGGGCAGGGATGTATGCAGGGGAGAGAGGGCAGAGATGTGTGCAGGGGAGAGAGGGCAGGGATGTGTGCAGGGGAGAGAAGGCAGAGATGTGTGCAGGGGAGAGAGGGCATCGATGTGTGCAGGGGGGAGAGGGCAGGGATGTATGCAGGGGAGAGAGGGCAGAGATGTGTGCAGGGGAGAGAGGGCAGGGATGTATGCAGGGGAGAGAGAGGGCAGGGATGTGTGCAGGTGAGAGAGGGCAGGGATGTATGCAGGGGAGAGAGAGGGCAGGTATGTATGCAGGTGAGAGAGGGCAGGGATGTGTGCAGGTGAGAGAGGGCAGGGATGTGTGCAGGGGAGAGAGGGCAGGGATGTATGCAGGTGAGAGAGGGCAGAGATGTATGCAGGTGAGAGAGGGCAGAGATGTGTGCAGGGCAGAGAGGGCAGGGGAGAGAGGGCAGAGATGTATGCAGGGGAGAGAGGGCAGGGATGTGTGCAGGGGAGGGGGCAAAGATGTGTGCAGGGGAGAGAGGGCAGGGATGTGTGCAGGGGAGAGAGGGCAGGGATGTGTGCAGGGGAGAGAGGGCAGGGATGTATGCAGGTGAGAGAGGGCAGGGATGTATGCAGGGGAGAGAGGGCAGAGATGTGTGCAGGGGAGAGAGGGCAGGGATGTATGCAGGGGAGAGAGGGCAGGGATGTGTGCAGGGGAGGGGGCAGAGAAGTGTGCAGGGAAGAGAGGGCAGGGATGTGTGCAGGGGAGAGAGGGCAGGGATGTATGCATGTGAGAGAGGGCAGGGGAGAGAGGGCAGAGATGTGTGCAGGGGAGAGAGGGCAGGGATGTGTGCAGAGGTGTGGGCAGAGATGTGTGCAGGGGAGAGAGGGCAGGGATGTATGCAGGGGAGAGAGGGCAGAGATGTGTGGAGGGGAGAGAGGGCATAATGTGTACAGGGGAGAGAGGGCAGGGATGTATGCAGGGGAGAGAGGGCAGAGATGTGTGCAGGGGAGAGAGGGCAGGGATGTATGCATGTGAGAGAGGGCAGGGATGTATGCAGGGAAGAGAGGGCAGAGATGTGTGCAGGGGAGAGAGGGCAGGGATGTGTGCAGGGGAGAGGGCATAGATGTGTGCAGGGGAGAGAGGGCAGGGATGTATGCAGGGGAGAGAGGGCAGAGATGTGTGCAGGGGAGAGAGGGCAGGGATGTGTGCAGGGGAGAGAGGGCAGGGATGTGTGCAGGGGAGAGAGGGCAGGGATGTGTGCAGGGGAGAGAGGGGAGGGATGTGTGCAGGGGAGAGGGCAGAGATGTGTGCAGGGGAGAGAGGGCAGGGATGTGTGCAGGGGAGAGAGGGCAGGGATGTGTGCAGGGGAGAGAGGGCATCGATGTGTGCAGGGGAGAGAGGGCATCGATGTATGCAGGGGAGAGAGGGCAGGGATGTATGCAGGGGAGAGAGGGCAGAGATGTGTGCAGGGGAGAGAGGGCAGAGATGTGTGCAGGGGAGAGAGGGCAGGGATGTATGCAGGGGAGAGAGGGCATCGATGTGTGCAGGGGAGAGAGGGCAGGGATGTATGCAGGGGAGAGAGAGGGCAGGTATGTATGCAGGTGAGAGAGGGCAGGGATGTGTGCAGGTGAGAGAGGGCAGGGATGTGTGCAGGGGAGAGAGGGCAGGGATGTATGCAGGTGAGAGAGGGCAGAGATGTATGCAGGTGAGAGAGGGCAGAGATGTGTGCAGGGCAGAGAGGGCAGGGGAGAGAGGGCAGAGATGTATGCAGGGGAGAGAGGGCAGGGATGTGTGCAGGGGAGGGGGCAAAGATGTGTGCAGGGGAGAGAGGGCAGGGATGTGTGCAGGGGAGAGAGGGCAGGGATGTGTGCAGGGGAGAGAGGGCAGGGATGTATGCAGGTGAGAGAGGGCAGGGATGTATGCAGGGGAGAGAGGGCAGAGATGTGTGCAGGGGAGAGAGGGCAGGGATGTATGCAGGGGAGAGAGGGCAGGGATGTGTGCAGGGGAGGGGGCAGAGAAGTGTGCAGGGAAGAGAGGGCAGGGATGTGTGCAGGGGAGAGAGGGCAGGGATGTATGCATGTGAGAGAGGGCAGGGGAGAGAGGGCAGAGATGTGTGCAGGGGAGAGAGGGCAGGGATGTGTGCAGGGGTGTGGGCAGAGATGTGTGCAGGGGAGAGAGGGCAGGGATGTATGCAGGGGAGAGAGGGCAGAGATGTGTGGAGGGGAGAGAGGGCATAATGTGTACAGGGGAGAGAGGGCAGGGATGTATGCAGGGGAGAGAGGGCAGAGATGTGTGCAGGGGAGAGAGGGCAGGGATGTATGCATGTGAGAGAGGGCAGGGATGTATGCAGGGAAGAGAGGGCAGAGATGTGTGCAGGGGAGAGAGGGCAGGGATGTGTGCAGGGGAGAGGGCATAGATGTGTGCAGGGGAGAGAGGGCAGGGATGTATGCAGGGGAGAGAGGGCAGAGATGTGTGCAGGGGAGAGAGGGCAGGGATGTGTGCAGGGGAGAGAGGGCAGGGATGTGTGCAGGGGAGAGAGGGCAGGGATGTGTGCAGGGGAGAGAGGGGAGGGATGTGTGCAGGGGAGAGGGCAGAGATGTGTGCAGGGGAGAGAGGGCAGGGATGTGTGCAGGGGAGAGAGGGCAGGGATGTGTGCAGGGGAGAGAGGGCAGAGATGTGTGCAGGGGAGAGAGGGCATCGATGTGTGCAGGGGAGAGAGGGCAGGGATGTATGCAGGGGAGAGAGGGCAGGGATGTATGCAGGGGAGAGAGGGCAGAGATGTGTGCAGGGGAGAGAGGGCAGAGATGTGTGCAGGGGAGAGAGGGCAGGGATGTATGCAGGGGAGAGAGGGCATCGATGTGTGCAGGGGAGAGAGGGCAGGGATGTATGCAGGGGAGAGAGGGCAGGGATGTATGCAGGGGAGAGAGGGCAGGGATGTATGCAGGGGAGAGAGGGCATCGATGTGTGCAGGGGAGAGAGGGCAGGGATGTATGCAGGGGAGAGAGGGCAGGGATGTATGCAGGGGAGAGAGGGCAGAGATGTGTGCAGGGGAGAGAGGGCAGAGATGTGTGCAGGGGAGAGAAGGCAGAGATGTGTGCAGGGGAGAGAGGGCAGGGATGTATGCAGGGGAGAGAGGGCAGGGATGTGTGCAGGGGAGAGAGGGCAGGGACATATGCAGGGGAGAGAGAGGGCAGGGATGTGTGCAGGTGAGAGAGGGCAGGGATGTATGCAGGGGAGAGAGAGGGCGGCAGGTATGTATGCAGGTGAGAGAGGGCAGGGATGTGTGCAGGTGAGAGGGCAGGGATATATGCAGGGGAGAGAGGGCAGGGATGTGTGCAGGTGAGAGAGGGCAGGGATGTGTGCAGGGGAGAGAGGGCAGGGATGTATGCAGGTGAGAGAGGGCAGAGATGTATGCAGGTGAGAGAGGGCAGAGATGTGTGCAGGGGAGAGAGGGCAGGGGAGAGAGGGCAGAGATGTATGGAGGGGAGAGAGGGCAGGGATGTATGCAGGGGAGAGAGAGGGCAGGGATGTATGCAGGTGAGAGAGGGCAGAGATGTTTGCAGGGGAGAGAGGGCAGGGATGTGTGCAGGTGAGAGAGGGCAGGGATGTATGCAGGGGAGAGAGGGCAGGGATGTATGCAGGGGAAAGAGGGCAGGGATGTATCTAGGTGAGAGAGGGCAGGTATGTATCTATGTGAGAGAGGGCAGGTATGTATGCAGGGAAGAGAGGGTAGAGATCTGTGCAGGGTAGAGAGGGCAGGGATGTATGCAGGTGAGAGAGGGCAGGGATCTGTGCAGGGGAGAGAGGGCAGGGATGTGTGCAGGGGAGAGAGGGCAGGGATGTGTGCAGGGGAGAGAGGGCAGAGATGTGTGCAGGGGAGAGAGGGTAGAGATGTGTGCATGGGAGAGAGGGCAGGGATGTGTGCAGGGGAGAGAGGGCAGAGATGTGTGCAGGAGAGAGAGGGCAGAGATGTATGCAGGGGAGAGAGGGCAGGGATGTATGCAGGGGAGAGAGGACAGGGATGTGTGCAGGGGAGAGAGGGCAGAGATGTGTGCAGGGCAGAGAGGGCAGGGGAGAGAGGGCAGAGATGTATGCAGGGGAGAGAGGGCAGGGATGTGTGCAGGGGAGGGGGCAAAGATGTGTGCAGGGGAGAGAGGGCAGGGATGTGTGCAGGGGAGAGAGGGCAGGGATGTGTGCAGGGGAGAGAGGGCAGGGATGTATGCAGGTGAGAGAGGGCAGGGATGTATGCAGGGGAGAGAGGGCAGAGATGTGTGCAGGGGAGAGAGGGCAGGGATGTATGCAGGGGAGAGAGGGCAGGGATGTGTGCAGGGGAGGGGGCAGGGAAGAGAGGGCAGGGATGTGTGCAGGGGAGAGAGGGCAGGGATGTATGCATGTGAGAGAGGGCAGGGGAGAGAGGGCAGAGATGTGTGCAGGGGAGAGAGGGCAGGGATGTGTGCAGGGGTGTGGGCAGAGATGTGTGCAGGGGAGAGAGGGCAGGGATGTATGCAGGGGAGAGAGGGCAGAGATGTGTGGAGGGGAGAGAGGGCATAATGTGTACAGGGGAGAGAGGGCAGGGATGTATGCAGGGGAGAGAGGGCAGAGATGTGTGCAGGGGAGAGAGGGCAGGGATGTATGCATGTGAGAGAGGGCAGGGATGTATGCAGGGAAGAGAGGGCAGAGATGTGTGCAGGGGAGAGAGGGCAGGGATGTGTGCAGGGGAGAGGGCATAGATGTGTGCAGGGGAGAGAGGGCAGGGATGTATGCAGGGGAGAGAGGGCAGAGATGTGTGCAGGGGAGAGAGGGCAGGGATGTGTGCAGGGGAGAGAGGGCAGGGATGTGTGCAGGGGAGAGAGGGCAGGGATGTGTGCAGGTGAGAGAGGGGAGGGATGTGTGCAGGGGAGAGAGGGCAGGGATGTGTGCAGGGGAGAGAGAGGGCGGCAGGTATGTATGCAGGTGAGAGAGGGCAGGGATGTGTGCAGGTAAGAGGGCAGGGATATATGCAGGGGAGAGAGGGCAGGGATGTGTGCAGGTGAGAGAGGGCAGGGATGTGTGCAGGGGAGAGAGGGCAGGGATGTATGCAGGTGAGAGAGGGCAGAGATGTATGCAGGTGAGAGAGGGCAGAGATGTGTGCAGGGGAGAGAGGGCAGGGGAGAGAGGGCAGAGATGTATGGAGGGGAGAGAGGGCAGGGATGTATGCAGGGGAGAGAGAGGGCAGGGATGTATGCAGGTGAGAGAGGGCAGAGATGTTTGCAGGGGAGAGAGGGCAGGGATGTGTGCAGGTGAGAGAGGGCAGGGATGTATGCAGGGGAGAGAGGGCAGGGATGTATGCAGGGGAAAGAGGGCAGGGATGTATCTAGGTGAGAGAGGGCAGGTATGTATCTATGTGAGAGAGGGCAGGTATGTATGCAGGGAAGAGAGGGTAGAGATCTGTGCAGGGTAGAGAGGGCAGGGATGTATGCAGGTGAGAGAGGGCAGGGATCTGTGCAGGGGAGAGAGGGCAGGGATGTGTGCAGGGGAGAGAGGGCAGGGATGTGTGCAGGGGAGAGAGGGCAGAGATGTGTGCAGGGGAGAGAGGGTAGAGATGTGTGCATGGGAGAGAGGGCAGGGATGTGTGCAGGGGAGAGAGGGCAGAGATGTGTGCAGGAGAGAGAGGGCAGAGATGTATGCAGGGGAGAGAGGGCAGGGATGTATGCAGGGGAGAGAGGACAGGGATGTGTGCAGGGGAGAGAGGGCAGAGATGTATGCAGGGGAGAGAGGGCAGAGATGTATGCAGGTGAGAGAGGGCAGAGATGTGTGCAGGGGAGAGAGGGCAGAGATGTATGCAGGGGAGAGAGGGCAGGGATGTATGCAGGGGAGAGAGGGCAGGGATGTATGCAGGGGAGAGGGCAGGGATGTATCTAGGTGAGTGAGGGCAGGGATGTATGCAGGTGAGAGAGGGCGGGGATGTATCTAGGTGAGAGAGGGCAGGGATGCATGCAGGGAGAGAGGGCAGGTATGTATGCAGGTGAGAGGGCAGGGATGTATGCAGGGGAGAGTGGGCAGGGATGTATGCAGGGGAGAGAGAGGGCAGGGATGTATTCAGGTGAGAGGGCAGGGATGTATGCAGGGGAGAGAGGGCAGGGATGTATGCAGGGGAGAGAGGGCAGGGATATATGCAGGGGAGAGAGGGCAGAGATGTATGCAGGGGAGAGAGGGCAGGGAAGTATCTAGGTGAGAGAGGGCAGGTATGTATGCAGGGAAGAGAGGGTAGAGATGTGTGCAGGGGAGAGAGGGCAGGGATGTATGCAGGTGAGAGAGGGCAGGTATGTGTGCAGGGGAGAGAGGGCAGGGATGTGTGCAGGGGAGAGAGGGCAGGGAAGTGTGCAGGGGAGAGAGGGCAGGGATGTGTGCAGGTGAGAGAGGGCAGGGATGTGTGCAGGTGAGAGAGGGCAGGGATGTGTGCAGGGGAGAGAGGGCAGGGATGTGTGCAGGGGAGAGGGCAGGGGAGAGAGGTCAGAGATGTATGCAGGGGAGAGAGGGCAGGGATGTGTGCAGGGGAGAGAGGGTAGAGATGTGTGCAGGGGAGAGAGGGCAGGGTTGTATGCAAGGGAGAGAGGGCAGGGATGTATGCAGGTGAGAGAGGGCAGAGATTTGTGCAGGGGTGGGAGGGCAGGGATGTATCTAGGTGAGAGAGGGCAGGGATGTATGCAGGAGAGAGAGGGCAGGGATGTGTGCAGGGGAGAGAGGGCAGGGATGTATCTAGGTGAGAGAGGGCAGGGATGTGTGCAGGAGAGAGAGGGCAGGGATGTGTGCAGGTGATAGAGGGCAGGGATGTATACAGGGGAGAGAGGGCAGAGATGTGTGCAGGGGAGATGGCAGTTATGTATGCAGGGGAGAGAGGACAGGGATGTATGCAGGAGAGAGGGCAGATATGTGTGCAGGGGAGAGAGGGAAGGGATGTATGCAGGGGAGAGAGGGCAGAGATGTGTGCAGGGGAGAGAGGGCAGGGATGTATGCAGGGGAGAGAGGGCAGGGATGTGTGCAGGGGAGAGAGGGCAGGGATGTGTGCAGGGGAGAGAGGGCAGGTATGTATACAGGTGAGAGAGGGCAGGGATGTGTGCAGGTGAGAGGGCAGGGATGTGTGCAGGGGAGAGAGGGCAGGGATGTGTGCAGGTGAGAGGGCAGGGATGGATGCAGGGGAGAGAGGGCAGGGATGTGTGCAGGGGAGAGAGGGCAGGGATGTATGCAAGAGAGAGAGGGCAGGGATGTGTGCAGGGGAGAGAGGGCAGGGATGTATGCAGGTGAGAGAGGGCAGAGATGTGTGCAGGGGAGAGAGGGCAGGGGAGAGAGGGCAGAGATGTATGCAGGGGAGACAGGGCAGGGCTGTATGCAGGGGAGAGAGGGCAGGGATGTATGCAGGGGAGAGAGGGCAGGGATGTATCAAGGTGAGAGAGGGCAGGGATGTGTGCGGGGGAGAGAGGGCAGGGATGTGTGCAGGGGAGAGAGGGCAGGGATGTATGCAGGGGAGAGAGGGCAGGGATGTGTGCAGGGGAGAGAGGGCAGGGATGTGTGCAGGGGAGAGAGGGCAGGGATGTATCTAGGTGAGAGAGGGCAGGGATGTGTGCAGGGGAGGGGGCAAAGATGTGTGCAGGGGAGAGAGGGCAGGGATGTGTGCAGGGGAGAGAGGGCAGGGATGTATGCAGGTGAGAGAGGGCTGGGATGTATGCAGGGGAGAGAGGGCAGAGATGTGTGCAGGGGAGAGAGGGCAGGGATGTATGCAGGTGAGAGAGGGCAGGGATGTGTGCAGGGGAGGGGGCAGAGATGTGTGCAGGGGAGAGAGGGCAGGGATGTGTGCAGGGGAGAGAGGGCAGGGATGTATGCATGTGAGAGAGGGCAGGGGAGAAAGGGCAGAGATGTGTGCAGGGGAGAGAGGGCAGGGATGTGTGCAGGGGAGAGGGCAGAGATGTGTGCAGGGGAGAGAGGGCAGCGATGTATGCAGGGGAGAGAGGGCAGAGATGTGTGCAGGGGAGAGAGGGCATAATGTGTACAGGGGAGAGAGGGCAGGGATGTATGCAGGGGAGAGTGGGCAGAGATGTGTGCAGGGGAGAGAGGGCAGAGATGTGTGCAGGGGAGAGAGGGCAGGGATGTATGCATGTGAGAGAGGGCAGGGATGTATGCAGGGAAGAGAGGGCAGAGATGTGTGCAGGGGAGAGAGGGCAGGGATGTGTGCAGGGGAGAGGGCAGAGATGTGTGCAGGGGAGAGAGGGCAGGGATGTATGCAGGGGAGAGAGGGCAGAGATGTGTGCAGGGGAGAGAGGGCAGGGATGTGTGCAGGGGAGAGAGGGCAGGGATGTGTGCAGGGGAGAGAGGGCAGGGATGTGTGCAGGGGAGAGAGGGCAGGGATGTGTGCAGGGGAGAGAGGGCAGGGATGTGTGCAGGGGAGAGATGGCATCGATGTATGCAGGGGAGAGATGGCATCGATGTGTACAGGGGAGAGAGGGCAGGGATGTATGCAGGGGAGAGAGGGCAGGGATGTATGCAGGGGAGAGAGGGCAGAGATGTGTGCAGGGGAGAGAGGGCAGGGATGTGTGCAGGGGAGAGAAGGCAGAGATGTGTGCAGGGGAGAGAGAGCATCGATGTGTGCAGGGGGGAGAGGGCAGGGATGTATGCAGGGGAGAGAGGGCAGGGATGTGTGCAGGGGAGAGAGGGCAGGGATGTATGCAGGGGAGAGAGAGGGCAGGGATGTGTGCAGGTGAGAGGGCAGGGATGTATGCAGGGGAGAGAGAGGGCAGGTAAATATGCAGGTGAGAGAGGGCAGGGATGTGTGCAGGTGAGAGGGCAGGGATATATGCAGGGGAGAGAGGGCAGAGATGTGTGCAGGTGAGAGAGGGCAGGGATGTGTGCAGGGGAGAGAGGGCAGGGATGTATGCAGGTGAGAGAGGGCAGAGATGTATGCAGGTGAGAGAGGGCAGAGATGTGTGCAGGGGAGAGAGGGCAGGGGAGAGAGGGCAGAGATGTATGCAGGGGAGAGAGGGCAGGGATGTATGCAGGGGAGAGAGAGGGCAGGGATGTATGCAGGTGAGAGAGGGCAGATATGTATGCAGGGGAGAGAGGGCAGGGATGTGTGCAGGTGAGAGAGGGCAGGGATGTATGCAGGGGAGAGAGGGCAGGGATGTATGCAGGGGAAAGAGGGCAGAGATGTATCTAGGTGAGAGAGGGCAGGTATGTATCTAGGTGAGAGAGGGCAGGTATGTATGCAGGGAAGAGAGGGTAGAGATGTGTGCAGGGTAGAGAGGGCAGGGATGTATGCAGGTGAGAGAGGGCAGGGATCTGTGCAGGGGAGAGAGGGCAGGGATGTGTGCAGGGGAGAGAGGGCAGGGATGTGTGCAGGTGAGAGAGGGCAGGGATGTGTTCAGGGGAGAGAGGGCAGGGGAGAGAGGTCAGAGATGTATGCAGGGGAGAGAGGGCAGGGATGTATGCAGGTGAGAGAGGGCAGGGATGTGTGCAGGGGAGAGAGGGCAGGGATGTGTGCAGGGGAGAGAGGGCAGAGATGTGTGCAGGGGAGAGAGGGCAGAGATGTGTGCAGGGGAGAGAGGGCAGAGATGTGTGCATGGGAGAGAGGGCAGGGATGTGTGCAGGGGAGAGACGGCAGAGATGTATGCAGGTGAGAGAGGGCAGAGATGTGTGCAGGGGAGAGAGGGCAGGGGAGAGAGGGCAGAGATGTATGCAGGGGAGAGAGGGCAGAGATGTATGCAGGGGAGAGAGGGCAGGGATGTATGCAGGGGAGAGAGGACAGGGATGTGTGCAGGGGAGAGAGGGCAGAGATGTATGCAGGTGAGAGAGGGCAGAGATGTATGCAGGTGAGAGAGGGCAGAGATGTGTGCAGGGGAGAGAGGGCAGGGGAGAGAGGGCAGAGATGTATGCAGGGGAGAGAGGGCAGGGATGTATGCTGGGGAGAGAGGGCAGGGATGTGTGCAGGGGAGAGAGGGCAGGGATGTGTGCAGGGGAGAGAGGGCAGAGATGTGTGCAGGGGAGAGAGGGCAGAGATGTGTGCATGGGAGAGAGGGCAGGGATGTGTGCAGGGGAGAGACGGCAGAGATGTATGCAGGTGAGAGAGGGCAGAGATGTGTGCAGGGGAGAGAGGGCAGGGGAGAGAGGGCAGAGATGTATGCAGGGGAGAGAGGGCAGAGATGTATGCAGGGGAGAGAGGGCAGGGATGTATGCAGGGGAGAGAGGACAGGGATGTGTGCAGGGGAGAGAGGGCAGAGATGTATGCAGGTGAGAGAGGGCAGAGATGTATGCAGGTGAGAGAGGGCAGAGATGTGTGCAGGGGAGAGAGGGCAGGGGAGAGAGGGCAGAGATGTATGCAGGGGAGAGAGGGCAGGGATGTATGCAGGGGAGAGAGGGCAGGGATGTATCTAGGTGAGTGAGGGCAGGGATGTATGCAGGTGAGAGAGGGCGGGGATGTATCTAGGTGAGAGAGGGCAGGTATGTATGCAGGTGAGAGAGGGCAGGGATGTATGCAGGGGAGAGAGGACAGGGATGTGTGCAGGGGAGAGAGGGCAGAGATGTATGCAGGTGAGAGAGGGCAGAGATGTATGCAGGTGAGAGAGGGCAGAGATGTGTGCAGGGGAGAGAGGGCAGGGGAGAGAGGGCAGAGATGTATGCAGGGGAGAGATGGCAGGGATGTATGCAGGGGAGAGAGGGCAGGGATGTATCTAGGTGAGTGAGGGCAGGGATGTATGCAGGTGAGAGAGGGCGGGGATGTATCTAGGTGAGTGAGGGCAGGGATGTATGCAGGTGAGAGAGGGCGGGGATGTATCTAGGTGAGAGAGGGCAGGGATGCATGCAGGGAGAGAGGGCAGGTATGTATGCAGGTGAGAGGGCAGGGATGTATGCAGGGGAGAGTGGGCAGGGATGTATGCAGGGGAGAGAGAGGGCAGGGATGTATGTAGGGGAAAGAGGGCAGGGATGTATGCAGGGGAGAGAGGGCAGGGATATATGCAGGGGAGAGAGGGCAGAGATATATGCAGGGGAGAGAGGGCAGGGATGTATCTAGGTGAGAGAGGGCAGGGATGTGTCTAGGTGAGAGAGGGCAGGTATGTATGCAGGGAAGAGAGGGCAGAGATGTATGCAGGTGAGAGAGGGCAGACATGTGTGCAGGGGAGAGAGGGCAGGGATGTATGCAGGTGAGAGAGGGCAGAGATGTATGCAGGTGAGAGAGGGCAGAGATGTCTGCAGGGGAGAGAGGGCAGGGGAGAGAGGGCAGAGATGTATGCAGGGGAGAGAGGGCAGGGATGTATCTAGGTGAGAGAGGGCAGGTATGTGTCTAGGTGAGAGAGGGCAGGTATGTATGCAGGGAAGAGAGGGCAGAGATGTATGCAGGTGAGAGAGGGCAGAGATGTATGCAGGTGAGAGAGGGCAGAGATGTCTGCAGGGGAGAGAGGGCAGGGGAGAGAGGGCAGGGATGTATCTAGGTGAGAGAGGGCAGGGATGTATGCAGGGGAGAGAGGGCAGGGATGTATGCAGGGGAGAGAGGGCAGGGATGTGTGCAGGGGAGAGAGGGCAGGGATGTGTGCAGGGGAGAGAGGGCAGGGATGTATGCAGGGGAGAGAGGGCAGGGATGTGTGCAGGGGAGAGAGGGCAGGGATGTGTGCAGGGGAGAGAGGGCAGGGATGTGTGCAGGTGAGAGAGGGCAGGGATGTGTGCAGGGGAGGGGGCAAAGATGTGTGCAGGGGAGAGAGGGCAGGGGAGAGAGGGCAGGGATGTATGCAGGGGAGAGAGGGCAGGGATTTGTGCAGGGGAGAGGGCAGAGATGTGTGCAGGGGAGAGAGGGCAGTGATGTGTGCAGGGGAGAGAGGGCAGGGATGTGTGCAGGGGAGAGAGGGCAGGGATGTATGCAGGGGAGAGAGGGCAGAGATGTGTGCAGGTGAGAGAGGGCAGGGATGTATGCATGTGAGAGAGGGCAGGGATGTATGCAGGGGAGAGAGGGCAGGGATGTGTGCAGGGGATAGGGCAGAGATGTGTGCAGGGGAGAGAGTGCAGGGATGTATGCAGGGGAGAGAGGGCAGAGATGTGTGCAGGGGAGAGAGGGCAGGGATGTGTGCAGGTGAGAGGGCAGAGATGTGTGCAGGGGAGAGAGGGCAGGGATGTGTGCAGGGGAGAGAGGGCAGAGATGTATGCAGGAGAGAGAGAGGGCAGGGATGTGTGCAGGTGAGAGAGGGCAGGGATGTGTGCAGGTGAGAGAGGGCAGGGATGTATGCAGGGGAGAGAGAGGGCAGGTATGTATGCAGGTGAGAGAGGGCAGGGATGTGTGCAGGTGAGAGGGCAGGGATATATGCAGGGGAGAGAGGGCAGGGATGTGTGCAGGTGAGAGAGGGCAGGGGAGAGAGGGCAGGGATGTGTGCAGGGGAGAGAGGGCAGGGATGTATGCAGGTGAGAGAGGGCAGAGATGTATGCAGGTGAGAGAGGGCAGAGATGTGTGCAGGGGAGAGAGGGCAGAGATGTATGGAGGGGAGAGAGGGCAGGGATGTATGCAGGGGAGAGAGAGGGCAGGGATGTATGCAGGTGAGAGAGGGCAGAGATGTTTGCAGGGGAGAGAGGGGTGGGATGTGTGCAGGTGAGAGAGGGCAGGGATGTATGCAGGGGAGAGAGGGCAGGGATGTATGCAGGGGAAAGAGGGCAGGGATGTATCTAAGTGAGAGAGGGCAGGTATGTATCTATGTGAGAGGGAAGGTATGTATGCAGAGAAGAGAGGGTAGAGATGTGTGCAGGGTAGAGAGGGCAGGGATGTATGCAGGTGAGAGAGGGCAGGGATCTGTGCAGGGGAGAGAGGGCAGGGATGTGTGCAGGGGAGAGAGGGCAGGGATGTGTGCAGGTGAGAGAGGGCAGGGATGTATGCAGGGGAGAGAGGGCAGAGATGTGTGCATGGGAGAGAGGGCAGAGATGTATGCAGTGGAGAGAGGGCAGGGATGTATGCAGGGGAGAGAGGACAGGGATGTGTGCAGGGGAGAGAGGGCAGAGATGTATGCAGGTGAGAGAGGGCAGAGATGTATGCAGGTGAGAGAGTGCAGAGATGTGTGCAGGGGAGAGAGGGCAGGGGAGAGAGGGCAGAGATGTATGCAGGGGAGAGAGGGCAGGGATGTATGCAGGGGAGAGAGGGCAGGGATGTATGCAGGGGAGAGAGGGCAGGGATGTATCTAGGTGAGTGAGGGCAGGGATGTATGCAGGTGAGAGAGGGCGGGGATGTATCTAGGTGAGAGAGGGCAGGGATGCATGCAGGGAGAGAGGGCAGGTATGTATGCAGGTGAGAGGGCAGGGATGTATGCAGGGGAGAGTGGGCAGGGATGTATGCAGGGGAGAGAGAGGGCAGGGATGTATGCAGGTGAGAGAGTGCAGGGATGTATGCAAGGGAGAGAGGGCAGGGATGTATGCAGGGGAGAGAGGGCAGGGATGTATGCAGGGGAGAGAGGGCAGGGATGTATGCAGGGGAGAGAGGGCAGGGATATATGCAGGGGAGAGAGGGCAGAGATGTATGCAGGGGAGAGAGGGCAGGGAAGTATCTAGGTGAGAGAGGGCAGGTATGTGTCTAGGTGAGAGAGGGCAGGTATGTATGCAGGGAAGAGAGGGTAGAGATGTGTGCAGGGGAGAGAGGGCAGGGATGTATGCAGGTGAGAGAGGGCAGGGATGTGTGCAGGGGAGAGAGGGCAGGCATGTGTGCAGGGGAGAGAGGGCAGGGAAGTGTGCAGGGGAGAGAGGGCAGGGATGTGTGCAGGTGAGAGAGGGCAGGGATGTGTGCAGGTGAGAGAGGGCAGGGATGTGTGCAGGTGAGAGAGGGCAGGGATGTGTGCAGGGGAGAGAGGGCAGGGATGTGTGCAGGGGAGAGGGCAGGGGAGAGAGGTCAGAGATGTATGCAGGGGAGAGAGGGCAGGGATGTGTGCAGGGGAGAGAGGGCAGGGATGTATGCAGGGGAGAGAGGGCAGGGATGTGTGCAGGGGAGAGAGGGCAGGGATGTGTGCAGGGGAGAGAGGGCAGGGATGTGTGCAGTGGAGAGAGGGCAGGGATGTGTGCAGGTGAGAGAGGGCAGGGATGTGTGCAGGGGAGAGAGGGCAGGGATGTGTGCAGGGGAGAGGGCAGGGGAGAGAGGTCAGAGATGTATGCAGGGGAGAGAGGGCAGGGATGTGTGCAGGGGAGAGGGTAGAGATGTGTGCAGGGGAGAGAGGGCAGGGATGTATGCAAGGGAGAGAGGGCAGGGATGTATGCAGGTGAGAGAGGGCAGAGATTTGTGTAGGGGAGAGAGGGCAGGGATGTATCTAGGTGAGAGAGGGCAGGGATGTATGCAGGAGAGAGAGGGCAGGGATGTGTGCAGGGGAGAGAGGGCAGGGATGTATCTAGGTGAGAGAGGGCAGGGATGTGTGCAGGAGAGAGAGGGCAGGGAAGTATGCAAGGGAGAGAGGGCAGGTATGTATCTAGGTGAGAGAGGGCAGGTATTTATCTAGGTGAGAGAGGGCAGGGATGTATGTAGGTGAGAGAGGGCAGAGATGTGTGCAGGGGAGAGGGCAGGGATGTGTGCAGGGGAGAGAGGGCAGGGATGTGTGCAGGTGAGAGAGGGCAGGGATGTATACAGGGGAGAGAGGGCAGAGATGTGTCAAGGGGAGATGGCAGTTATGTATGCAGGGGAGAGAGGACAGGGATGTATGCAGGAGAGAGGGCAGGGGAGAGAGGGCAGAGATGTGTGCAGGGGAGAGAGGGCAGGGAGAGAGGGAAGGGATGTATGCAGGGGAGAGAGGGCAGAGATGTGTGCAGGGGAGAGAGGGCAGGGATGTATCTAGGTGAGAGAGGGCAGGTATTTATCTAGGTGAGAGAGGGCAGGGATGTATGTTGGTGAGAGAGGGCAGGGATGTGTGCAGGTGAGAGAGGGCAGGGATGTATACAGGGGAGAGAGGGCAGAGATGTGTGCAGGGGAGATGGCAGTTATGTATGCAGGGGAGAGAGGACAGGGATGTATCTAGGTGAGAGAGGGCAGGGATGTATGCAGGAGAGAGAGGGCAGGGATGTGTGCAGGGGAGAGAGGGCAGGGATGTGTGCAGGGGAGAGAGGGCAGGGAAGTGTGCAGGGGAGAGAGGGCAGGGATGTGTGCAGGTGAGAGAGGGCAGGGATGTGTGCAGGGGAGAGAGGGCAGGGAAGTGTGCAGGGGAGAGAGGGCAGGGATGTGTGCAGGTGAGAGAGGGCAGGGATGTGTGCAGGTGAGAGAGGGCAGGGATGTGTGCAGGTGAGAGAGGGCAGGGATGTGTGCAGGGGAGAGAGGGCAGGGATGTGTGCAGGGGAGAGGGCAGGGGAGAGAGGTCAGAGATGTATGCAGGGGAGAGAGGGCAGGGATGTGTGCAGGGGAGAGAGGGCAGGGATGTATGCAGGGGAGAGAGGGCAGGGATGTGTGCAGGGGAGAGAGGGCAGGGATGTGTGCAGGGGAGAGAGGGCAGGGATGTGTGCAGGGGAGAGAGGGCAGGGATGTGTGCAGGTGAGAGAGGGCAGGGATGTGTGCAGGGGAGAGAGGGCAGGGATGTGTGCAGGGGAGAGGGCAGGGGAGAGAGGTCAGAGATGTATGCAGGGGAGAGAGGGCAGGGATGTGTGCAGGGGAGAGAGGGTAGAGATGTGTGCAGGGGAGAGAGGGCAGGGATGTATGCAAGGGAGAGAGGGCAGGGATGTATGCAAGGGAGAGAGGGCAGGGATTTGTGCAGGGGAGAGAGGGCAGGGATGTATCTAGGTGAGAGAGGGCAGGGATGTATGCAGGAGAGAGAGGGCAGGGATGTGTGCAGGGGAGAGAGGGCAGGGATGTATCTAGGTGAGAGAGGGCAGGGATGTGTGCAGGAGAGAGAGGGCAGGGAAGTATGCAAGGGAGAGAGGGCAGGTATGTATCTAGGTGAGAGAGGGCAGGTATTTATCTAGGTGAGAGAGGGCAGGGATGTATGTAGGTGAGAGAGGGCAGAGATGTGTGCAGGGGAGAGGGCAGGGATGTGTGCAGGGGAGAGAGGGCAGGGATGTGTGCAGGTGAGAGAGGGCAGGGATGTATACAGGGGAGAGAGGGCAGAGATGTGTCAAGGGGAGATGGCAGTTATGTATGCAGGGGAGAGAGGAAAGGGATGTATGCAGGAGAGAGGGCAGATATGTGTGCAGGGGAGAGAGGGAAGGGATGTATGCAGGGGAGAGAGGGCAGAGATGTGTGCAGGGGAGAGAGGGCAGGTATTTATCTAGGTGAGAGAGGGCAGGGATGTATGTAGGTGAGAGAGGGCAGGGATGTGTGCAGGTGAGAGAGGGCAGGAATGTATACAGGGGAGAGAGGGCAGAGATGTGTGCAGGGGAGATGGCAGTTATGTATGCAGGGGAGAGAGGACAGGGATGTATCTAGGTGAGAGAGGGCAGGGATGTATGCAGGAGAGAGAGGGCAGGGATGTGTGCAGGGGAGAGAGGGCAGGGATGTATCTAGGTGAGAGAGGGCAGGGATGTGTGCAGGAGAGAGAGGGCAGGGAAGTATGCAAGGGAGAGAGGGCAGGTATGTATCTAGGTGAGAGAGGGCAGGTATTTATCTAGGTGAGAGAGGGCAGGGAGAGAGGGCAGAGATGTGTGCAGGGGAGAGGGCAGGGATGTGTGCAGGGGAGAGAGGGCAGGGATGTGTGCAGGTGAGAGAGGGCAGGGATGTATACAGGGGAGAGAGGGCAGAGATGTGTGCAGGGGAGATGGCAGTTATGTATGCAGGGGACAGAGGACAGGGATGTATGCAGGAGATAGGGCAGATATGTGTGCAGGGGAGAGAGGGAAGGGATGTATGCAGGGGAGAGAGGGCAGAGATGTGTGCAGCGGAGAGAGGGCAGGGACGTATGCAGGGGAGAGAGGGCAGGGATGTGTGCAGGTGAGAGGGCAGGGATGTGTGCAGGGGAGAGAGGGCAGGGATGTGTGCAGGTGAGAGGGCAGGGATGGATGCAGGGGAGAGAGTGCAGAGATGTGTGCAGGGGAGAGAGGGCAGGGGAGAGAGGGCAGAGATGTATGCAGGGGAGAGAGGGCAGGGATGTATGCAGGGGAGAGAGGGCAGGGATGTATGCAGGGGAGAGAGGGAGGGCAGAGATGTATCTAGGTGAGTGAGGGCAGGGATGTATGCAGGTGAGAGAGGGCGGGGATGTATCTAGGTGAGAGAGGGCAGGTATGTGTCTAGGTGAGAGAGGGCAGGGATGTGTGCAGGGGAGAGAGGGCAGGGATGTGTGCAGGGGAGAGGGCAGGGGAGAGAGGTCAGAGATGTATGCAGGGGAGAGAGGGCAGGGATGTGTGCAGGGGAGAGAGGGCAGGGATGTATGCAGGGGAGAGAGGGCAGGGATGTGTGCAGGGGAGAGAGGGCAGGGATGTGTGCAGGGGAGAGAGGGCAGGGATGTGTGCAGGGAGAGAGGGCAGGGATTTGTGCAGGGGAGAGAGTGCAGGGATGTGTGCAGGGGAGAGGGCAGGGGAGAGAGGTCAGAGATGTATGCAGGGGAGAGAGGGCAGGGATGTGTGCAGGAGAGAGAGGGTAGAGATGTGTGCAGGGGAGAGAGGGCAGGGATGTATGCAAGGGAGAGAGGGCAGGGATGTATGCAGGTGAGAGAGGGCAGAGATTTGTGCAGGGGAGAGAGGGCAGGGATGTATCTAGGTGAGAGAGGGCAGGGATGTATGCAGGAGAGAGAGGGCAGGGATGTGTGCAGGGGAGAGAGGGCAGGGATGTATCTAGGTGAGAGAGGGCAGGGATGTGTGCAGGAGAGAGAGGGCAGGGAAGTATGCAAGGGAGAGAGGGCAGGTATGTATCTAGGTGAGAGAGGGCAGGTATTTATCTAGGTGAGAGAGGGCAGGGATGTATGTAGGTGAGAGAGGGCAGAGATGTGTGCAGGGGAGAGGGCAGGGATGTGTGCAGGGGAGAGAGGGCAGGGATGTGTGCAGGGGAGAGAGGGCAGGGATGTATACAGGGGAGAGAGGGCAGAGATGTGTCAAGGGGAGATGGCAGTTATGTATGCAGGGGAGAGAGGACAGGGATGTATGCAGGAGAGAGGGCAGATATGTGTGCAGGGGAGAGAGGGAAGGGATGTATGCAGGGGAGAGAGGGCAGAGATGTGTGCAGGTGAGAGAGGGCAGGGATGTATACAGGGGAGAGAGGGCAGAGATGTGTGCAGGGGAGATGGCAGTTATGTATGCAGGGGAGAGAGGACAGGGATGTATCTAGGTGAGAGAGGGCAGGGATGTATGCAGGAGAGAGAGGGCAGGGATGTGTGCAGGGGAGAGAGGGCAGGGATGTATCTAGGTGAGAGAGGGCAGGGATGTGTGCAGGAGAGAGAGGGCAGGGAAGTATGCAAGGGAGAGAGGGCAGGTATGTATCTAGGTGAGAGAGGGCAGGTATTTATCTAGGTGAGAGAGGGCAGGGATGTATGTAGGTGAGAGAGGGCAGAGATTTGTGCAGGGGAGAGGGCAGGGATGTGTGCAGGGGAGAGAGGGCAGGGATGTGTGCAGGTGAGAGAGGGCAGGGATGTATACAGGGGAGAGAGGGCAGAGATGTGTGCAGGGGAGATGGCAGTTATGTAGCAGGGGAGAGAGGACAGGGATGTATGCAGGAGAGAGGGCAGATATGTGTGCAGGGGAGAGAGGGAAGGGATGTATGCAGGGGAGAGAGGGCAGAGATGTGTGCAGGGGAGAGAAGGCAGGGATGTATGCAGGGGAGAGAGGGCAGGGATGTGTGCAGGTGAGAGAGGGCAGGTATGTATGCAGGTGAGAGAGGGCAGGGATGTGTGCAGGTGAGAAGGCAGGGATGTGTGCAGGGGAGAGAGGGCAGGGATGTGTGCAGGTGAGAGGGCAGGGATGGATGCAGGGGAGAGAGGGCAGGGATGTGTGCAGGGGAGGGAGGGCAGGGATGTATGCAAGAGAGAGAGGGCAGGGATGTGTGCAGGGGAGAGAGGGCAGGGATGTATGCAGGTGAGAGAGGGCAGAGATGTGTGCAGGGGAGAGAGGGCAGGGGAGAGAGGCCAGAGATGTATGCAGGGGAGAGAGGGCAGGGATGTATGCAGGGGAGAGAGGGCAGGGATGTATGCAGGGGAGAGAGGGCAGGGATGTATCTAGGTGAGAGAGGGCAGGGATGTGTGCAGGGGAGATAGGGCAGGGATGTGTGCAGGGGAGAGAGGGCAGGGATGTATGCAGGGGAGAGAGGGCAGGGATGTGTGCAGGGGAGAGAGGGCAGGGATGTGTGCAGGGGAGAAAGGGCAGGGATGTGTGCAGGTGAGAGAGGGCAGGGATGTGTGCAGGGGAGGGGGCAAAGATGTGTGCAGGGGAGAGAGGGCAGGGATGTGTGCAGGGGAGAGAGGGCTGGGATGTGTGCAGGGGAGAGAGGGCAGGGATGTATGCAGGTGAGAGAGGGCAGGGATGTATGCAGGGGAGAGAGGGCAGAGATGTGTGCAGGGGAGAGAGGGCAGGGATGTATGCAGGTGAGAGAGGGCAGGGATGTGTGCAGGGGAGGGGGCAGAGATGTGTGCAGGGGAGAGAGGGCAGGGACGTGTGCAGGGGAGAGAGGGCAGGGATGTATGCATGTGAGAGAGGGCAGGGGAGAGAGGGCAGAGATGTGTGCAGGGGAGAGAGGGCAGGGATGTGTGCAGGGGAGAGGGCAGAGATGTGTGCAGGGGAGAGAGGGCAGGGATGTATGCAGGGGAGAGAGGGCAGAGATGTGTGCAGGGGAGAGAGGGCATAATGTGTACAGGGGAGAGAGGGCAGGGATGTATGCAGGGGAGAGAGGGCAGAGATGTGTGCAGGGGAGAGGGGGCAGGGATGTATGCATGTGAGAGAGGGCAGGGATGTATGCAGGGAAGAGAGGGCAGAGATGTGTGCAGGGGAGAGAGGGCAGGGATGTGTGCAGGGGAGAGGGCAGAGATGTGTGCAGGGCAGAGAGGGCAGGGATGTATGCAGGGGAGAGAGGGCAGAGATGTATGCAGGTGAGAGAGGGCAGAGATGTGTGCAGGGGAGAGAGGGCAGGGGAGAGAGGGCAGAGATGTATGCAGGGGAGAGAGGGCAGGGATGTATGCAGGGGAGAGAGGGCAGGGATGTATGCAGGGGAGAGAGGGCAGGGATGTATCTAGGTGAGTGAGGGCAGGGATGTATGCAGGTGAGAGAGGGCGGGGATGTATCTAGGTGAGAGAGGGCAGGGATGCATGCAGGGAGAGAGGGCAGGTATGTATGCAGGTGAGAGGGCAGGGATGTATGCAGGGGAGAGTGGGCAGGGATGTATGCAGGGGAGAGAGAGGGCAGGGATGTATGCAGGTGAGAGAGGGCAGAGATGTGTGCAGGGGAGAGAGGGCAGGGATGTATGCATGTGAGAGAGGGCAGGGATGTATGCAGGGGAGAGAGGGCAGGGATGTGTGCAGGGGAGAGAGGGCAGGGATGTGTGCAGGGGAGAGAGGGCAGGGATGTGTGCAGGTGAGAGAGGGCAGGGATGTGTGCAGGGGAGGGGGCAAAGATGTGTGCAGGGGAGAGAGGGCAGGGATGTGTGCAGGGGAGAGGGCAGGGATGTGTGCAGGGGAGAGAGGGCAGGGATGTATGCAGGTGAGAGAGGGCTGGGATGTATGCAGGGGAGAGAGGGCAGAGATGTGTGCAGGGGAGAGAGGGCAGGGATGTATGCAGGTGAGAGAGGGCAGGGATGTGTGCAGGGGAGGGGGCAGAGATGTGTGCAGGGGAGAGAGGGCAGGGATGTGTGCAGGGGAGAGAGGGCAGGGATGTATGCATGTGAGAGAGGGCAGGGGAGAAAGGGCAGAGATGTGTGCAGGGGAGAGAGGGCAGGGATGTGTGCAGGGGAGAGGGCAGAGATGTGTGCAGGGGAGAGAGGGCAGCGATGTATGCAGGGGAGAGAGGGCAGAGATGTGTGCAGGGGAGAGAGGGCATAATGTGTACAGGGGAGAGAGGGCAGGGATGTATGCAGGGGAGAGAGGGCAGAGATGTGTGCAGGGGAGAGAGGGCAGAGATGTGTGCAGGGGAGAGAGGGCAGGGATGTATGCATGTGAGAGAGGGCAGGGATGTATGCAGGGAAGAGAGGGCAGAGATGTGTGCAGGGGAGAGAGGGCAGGGATGTGTGCAGGGGAGAGGGCAGAGATGTGTGCAGGGGAGAGAGGGCAGGGATGTATGCAGGGGAGAGAGGGCAGAGATGTGTGCAGGGGAGAGAGGGCAGGGATGTGTGCAGGGGAGAGAGGGCAGGGATGTGTGCAGGGGAGAGAGGGCAGGGATGTGTGCAGGGGAGAGAGGGCAGGGATGTGTGCAGGGGAGAGAGGGCAGGGATGTATGCAGGGGAGAGATGGCATCGATGTATGCAGGGGAGAGATGGCATCGATGTGTACAGGGGAGAGAGGGCAGGGATGTATGCAGGGGAGAGAGGGCAGGGATGTATGCAGGGGAGAGAGGGCAGAGATGTGTGCAGGGGAGAGAGGGCAGGGATGTGTGCAGGGGAGAGAAGGCAGAGATGTGTGCAGGGGAGAGAGAGCATCGATGTGTGCAGGGGGGAGAGGGCAGGGATGTATGCAGGGGAGAGAGGGCAGGGATGTGTGCAGGGGAGAGAGGGCAGGGATGTATGCAGGGGAGAGAGAGGGCAGGGATGTGTGCAGGTGAGAGGGCAGGGATGTATGCAGGGGAGAGAGAGGGCAGGTAAATATGCAGGTGAGAGAGGGCAGGGATGTGTGCAGGTGAGAGGGCAGGGATATATGCAGGGGAGAGAGGGCAGAGATGTGTGCAGGTGAGAGAGGGCAGGGATGTGTGCAGGGGAGAGAGGGCAGGGATGTATGCAGGTGAGAGAGGGCAGAGATGTATGCAGGTGAGAGAGGGCAGAGATGTGTGCAGGGGAGAGAGGGCAGGGGAGAGAGGGCAGAGATGTATGCAGGGGAGAGAGGGCAGGGATGTATGCAGGGGAGAGAGAGGGCAGGGATGTATTCAGGTGAGAGAGGGCAGATATGTATGCAGGGGAGAGAGGGCAGGGATGTGTGCAGGTGAGAGAGGGCAGGGATGTATGCAGGGGAGAGAGGGCAGGGATGTATGCAGGGGAAAGAGGGCAGAGATGTATCTAGGTGAGAGAGGGCAGGTATGTATCTAGGTGAGAGAGGGCAGGTATGTATGCAGGGAAGAGAGGGTAGAGATGTGTGCAGGGTAGAGAGGGCAGGGATGTATGCAGGTGAGAGAGGGCAGGGATCTGTGCAGGGGAGAGAGGGCAGGGATGTGTGCAGGGGAGAGAGGGCAGGGATGTGTGCAGGTGAGAGAGGGCAGGGATGTGTTCAGGGGAGAGAGGGCAGGGGAGAGAGGTCAGAGATGTATGCAGGGGAGAGAGGGCAGGGATGTATGCAGGTGAGAGAGGGCAGGGATGTGTGCAGGGGAGAGAGGGCAGGGATGTGTGCAGGGGAGAGAGGGCAGAGATGTGTGCAGGGGAGAGAGGGCAGAGATGTGTGCAGGGGAGAGGGGGCAGAGATGTGTGCATGGGAGAGAGGGCAGGGATGTGTGCAGGGGAGAGACGGCAGAGATGTATGCAGGTGAGAGAGGGCAGAGATGTGTGCAGGGGAGAGAGGGCAGGGGAGAGAGGGCAGAGATGTATGCAGGGGAGAGAGGGCAGAGATGTATGCAGGGGAGAGAGGGCAGGGATGTATGCAGGGGAGAGAGGACAGGGATGTGTGCAGGGGAGAGAGGGCAGAGATGTATGCAGGTGAGAGAGGGCAGAGATGTATGCAGGTGAGAGAGGGCAGAGATGTGTGCAGGGGAGAGAGGGCAGGGGAGAGAGGGCAGAGATGTATGCAGGGGAGAGAGGGCAGGGATGTATGCTGGGGAGAGAGGGCAGGGATGTGTGCAGGGGAGAGAGGGCAGGGATGTGTGCAGGGGAGAGAGGGCAGAGATGTGTGCAGGGGAGAGAGGGCAGAGATGTGTGCATGGGAGAGAGGGCAGGGATGTGTGCAGGGGAGAGACGGCAGAGATGTATGCAGGTGAGAGAGGGCAGAGATGTGTGCAGGGGAGAGAGGGCAGGGGAGAGAGGGCAGAGATGTATGCAGGGGAGAGAGGGCAGAGATGTATGCAGGGGAGAGAGGGCAGGGATGTATGCAGGGGAGAGAGGACAGGGATGTGTGCAGGGGAGAGAGGGCAGAGATGTATGCAGGTGAGAGAGGGCAGAGATGTATGCAGGTGAGAGAGGGCAGAGATGTGTGCAGGGGAGAGAGGGCAGGGGAGAGAGGGCAGAGATGTATGCAGGGGAGAGAGGGCAGGGATGTATGCAGGGGAGAGAGGGCAGGGATGTATCTAGGTGAGTGAGGGCAGGGATGTATGCAGGTGAGAGAGGGCGGGGATGTATCTAGGTGAGAGAGGGCAGGGATGCATGCAGGGAGAGAGGGCAGGTATGTATGCAGGTGAGAGGGCAGGGATGTATGCAGGGGAGAGTGGGCAGGGATGTATGCAGGGGAGAGAGAGGGCAGGGATGTATGCAGGGGAGAGAGGGCAGGGATGTATGCAGGGGAGAGAGGGCAGGGATATATGCAGGGGAGAGAGGGCAGAGATATATGCAGGGGAGAGAGGGCAGGGATGTATCTAGGTGAGAGAGGGCAGGGATGTGTCTAGGTGAGAGAGGGCAGGTATGTATGCAGGGAAGAGAGGGCAGAGATGTATGCAGGTGAGAGAGGGCAGACATGTGTGCAGGGGAGAGAGGGCAGGGATGTATGCAGGTGAGAGAGGGCAGAGATGTATGCAGGTGAGAGAGGGCAGAGATGTCTGCAGGGGAGAGAGGGCAGGGGAGAGAGGGCAGAGATGTATGCAGGGGAGAGAGGGCAGGGATGTATCTAGGTGAGAGAGGGCAGGTATGTGTCTAGGTGAGAGAGGGCAGGTATGTATGCAGGGAAGAGAGGGCAGAGATGTATGCAGGTGAGAGAGGGCAGAGATGTATGCAGGTGAGAGAGGGCAGAGATGTCTGCAGGGGAGAGAGGGCAGGGGAGAGAGGGCAGGGATGTATCTAGGTGAGAGAGGGCAGGGATGTATGCAGGGGAGAGAGGGCAGGGATGTATGCAGGGGAGAGAGGGCAGGGATGTGTGCAGGGGAGAGAGGGCAGGGATGTGTGCAGGGGAGAGAGGGCAGGGATGTATGCAGGGGAGAGAGGGCAGGGATGTGTGCAGGGGAGAGAGGGCAGGGATGTGTGCAGGGGAGAGAGGGCAGGGATGTGTGCAGGTGAGAGAGGGCAGGGATGTGTGCAGGGGAGGGGGCAAAGATGTGTGCAGGGGAGAGAGGGCAGGGGAGAGAGGGCAGGGATGTATGCAGGGGAGAGAGGGCAGGGATTTGTGCAGGGGAGAGGGCAGAGATGTGTGCAGGGGAGAGACGGTAGGGATGTATGCAGGGGAGAGAGGGCAGAGATGTGTGCAGGGGAGAGAGGGCAGGGATGTGTGCAGGGGAGAGAGGGCAGGGATGTATGCAGGGGAGAGAGGGCAGAGATGTGTGCAGGTGAGAGAGGGCAGGGATGTATGCATGTGAGAGAGGGCAGGGATGTATGCAGGGAAGAGAGGGCAGAGATGTGTGCAGGGGAGAGAGGGCAGGGATGTGTGCAGGGGATAGGGCAGAGATGTGTGCAGGGGAGAGAGTGCAGGGATGTATGCAGGGGAGAGAGGACAGAGATGTGTGCAGGGGAGAGAGGGCAGGGATGTGTGCAGGTGAGAGGGCAGAGATGTGTGCAGGGGAGAGAGGGCAGGGATGTGTGCAGGGGAGAGAGGGCAGAGATGTATGCAGGAGAGAGAGAGGGCAGGGATGTGTGCAGGTGAGAGAGGGCAGGGATGTGTGCAGGTGAGAGAGGGCAGGGATGTATGCATGCAGGGGAGAGAGAGGGCAGGTATGTATGCAGGTGAGAGAGGGCAGGGATGTGTGCAGGTGAGAGGGCAGGGATATATGCAGGGGAGAGAGGGCAGGGATGTGTGCAGGTGAGAGAGGGCAGGGGAGAGAGGGCAGGGATGTGTGCAGGGGAGAGAGGGCAGGGATGTATGCAGGTGAGAGAGGGCAGAGATGTATGCAGGTGAGAGAGGGCAGAGATGTGTGCAGGGGAGAGAGGGCAGAGATGTATGGAGGGGAGAGAGGGCAGGGATGTATGCAGGGGAGAGAGAGGGCAGGGATGTATGCAGGTGAGAGAGGGCAGAGATGTTTGCAGGGGAGAGAGGGGTGGGATGTGTGCAGGTGAGAGAGGGCAGGGATGTATGCAGGGGAGAGAGGGCAGGGATGTATGCAGGGGAAAGAGGGCAGGGATGTATCTAAGTGAGAGAGGGCAGGTATGTATCTATGTGAGAGGGAAGGTATGTATGCAGAGAAGAGAGGGTAGAGATGTGTGCAGGGTAGAGAGGGCAGGGATGTATGCAGGTGAGAGAGGGCAGGGATCTGTGCAGGGGAGAGAGGGCAGGGATGTGTGCAGGGGAGAGAGGGCAGGGATGTGTGCAGGTGAGAGAGGGCAGGGATGTATGCAGGGGAGAGAGGGCAGAGATGTGTGCATGGGAGAGAGGGCAGAGATGTATGCAGGGGAGAGAGGGCAGGGATGTATGCAGGGGAGAGAGGACAGGGATGTGTGCAGGGGAGAGAGGGCAGAGATGTATGCAGGTGAGAGAGGGCAGAGATGTATGCAGGTGAGAGAGTGCAGAGATGTGTGCAGGGGAGAGAGGGCAGGGGAGAGAGGGCAGAGATGTATGCGGGGGAGAGAGGGCAGGGATGTATGCAGGGGAGAGAGGGCAGGGATGTATGCAGGGGAGAGAGGGCAGGGATGTATCTAGGTGAGTGAGGGCAGGGATGTATGCAGGTGAGAGAGGGCGGGGATGTATCTAGGTGAGAGAGGGCAGGGATGCATGCAGGGAGAGAGGGCAGGTATGTATGCAGGTGAGAGGGCAGGGATGTATGCAGGGGAGAGTGGGCAGGGATGTATGCAGGGGAGAGAGAGGGCAGGGATGTATGCAGGTGAGAGAGGGCAGGGATGTATGCAAGGGAGAGAGGGCAGGGATGTATGCAGGGGAGAGAGGGCAGGGATGTATGCAGGGGAGAGAGGGCAGGGATGTATGCAGGGGAGAGAGGGCAGGGATATATGCAGGGGAGAGAGGGCAGAGATGTATGCAGGGGAGAGAGGGCAGGGAAGTATCTAGGTGAGAGAGGGCAGGTATGTGTCTAGGTGAGAGAGGGCAGGTATGTATGCAGGGAAGAGAGGGTAGAGATGTGTGCAGGGGAGAGAGGGCAGGGATGTATGCAGGTGAGAGAGGGCAGGGATGTGTGCAGGGGAGAGAGGGCAGGCATGTGTGCAGGGGAGAGAGGGCAGGGAAGTGTGCAGGGGAGAGAGGGCAGGGATGTGTGCAGGTGAGAGAGGGCAGGGATGTGTGCAGGTGAGAGAGGGCAGGGATGTGTGCAGGTGAGAGAGGGCAGGGATGTGTGCAGGGGAGAGAGGGCAGGGATGTGTGCAGGGGAGAGGGCAGGGGAGAGAGGTCAGAGATGTATGCAGGGGAGAGAGGGCAGGGATGTGTGCAGGGGAGAGAGGGCAGGGATGTATGCAGGGGAGAGAGGGCAGGGATGTGTGCAGGGGAGAGAGGGCAGGGATGTGTGCAGGGGAGAGAGGGCAGGGATGTGTGCAGTGGAGAGAGGGCAGGGATGTGTGCAGGTGAGAGAGGGCAGGGATGTGTGCAGGGGAGAGAGGGCAGGGATGTGTGCAGGGGAGAGGGCAGGGGAGAGAGGTCAGAGATGTATGCAGGGGAGAGAGGGCAGGGATGTGTGCAGGGGAGAGGGTAGAGATGTGTGCAGGGGAGAGAGGGCAGGGATGTATGCAAGGGAGAGAGGGCAGGGATGTATGCAGGTGAGAGAGGGCAGAGATTTGTGTAGGGGAGAGAGGGCAGGGATGTATCTAGGTGAGAGAGGGCAGGGATGTATGCAGGAGAGAGAGGGCAGGGATGTGTGCAGGGGAGAGAGGGCAGGGATGTATCTAGGTGAGAGAGGGCAGGGATGTGTGCAGGAGAGAGAGGGCAGGGAAGTATGCAAGGGAGAGAGGGCAGGTATGTATCTAGGTGAGAGAGGGCAGGTATTTATCTAGGTGAGAGAGGGCAGAGATGTGTGCAGGGGAGAGGGCAGGGATGTGTGCAGGGGAGAGAGGGCAGGGATGTGTGCAGGTGAGAGAGGGCAGGGATGTATACAGGGGAGAGAGGGCAGAGATGTGTCAAGGGGAGATGGCAGTTATGTATGCAGGGGAGAGAGGACAGGGATGTATGCAGGAGAGAGGGCAGATATGTGTGCAGGGGAGAGAGGGAAGGGATGTATGCAGGGGAGAGAGGGCAGAGATGTGTGCAGGGCAGAGAGGGCAGGTATTTATCTAGGTGAGAGAGGGCAGGGATGTATGTAGGTGAGAGAGGGCAGGGATGTGTGCAGGTGAGAGAGGGCAGGAATGTATACAGGGGAGAGAGGGCAGAGATGTGTGCAGGGGAGATGGCAGTTATGTATGCAGGGGAGAGAGGACAGGGATGTATCTAGGTGAGAGAGGGCAGGGATGTATGCAGGAGAGAGAGGGCAGGGATGTGTGCAGGGGAGAGAGGGCAGGGATGTATCTAGGTGAGAGAGGGCAGGGATGTGTGCAGGAGAGAGAGGGCAGGGAAGTATGCAAGGGAGAGAGGGCAGGTATGTATCTAGGTGAGAGAGGGCAGGTATTTATCTAGGTGAGAGAGGGCAGGGAGAGAGGGCAGAGATGTGTGCAGGGGAGAGGGCAGGGATGTGTGCAGGGGAGAGAGGGCAGGGATGTGTGCAGGTGAGAGAGGGCAGGGATGTAAACAGGGGAGAGAGGGCAGAGATGTGTGCAGGGGAGATGGCAGTTATGTATGCAGGGGAGAGAGGACAGGGATGTATGCAGGAGAGAGGGCAGATATGTGTGCAGGGGAGAGAGGGAAGGGATGTATGCAGGGGAGAGAGGGCAGAGATGTGTGCAGGGGAGAGAGGGCAGGGACGTATGCAGGGGAGAGAGGGCAGGGATGTGTGCAGGTGAGAGGGCAGGGATGTGTGCAGGGGAGAGAGGGCAGGGATGTGTGCAGGTGAGAGGGCAGGGATGGATGCAGGGGAGAGAGTGCAGAGATGTGTGCAGGGGAGAGAGGGCAGGGGAGAGAGGGCAGAGATGTATGCAGGGGAGAGAGGGCAGGGATGTATGCAGGGGAGAGAGGGAGGGCAGGGATGTATCTAGGTGAGTGAGGGCAGGGATGTATGCAGGTGAGAGAGGGCGGGGATGTATCTAGGTGAGAGAGGGCAGGTATGTGTCTAGGTGAGAGAGGGCAGGGATGTGTGCAGGGGAGAGAGGGCAGGGATGTGTGCAGGGGAGAGGGCAGGGGAGAGAGGTCAGAGATGTATGCAGGGGAGAGAGGGCAGGGATGTGTGCAGGGGAGAGAGGGCGGCGATGTATGCAGGGGAGAGAGGGCAGGGATGTGTGCAGGGGAGAGAGGGCAGGGATGTGTGCAGGGGAGAGAGGGCAGGGATGTGTGCAGGGAGAGAGGGCAGGGATGTGTGCAGGGGAGAGAGGGCAGGGATGTGTGCAGGTGAGAGAGGGCAGGGATTTGTGCAGGGGAGAGAGTGCAGGGATGTGTGCAGGGGAGAGGGCAGGGGAGAGAGGTCAGAGATGTATGCAGGGGAGAGAGGGCAGGGATGTGTGCAGGAGAGAGAGGGTAGAGATGTGTGCAGGGGAGAGAGGGCAGGGATGTATGCAAGGGAGAGAGGGCAGGGATGTATGCAGGTGAGAGAGGGCAGAGATTTGTGCAGGGGAGAGAGGGCAGGGATGTATCTAGGTGAGAGAGGGCAGGGATGTATGCAGGAGAGAGAGGGCAGGGATGTGTGCAGGGGAGAGAGGGCAGGGATGTATCTAGGTGAGAGAGGGCAGGGATGTGTGCAGGAGAGAGAGGGCAGGGAAGTATGCAAGGGAGAGAGGGCAGGTATGTATCTAGGTGAGAGAGGGCAGGTATTTATCTAGGTGAGAGAGGGCAGGGATGTATGTAGGTGAGAGAGGGCAGAGATGTGTGCAGGGGAGAGGGCAGGGATGTGTGCAGGTGAGAGAGGGCAGGGATGTATACAGGGGAGAGAGGGCAGAGATGTGTCAAGGGGAGATGGCAGTTATGTATGCAGGGGAGAGAGGACAGGGATGTATGCAGGAGAGAGGGCAGATATGTGTGCAGGGGAGAGAGGGAAGGGATGTATGCAGGGGAGAGAGGGCAGAGATGTGTGCAGGGGAAAGAGGGCAGGGATGTATCTAGGTGAGAGAGGGTAGGTATTTATCTAGGTGAGAGAGGGCAGGGATGTATGTAGGTGAGAGAGGGCAGGGATGTGTGCAGGTGAGAGATGGCAGTTATGTATGCAGGGGAGAGAGGACAGGGATGTATCTAGGTGAGAGAGGGCAGGGATGTATGCAGGAGAGAGAGGGCAGGGATGTGTGCAGGAGAGAGAGGGCAGGGAAGTATGCAAGGAGAGAGGGCAGGTATGTATCTAGGTGAGAGAGGGCAGGTATTTATCTAGGTGAGAGAGGGCAGGGATGTATGTAGGTGAGAGAGGGCAGAGATGTGTGCAGGGGAGAGGGCAGGGATGGGTGCAGGGGAGAGAGGGCAGGGATGTGTGCAGGTGAGAGAGGGCAGGGATGTATACAGGGGAGAGAGGGCAGAGATGTGTGCAGGGGAGATGGCAGTTATGTAGCAGGGGAGAGAGGACAGGGATGTATGCAGGAGAGAGGGCAGATATGTGTGCAGGGGAGAGAGGGAAGGGATGTATGCAGGGGAGAGAGGGCAGAGATGTGTGCAGGGGAGAGAAGGCAGGGATGTATGCAGGGGAGAGAGGGCAGGGATGTGTGCAGGTGAGAGAGGGCAGGTATGTGTGCAGGTGAGAGGGCAGGGATGTGTGCAGGGGAGAGAGGGCAGGGATGTGTGCAGGTGAGAGGGCAGGGATGGATGCAGGGGAGAGAGGGCAGGGATGTGTGCAGGGGAGGGAGGGCAGGGATGTATGCAAGAGAGAGAGGGCAGGGATGTGTGCAGGGGAGAGAGGGCAGGGATGTATGCAGGTGAGAGAGGGCAGAGATGTGTGCAGGGGAGAGAGGGCAGGGGAGAGAGGCCAGAGATGTATGCAGGGGAGAGAGGGCAGGGATGTATGCAGGGGAGAGAGGGCAGGGATGTATGCAGGGGAGAGAGGGCAGGGATGTATCTAGGTGAGAGAGGGCAGGGATGTGTGCAGGGGAGATAGGGCAGGGATGTGTGCAGGGGAGAGAGGGCAGGGATGTATGCAGGGGAGAGAGGGCAGGGATGTGTGCAGGGGAGAGAGGGCAGGGATGTGTGCAGGGGAGAAAGGGCAGGGATGTGTGCAGGTGAGAGAGGGCAGGGATGTGTGCAGGGGAGGGGGCAAAGATGTGTGCAGGGGAGAGAGGGCAGGGATGTGTGCAGGGGAGAGAGGGCTGGGATGTGTGCAGGGGAGAGAGGGCAGGGATGTATGCAGGTGAGAGAGGGCAGGGATGTATGCAGGGGAGAGAGGGCAGAGATGTGTGCAGGGGAGAGAGGGCAGGGATGTATGCAGGTGAGAGAGGGCAGGGATGTGTGCAGGGGAGGGGGCAGAGATGTGTGCAGGGGAGAGAGGGCAGGGACGTGTGCAGGGGAGAGAGGGCAGGGATGTATGCATGTGAGAGAGGGCAGGGGAGAGGGGGCAGAGATGTGTGCAGGGGAGAGAGGGCAGGGATGTGTGCAGGGGAGAGGGCAGAGATGTGTGCAGGGGAGAGAGGGCAGGGATGTATGCAGGGGAGAGAGGGCAGAGATGTGTGCAGGGGAGAGAGGGCATAATGTGTACAGGGGAGAGAGGGCAGGGATGTATGCAGGGGAGAGAGGGCAGAGATGTGTGCAGGGGAGAGAGGGCAGAGATGTGTGCAGGGGAGAGAGGGCAGGGATGTATGCAGGGAAGAGAGGGCAGAGATGTGTGCAGGGGAGAGAGGGCAGGGATGTGTGCAGGGGAGAGGGCAGAGATGTGTGCAGGGCAGAGAGGGCAGGGATGTATGCAGGGGAGAGAGGGCAGAGATGTATGCAGGTGAGAGAGGGCAGAGATGTGTGCAGGGGAGAGAGGGCAGGGGAGAGAGGGCAGAGATGTATGCAGGGGAGAGAGGGCAGGGATGTATGCAGGGGAGAGAGGGCAGGGATGTATGCAGGGGAGAGAGGGCAGGGATGTATCTAGGTGAGTGAGGGCAGGGATGTATGCAGGTGAGAGAGGGCGGGGATGTATCTAGGTGAGAGAGGGCAGGGATGCATGCAGGGAGAGAGGGCAGGTATGTATGCAGGTGAGAGGGCAGGGATGTATGCAGGGGAGAGTGGGCAGGGATGTATGCAGGGGAGAGAGAGGGCAGGGATGTATGCATGTGAGAGAGGGCAGGGATGTATACAGGGAAGAGAGGGCAGAGATGTGTGCAGGGGAGAGAGGGCAGGGATGTTTGCAGGGAAGAGGGCAGAGATGTGTGCAGGGCAGAGAGGGCAGGGATGTATGCAGGGGAGAGAGGGCAGAGATGTGTGCAGGGGAGAGAGGGCAGGGATGTGTGCAGGGGAGAGAGGGCAGGGATGTGTGCAGGGGAGAGAGGGCAGGGATGTGTGCAGGTGAGAGAGGGGAGGGATGTGTGCAGGGGAGAGGGCAGAGATGTGTGCAGGGGAGAGAGGGCAGGGATGTGTGCAGGGGAGAGAGGGCAGGGATGTGTGCAGGGGAGAGAGGGCAGGGATGTATGCAGGGGAGAGAGAGGGCAGGGATGTGTGCAGGTGAGAGAGGGCAGGGATGTATGCAGGGGAGAGAGAGGGCAGGTATGTATGCAGGTGAGAGAGGGCAGGGATGTGTGCAGGTGAGAGGGCAGGGATATATGCAGGGGAGAGAGGGCAGGGATGTGTGCAGGTGAGAGAGGGCAGGGGAGAGAGGGAAGGGATGTGTGCAGGGGAGAGAGGGCAGGGATGTATGCAGGTGAGAGAGGGCAGAGATGTATGCAGGTGAGAGAGGGCAGAGATGTGTGCAGGGGAGAGAGGGCAGGGGAGAGAGGGCAGAGATGTATGCAGGGGAGAGAGGGCAGGGATGTATGCAGGGGAGAGAGAGGGCAGGGATGTATGCAGGTGAGAGAGGGCAGAGATGTATGCAGGGGAGAGAGGGCAGGGATGTGTGCAGGTGAGAGAGGGCAGGGATGTATGCAGGGGAGAGAGGGCAGGGATGTATGCAGGGGAAAGAGGGCAGGGATGTATCTAGGTGAGAGAGGGCAGGGATGTATCTAGGTGAGAGAGGGCAGGTATGTATGCAGGGAAGAGAGGGTAGAGATGTGTGCAGGGTAGAGAGGGCAGGGATGTATGCAGGTGAGAGAGGGCAGGGATCTGTGCAGGGGAAAGAGGGCAGGGATGTGTGCAGGGGAGAGAGGGCAGGGATGTGTGCAGGTGAGAGAGGGCAGGGATGTGTGCAGGGGAGAGGGCAGGGGAGAGAGGTCAGAGATGTATGCAGGGGAGAGAGGACAGGGATGTATGCAGGTGAGAGAGGGCAGAGATGTGTGCAGGGGAGAGAGGGCAGAGATGTGTGCAGGGGAGAGAGGGCAGAGATGTGTGCAGGGGAGAGAGGGCAGAGATGTGTGCATGGGAGAGAGGGCAGGGATGTGTGCAGGGGAGAGAGGGCAGAGATGTATGCAGGTGAGAGAGGGCAGAGATGTGTGCAGGGGAGAGAGGGCAGGGGAGAGAGGGCAGAGATGTATGCAGGGGAGAGAGGGCAGAGATGTATGCAGGGGAGAGAGGGCAGGGATGTATGCAGGGGAGAGAGGACAGGGATGTGTGCAGGGGAGAGAGGGCAGAGATGTATGCAGGTGAGAGAGGGCAGAGATGTATGCAGGTGAGAGAGGGCAGAGATGTGTGCAGGGGAGAGAGGGCAGGGGAGAGAGGGCAGAGATGTATGCAGGGGAGAGAGGGCAGGGATGTATGCAGGGGAGAGAGGGCAGGGATGTATGCAGGGGAAAGAGGGCAGGGATGTATCTAGGTGAGTGAGGGCAGGGATGTATGCAGGTGAGAGAGGGCGGGGATGTATCTAGGTGAGAGAGGGCAGGGATGCATGCAGGGAGAGAGGGCAGGTATGTATGCAGGTGAGAGGGCAGGGATGTATGCAGGGGAGAGTGGGCAGGGATGTATGCAGGGGAGAGAGAGGGCAGGGATGTATGCAGGTGAGAGAGGGCCGGGATGTATGCAGGGGAGAGAGGGCAGGGATGTATGCAGGGGAGAGAGGGCAGGGATATATGCAGGGGAGAGAGGGCAGGGATATATGCAGGGGAGAGAGGGCAGGGATATATGCAGGGGAGAGAGGGCAGAGATATATGCAGGGGAGAGAGGGCAGGGATGTATCTAGGTGAGAGAGGGCAGGTATGTGTCTAGGTGAGAGAGGGCAGGTATGTATGCAGGGAAGAGAGGGTAGTGATGTATGCAGGTGAGAGAGGGCAGGGATGTGTGCAGGGGAGAGAGGGCAGGGATGTGTGCAGGGGAGAGAGGGCAGGGATGTGTGCAGGGGAGAGAGGGCAGGGAAGTGTGCAGGGGAGAGAGGGCAGGGATGTGTGCAGGTGAGAGAGGGCAGGGATGTGTGCAGGTTAGAGAGGGCAGGGATGTGTGCAGGTGAGAGAGGGCAGGGATGTGTGCAGGTGAGAGAGGGCAGGGATGTGTGCAGGGGAGAGAGGGCAGGGATGTGTGCAGGGGAGAGGGCAGGGGAGAGAGGTCAGAGATGTGTGCAGGGGAGAGAGGGCAGGGGAGAGAGGGCAGGGATGTGTGCAGGGGAGAGAGGGCAGGGATGTATGCAGGGGAGAGAGGGCAGGGGAGAGAGGGCAGGGATGTATGCAGGGGAGAGAGGGCAGGGATGTGTGCAGGGGAGAGAGGGCAGGGATGTGTGCAGGGGAGAGAGGGCAGGGATGTGTGCAGGGGAGAGAGGGCATCGATGTGTGCAGGGGAAAGAGGGCAGGGATGTGTGCAGGGGAAAGAGGGCAGGGATGTGTGCAGGGGAGAGAGGGCATCGATGTGTGCAGGGGAGAGAGGGCAGGGATGTATGCAGGGGAGAGAGAGGGCAGGGATGTGTGCAGGTGAGAGAGGGCAGGGATGTATGCAGGGGTGAGAGAGGGCAGGGATGTGTGCAGGTGAGAGAGGGCAGGGATGTATGCAGGGGAGAGAGGGCAGGGACGTATGCAGGGGAGAGAGGGCAGGGATGTATCTAGGTGAGTGAGGGCAGGGATGTATGCTGGTGAGAGAGGGCGGGGGATGTATCTAGGTGAGAGAGGGCAGGGATGCATGCAGGGAGAGAGGGCAGGTATGTATGCAGGTGAGAGGGCAGGGATGTATGCAGGGGAGAGTGGGCAGGGATGTATGCAGGGGAGAGAGAGGGCAGGGATGTATGCAGGTGAGAGAGGGCCGGGATGTATGCAGGGGAGAGAGGGCAGGGATGTATGCAGGGGAGAGAGGGCAGGGATATATGCAGGGGAGAGAGGGCAGAGATATATGCAGGGGAGAGAGGGCAGGGATGTATCTAGGTGAGAGAGGGCAGGTATGTGTCTAGGTGAGAGAGGGCAGGTATGTATGCAGGGAAGAGAGGGTAGAGATGTGTGCAGGGGAGAGAGGGCAGGGATGTATGCAGGTGAGAGAGGGCAGGGATGTGTGCAGGGGAGAGAGGGCAGGGATGTGTGCAGGGGAGAGAGGGCAGGGAAGTGTGCAGGGGAGAGAGGGCAGGGATGTGTGCAGGTGAGAGAGGGCAGGGATGTGTGCAGGTGAGAGAGGGCAGGGATGTGTGCAGGTGAGAGAGGGCAGGGATGTGTGCAGGTGAGAGAGGGCAGGGATGTGTGCAGGTGAGAGAGGGCAGGGATGTGTGCAGGGGAGAGAGGGCAGGGATGTGTGCAGGGGAGAGGTAAGGGGAGAGAGGTCAGAGATGTATGCAGGGGAGAGAGGGCAGGGATGTGTGCAGGGGAGAGAGGGCAGGTGAGAGAGGGCAGGGATGTGTGCAGGGGAGAGAGGGCAGGGATGTATGCAGGGGAGAGAGGGCAGGGGAGAGAGGGCAGGGATGTATGCAGGTGAGAGAGGGCAGGGATGTGTGCAGGGGAGGGGGCAAAGATGTGTGCAGGGGAGAGAGGGCAGGGATGTGTGCAGGGAGAGAGGGCAGGGATGTGTGCAGGGGAGAGAGGGCAGGGATGTATGCAGGTGAGAGAGGCCAGGGATGTATGCAGGGGAGAGAGGGCAGAGATGTGTGCAGGGGAGAGAGGGCAGGGATGTATGCAGGTGAGAGAGGGCAGGGATGTGTGCAGGGGAGGGGGCAGAGATGTGTGCAGGGGAGAGAGGGCAGGGATGTGTGCAGGGGAGAGAGGGCAGGGATGTATGCATGTGAGAGAGGGCAGGGGAGAGAGGGCAGAGATGTGTGCAGGGGAGAGAGGGCAGGGATGTGTGCAGGGGAGAGGGCAGAGATGTGTGCAGGGGAGAGAGGGCAGGGATGTATGCAGGGGAGAGAGGGCAGAGATGTGTGCAGGGGAGAGAGGGCATAATGTGTACAGGGGAGAGAGGGCAGGGATGTATGCAGGGGAGAGAGGGCAGAGATGTGTGCAGGGGAGAGAGGGCAGGGATGTGTGCAGGGGAGAGAGGGCAGGGAAGTGTGCAGGGGAGAGAGGGCAGGGATGTGTGCAGGTGAGAGAGGGCAGGGATGTGTGCAGGTGAGAGAGGGCAGGGATGTGTGCAGGTGAGAGAGGGCAGGGATGTGTGCAGGGGAGAGAGGGCAGGGATGTGTGCAGGGGAGAGAGGGCAGGGATGTGTGCAGGGGAGAGAGGGCAGGGAAGTGTGCAGGGGAGAGAGGGCAGGGATGTGTGCAGGTGAGAGAGGGCAGGGATGTGTGCAGGTGAGAGAGGGCAGGGATGTGTGCAGGGGAGAGAGGGCAGGGATGTGTGCAGGGGAGAGAGGGCATCGATGTGTGCAGGTGAGAGAGGGCAGGGATGTGTGCAGGGGAGAGAGGGCAGGGATGTGTGCAGGGGAGAGAGGTCAGGGATGTGTGCAGGGGAGAGAGGGCATCGATGTGTGCAGGGGAGAGAGGGCAGGGATGTATGCAGGGGAGAGAGAGGGCAGGGATGTGTGCAGGTGAGAGAGGGCAGGGATGTATGCAGGGGTGAGAGAGGGCAGGGATGTGTGCAGGTGAGAGGGCAGGGATGTGTGCAGGGGAGAGAGGGCAGGGATGTGTGCAGGTGAAAGGGCAGGGATGGATGCAGGGGAGAGAGGGCAGGGATGTGTGCAGGGGAGAGAGGGCAGGGATGTATGCAAGAGAGAGGGCAGGGATGTGTGCAGGGGAGAGTGGGCAGGGATGTATGCAGGTGAGAGAGGGCAGAGATGTATGCAGGTGAGAGAGGGCAGAGATGTGTGCAGGGGAGAGAGGGCAGGGGAGAGAGGGCAGAGATGTTTGCAGGGGAGAGAGGGCAGGGATGTATCTAGGTGAGAGAGGGCAGGGATGTATGCAAGGGAGAGAGGGCAGGGATGTATGCAGGGGAGAGAGGGCAGGGATGTGTGCAGGGGAGAGAGGGCAGGGATGTGTGCAGGGGAGAGAGGGCAGGGATGTGTGCAGGGGAGAGAGGGCAGGGATGTATGCAGGGGAGAGAGGGCAGGGATGTGTGCAGGGGAGAGAGGGCAGGGATGTGTGCAGGGGAGAGAGGGCAGGGATGTGTGCAGGTGAGAGATGGCAGGGATTTGTGCAGGGGAGGGGGCAAAGATGTGTGCAAGGGAGAGAGGGCAGGGGAGAGAGGGCAGGGATGTATGCAGGGGAGAGAGGGCAGGGATGTGTGCAGGGGAGAGAGGGCAGGGAAGTGTGCAGGGGAGAGAGGGCAGGGATGTGTGCAGGGGAGAGAGGGCAGGGATGTATGCAGGTGAGAGAGGGCAGGGATGTATGCAGGGGAGAGAGGGCAGAGATGTGTGCAGGGTAGAGAGGGCAGGGATGTATGCAGGTGAGAGAGGGCAGGGATGTGTGCAGGGGAGGGGGCAGAGATGTGTGCAGGGGAGAGAGGGCAGGGATGTGTGCAGGGGAGAGAGGGCAGGGATGTATGCTTGTGAGAGAGGGCAGGGATGTATGCAGGGGAGAGAGGGCAGAGATGTGTGCAGGGGAGAGAGGGGAGGGATGTGTGCAGGGGAGAGGGCAGAGATGTGTGCAGGGGAGAGAGGGCAGGGATGTATGCAGGGGAGAGAGGGCAGAGATGTGTGCAGGGGAGAGAGGGCAGGGATGTGTGCAGGGGAGAGAGGGCAGGGATGTATGCAGGGGAGAGAGGGCAGAGATGTGTGCAGGGGAGAGAGGGCAGGGAAGTATGCATGTGAGAGAGGGCAGGGATGTATGCAGGGAAGAGAAGGCAGAGATGTGTGCAGGGGAGAGAGGGCAGGGATGTGTGCAGGGGAGAGAGGGCAGGGATGTATGCAGGGGAGAGAGGGCAGAGATGTGTGCAGGGGAGAGAGGGCAGGGATGTGTGCAGGTGAGAGAGGGGAGGGTTGTGTGCAGGGGAGAGGGCAGAGATGTGTGCAGGGGAGAGAGGGCAGGGATGTGTGCAGGGGAGAGAGGGCAGGGATGTGTGCAGGGGAGAGAGGGCAGAGATGTATGCAGGAGAGAGAGAGGGCAGGGATGTGTGCAGGTGAGAGAGGGCAGGGATGTATGCAGGGGAGAGAGAGGGCAGGTATGTATGCAGGTGAGAGAGGGCAGGGATGTGTGCAGGGGAGAGAGGGCAGAGATGTGTGCAGGGGAGAGAGGGCAGGGATGTGTGCAGGGGAGAGAGGGCAGGGATGTATGCAGGGGAGAGAGGGCAGAGATGTGTGCAGGGGAGAGAGGGCAGGGATGTATGCATGTGAGAGAGGGCAGGGATGTATGCAGGGAAGAGAAGGCAGAGATGTGTGCAGGGGAGAGAGGGCAGGGATGTGTGCAGGGGAGAGAGGGCAGGGATGTATGCAGGGGAGAGAGGGCAGAGATGTGTGCAGGGTAGAGAGGGCAGGGATGTATGCAGGTGAGAGAGGGCAGGGATGTGTGCAAGGGGAGGGGGCAGAGATGTGTGCAGGGGAGAGAGGGCAGGGATGTGTGCAGGGGAGAGAGGGCAGGGATGTATGCATGTGAGAGAGGGCAGGGATGTATGCAGGGGAGAGAAGGCAGAGATGTGTGCAGGGGAGAGAGGGCAGGGATGTGTGCAGGGGAGAGGGCAGAGATGTGTGCAGGGGAGAGAGGGCAGGGATGTATGCAGGGGAGAGAGGGCAGAGATGTGTGCAGGGGAGAGAGGGCAGGGATGTGTGCAGGGGAGAGAGGGCAGGGATGTATGCAGGGGAGAGAGGGCAGAGATGTGTGCAGGGGAGAGAGGGCAGGGATGTATGCATGTGAGAGAGGGCAGGGATGTATGAAGGGAAGAGAAGGCAGAGATGTGTGCAGGGGAGAGAGGGCAGGGATGTGTGCAGGGGAGAGAGGGCAGGGATGTATGCAGGGGAGAGAGGGCAGAGATGTGTGCAGGGGAGAGAGGGCAGGGATGTGTGCAGGGGAGAGAGGGGAGGGATGTGTGCAGGGGAGAGAGCAGAGATGTGTGCAGGGGAGAGAGGGCAGGGATGTGTGCAGGGGAGAGAGGGCAGGGATGTGTGCAGGGGAGAGAGGGCAGAGATGTATGCAGGAGAGAGAGAGGGCAGGGATGTGTGCAGGTGAGAGAGGGCAGGGATGTATGCAGGGGAGAGAGAGGGCAGGTATGTATGCAGGTGAGAGAGGGTAGGGATGTGTGCAGGTGAGAGGGCAGGGATATATGCAGGGGGGAGAGGGCAGGGATGTGTGCAGGTGAGAGAGGGCAGGCGAGAGAGGGCAGGGATGTGTGCAGGGGAGAGAGGGCAGGGATGTATGCAGGTGAGAGAGGGCAGAGATGTATGCAGGTGAGAGAGGGCAGAGATGTGTGCAGGGGAGAGAGGGCAGGGGAGACAGGGCAGAGATGTATGGAGGGGAGAGAGGGCAGGGATGTATGCAGGGGAGAGAGAGGGCAGGGATCTATGCAGGTGAGAGAGGGCAGAGATGTTTGCAGGGGAGAGAGGGCAGGGATGTGTGCAGGTGAGAGAGGGCAGGGATGTATGCAGGGGAGAGAGGGCAGGGATGTATGCAGGGGAAAGAGGGCAGGGATGTATCTAGGTGAGAGAGGGCAGGTATGTATCTAGGTGAGAGAGGGCAGGTATGTATGCAGGGAAGAGAGGGTAGAGATGTGTGCAGGGTAGAGAGGGAAGGGATGTATGCAGGTGAGAGAGGGCAGGGATCTGTGCAGGGGAGAGAGGGCAGGGATGTGTGCAGGGGAGAGAGGGCAGGGATGTGTGCAGGTGAGAGAGGGCAGGGATGTGTGCAGGGGAGAGGGCAGGGGAGAGACGTCAGAGATGTATGCAGGGGAGAGAGGGCAGGGATGTATGCAGGGGAGAGAGGGCAGGGATGTGTGCAGGGGAGAAAGGGCAGGGATGTGTGCAGGGGAGAGAGGGCAGAGATGTGTGCAGGGGAGAGAGGCCAGAGATGTGTGCATGGGAGAGAGGGCAGGGATGTGTGCAGGGGAGAGAGGGCAGAGATGTGTGCAGGGGAGAGAGGGCAGGGGAGAGAGGGCAGAGATGTATGCAGGGGAGAGAGGGCAGGGATGTATGCAGGGGAGAGAGGGCAGGGATGTATGCAGGGGAGAGAGGGCAGGGATGTATCTAGGTGAGTGAGGGCAGGGATGTATGCAGGTGAGAGAGGGCGGGGATGCATGCAGGGAGAGAGGGCAGGTATGTGTGCAGGTGAGAGGGCAGGTATGTATGCAGGGGAGAGTGGGCAGGGATGTATGCAGGGGAGAGAGAGGGCAGGGATGTATGCAGGTGAGAGAGGGCAGGGATGTATGCAGGGGAGAGAGGGCAGGGATGTATGCAGGGGAGAGAGGGCAGGGATATATGCAGGGGAGAGAGGGCAGAGATGTATGCAGGGGAGAGAGGGCAGGGAAGTATCTAGGTGAGAGAGGGCAGGTATGTGTCTAGGTGAGAGAGGGCAGGGATGTGTGCAGGGGAGAGAGGGTAGAGATGTGTGCAAGGGAGAGAGGGCAGGGATGTATGCAAGGGAGAGAGGGCAGGGATGTATGCAGGTGAGAGAGGGCAGAGATTTGTGCAGGGGAGAGAGGGCAGGGATGTATCTAGGTGAGAGAGGGCAGGGATGTAAGCAGGAGAGAGAGGGCAGGGATGTGTGCAGGGGAGATAGGGCAGGGATGTATCTAGGTGAGAGAGGGTAGAGATGTGTGCAGGGGAGAGAGGGCAGGGATGTATGCAGGTGAGAGAGGGCAGGGATGTGTGCAGGGGAGAGAGGGCAGGGATGTGTGCAGGTGAGAGAGGGCAGGGATGTGTGCAGGTGAGAGAGGGCTGGGATGTGTGCAGGTGAGAGAGGGCAGGGATGTGTGCAGGGGAGAGGGCAGGGGAGAGAGGTCAGAGATGTATGCAGGGGAGAGAGGGCAGGGATGTGTGCAGGGGAGAGAGGGTAGAGATGTGTGCAAGGGAGAGGGGGCAGGGATGTATGCAGGTGAGAGAGGGCAGAGATTTGTGCAGGGGAGAGAGGGCAGGGATGTATCTAGGTGAGAGAGGGCAGGGATGTATGCAGGAGAGAGAGGGCAGGGATGTGTGCAGGGGAGAGAGGGCAGGGATGTGTGCAGGGGAGAGAGGGTAGAGATGTGTGCAAGGGAGAGAGGGCAGGGATGTATGCAAGGGAGAGAGGGCAGGGATGTATGCAGGTGAGAGAGGGCAGAGATTTGTGCAGGGGAGAGAGGGCAGGGATGTATCTAGGTGAGAGAGGGCAGGGATGTATGCAGGAGAGAGAGGGCAGGGATGTGTGCAGGGGAGAGAGGGCAGGGATGTGTGCAGGTGAGAGAGGGCAGGGATGTGTGCAGGAGAGAGAGGGCAGGGAAGTATGCAAGGGAGAGAGGGCAGGTATGTATCTAGGTGAGAGAGGGCAGGTATTTATCTAGGTGAGAGAGGGCAGGGATGTATGTAGGTGAGAGAGGGCAGAGATGTGTGCAGGGGAGAGGGCAGGGATGTATACAGGGCAGAGAGGGCAGAGATGTGTGCAGGGGAGATGGCAGTTATGTATGCAGGGGAGAGAGGACAGTGATGTATGCAGGAGAGAGGGCAGATATGTGTGCAGGGGAGAGAGGGAAGGGATGTATGCAGGAGAGAGAGGGCAGAGATGTGTGCAGGGGAGAGAGGGCAGGGATGTATGCAGGGGAGAGAGGGCAGTGATGTATGCAGGGGAGAGAGGGCAGGGATGTGTGCAGGGGAGAGAGGGCAGGGATGTATGCAGGGGAGAGAGGGCAGGGGAGAGAGGGCAGGGATGTATGCAGGGGAGAGAGGGCAGTGATGTATGCAGGGGAGAGAGGGCAGGGATGTGTGCAGGGGAGAGAGGGCAGTGATGTGTGCAGGGGAGAGAGGGCAGGGATGTGTGCATCGGAGAGAGGGCAGGGATGTGTGCAGGGGAGAGAGGGCAGTGATGTATGCAGGGGAGAGAGGGCAGGGATGTGTGCAGGGGGGAGAGGGCAGTGATGTATGCAGGGGAGAGAGGGCAGGGATGTATGCAGGGGAGAGAGGGCAGAGATGTATGCAGGGGAGAGAGGGCAGTGATGTATGCAGGGGAGAGAGGGCAGGGATGTGTGCAGGGGAGAGAGGGCAGGGATGTGTGCAGGGGAGAGAGGGCAGGGATGTATCTAGGTGAGAGAGGGCAGGTATGTATCTAGGTGAGAGAGGGCAGGTCTGTATGCAGGGAAGAGAGGGTAGAGATGTATGCAGGGGAGAGAGGGCAGGGATGTATCTAGGTGAGAGAGGGCAGGTATGTATCTAGGTAAGAGAGGGCAGGTATGTATGCAGGGAAGAGAGGGTAGAGATGTGTGCAGGGTAGAGAGGGCAGGGATGTATGCAGGTGAGAGAGGGCAGGGATGTGTGCAGGGGAGAGAGGGCAGGGATGTGTGCAGGGGAGAGAGGGCAGGGATGTGTGCAGGGGAGAGAGGTCAGAGATGTATGCAGGTGGGAGAGGGCAGGGATGTGTGCAGGGGAGAGAGGGCAGGGATGTGTGCAGGGGAAAGAGGGTAAAGATGTGTGCAGGGGAGAGAGGGCAGGGATGTATGCATGTGAGAGAGGGCAGAGATGTGTGCAGGGGAGAGAGGGCAGGGATGTGTGCAGGGGAGAGAGGGCAGAGATGTATGCAGGTGAGAGAGGGCAGAGATGTTTGCGGGGGAGAGAGGGAAGGGATGTATGCAGGGGAGAGAGGGCAGGGGTGTGTGCAGGGGAGAGAGGGCAGGGATGTGTGCGGGGGAGAGAAGGCAGAGATGTGTGCAGGGGAGAGAGGGCATCGATGTGTGCAGGGGAGAGAGGGCAGGGATGTATGCAGGGGAGAGAGAGGGCAGGGATGTGTGCAGGTGAGAGAGGGCAAGGATGTATGCAGGGGAGAGAGAGGGCAGGTATGTATGCAGGTAAAAGAGAGGGCAGGGATGTGTGCAGGTGAGAGGGCAGGGATATATGCAGGGGAGAGAGGGCAGGGATGTGTGCAGGTGAGAGAGGGCAGGGGAGAGAGGGTAGGGATGTGTGCAGGGGAGAGACAGCAGGGAAGTATGCAAGAGAGAGAGGGCAGGGATGTGTGCAGGGGAGAGAGGGCAGGGATGTATGCAGGTGAGAGAGGGCAGAGATGTATGCAGGTGAGAGAGGGCAGAGATGTGTGCAGGGGAGAGAGGGCAGAGATGTATGCAGGGGAGAGAGGGCAGGGATGTATGCAGGGGAGAGAGAGGGCAGGGATGTATGCAGGTGAGAGAGGGCAGAGATGTGTGCAGGTGAGAGAGGGCAGGGATGTATGCAGGGGAGAGAGGGCAGGGATGTATGCAGGGGAAAGAGGGCAGAGATGTATCTAGGTGAGAGAGGGCATGTATGTATCTAGGTGAGAGAGGGCAGGTATGTATGCAGGGAAGAGAGGGTAGAGATGTGTGCAGGGTAGAGAGGGCAGGGATGTATGCAGGTGAGAGAGGGCAGGGATCTGTGCAGGGGAGAGAGGGCAGGGATGTGTGCAGGGGAGAGAGGGCAGGGATGTGTGCAGGGGAGAGAGGGCAGGGATGTGTGCAGGGGAGAGGGCAGGGGAGAGAGGTCAGAGATGTATGCAGGGGAGAGAGGGCAGGGATGTATGCAGGTGAGAGAGAGCAGGGATGTGTGCAGGGCAGAAAGGGCAGGGATGTGTGCAGGGTAGAGAGGGCAGAGATGTGTGCAGGGTAGAGAGGGCAGAGATGTGTGCATGGGAGAGAGGGCAGGGGAGAGAGGGCAGAGATGTATGCAGGTGAGAGAGGGCAGAGATGTGTGCAGGGGAGAGAGGGCAGAGATGTATGCAGGGAAGAGAGGGCAGGGATGTATGCAGGGGAGAGAGTACAGGGATGTGTGCAGGGGAGAGAGGGCAGAGATGTATGCAGGTGAGAGAGGGCAGAGATGTATGCAGGTGAGAGAGGGCAGAGATGTGTGCAGGGGAGAGAGGGCAGGGGAGAGAGGGCAGAGATGTATGCAGGGGAGAGAGGGCAGGGATGTATGCAGGGGAGAAAGGGCAGGGATGTATGCAGGGGAGAGAGGGCAGGGATGTATGCAGTGGAGAGAGGGCAGGGATGTATGCAGGGGAGAGAGGGCAGGGATGTATATAGGTGAGTGAGGGCAGGGATGTATGCAGGTGAGAGAGGGCAGGGATGTATCTAGGTGAGAGAGGGCAGGGATGCATGCAGGGAGAGAGGGCAGGTATGTATGCAGGTGAGAGGGCAGGGATGTATGCAGGGGAGAGTGGGCAGGGATGTAGGCAGGGGAGAGTGGGCAGGGATGTAGGCAGGGGAGAGAGAGGGCAGGGATGTATGCAGGTGAGAGAGGGCAGGGATGTATGCAGGGGAGAGAGGGCAGGGATGTATGCAGGGGAGAGAGGGCAGGGATATATGCAGGGGAGAGAGGGCAGAGATGTATGCAGGGGAGAGAGGGCAGGGATGTATGCAGGGGAGAGAGGGCAGGGATGTGTGCAGGGGAGAGAGGGCAGGGGAGAGAGGGCAGAGATGTATGCAGGGAAGAGAGGGCAGGGATGTATGCAGGGGAGAGAGGACAGGGATGTGTGCAGGGGAGAGAGGGCAGAGATGTATGCAGGTGAGAGAGGGCAGAGATGTATGCAGGTGAGAGAGGGCAGAGATGTGTGCAGGGGAGAGAGGGCAGGGGAGAGAAGGCAGAGATGTATGCAGGGGAGAGAGGGCAGGGATGTATGCAGGGGAGAGAGGGCAGGGATGTATGCAGGGGAGAGAGGGCAGGGATGTATGCAGGGGAGAGAGGGCAGGCATGTATATAGGTGAGTGAGGGCAGGGATGTATGCAGGTGAGAGAGGGCAGGGATGTATCTAGGTGAGAGAGGGCAGGGATGCATGCAGGGAGAGAGGGCAGGTATGTATGCAGGTGAGAGGGCAGGGATGTATGCAGGGGAGAGTGGCCAGGGATGTATGCAGGGGAGAGAGAGAGCAGGGATGTATGCAGGTGAGAGAGGGCAGGGATGTATGCAGGGGAGAGAGGGCAGGGATGTATGCAGGGGAGAGAGGGCAGGGATATATGCAGGGGAGAGAGGGCAGAGATGTATGCAGGGGAGAGAGGGCAGGGATGTACCTAGGTGAGAGAGGGCAGGTATGTGTCCAGGTGAGAGAGGGCAGGTATGTATGCAGGGAAGAGAGGGTAGAGATGTGTGCAGGGGAGAGAGGGCAGGGATGTATGCAGGTGAGAGAGGGCAGGGATGTGTGCAGGGTAGAGAGGGCAGGGATGTGTGCAGGTGAGAGAGGGCAGGGATGTGTGCAGGGGAGAGAGGGCAGGGATGTGTGCAGGGGAGAGAGGGCAGTGATGTATGCAGGGGAGAGAGGGCAGGGATGTGTGCAGGGGAGAGATTGCAGGGATGTGTGCAGGGGAGAGAGGGCAGGGATGTATGCATGGGAGAGAGGGCAGTGATGGATGCAGGGGAGAGAGGGCAGGGATGTGTGGAGGGGAGAGAGGGCAGGGATGTGTGCAGGGGAGAGAGGGCAGTGATGTATGCAGGGGAGAGAGGGCAGGGATGTGTGCAGGGGAGAGAGGGCAGTGATGTATGCAGGGGAGAGAGGGCAGGGATGTGTGCAGGGGAGAGAGGGCAGGGATGTATGCAGGGGAGAGAGGGCAGAGATGTGTGCAGGGGAGAGAGGGCAGGGATGTGTGCAGGTGAGAGAGGGGAGGGATGTGTGCAGGGGAGAGGGCAGAGATGTGTGCAGGGGAGAGAGGGCAGGGATGTGTGCAGGGGAGAGAGGGCAGGGATGTGTGCAGGGGAGAGAGGGCAGAGATGTATGCAGGAGAGAGAGAGGGCAGGGATGTGTGCAGGTGAGAGAGGGCAGGGATGTATGCAGGGGAGAGAGAGGGCAGGTATGTATGCAGGTGAGAGAGGGCAGGGATGTGTGCAGGTGAGAGGGCAGGGATATATGCAGGGGAGAGAGGGCAGGGATGTGTGCAGGTGAGAGAGGGCAGGGGAGAGAGGGCAGGGATGTGTGCAGGGGAGAGAGGGCAGGGATGTATGCAGGTGAGAGAGGGCAGAGATGTATGCAGGTGAGAGAGGGCAGAGATGTGTGCAGGGGAGAGAGGGCAGGGGAGAGAGGGCAGAGATGTATGGAGGGGAGAGAGGGCAGGGATGTATGCAGGGGAGAGAGAGGGCAGGGATGTATGCAGGTGAGAGAGGGCAGAGATGTTTGCAGGGGAGAGAGGGCAGGGATGTGTGCAGGTGAGAGAGGGCAGAGATGTATGCAGGGGAGAGAGGGCAGGGATGTATGCAGGGGAAAGAGGGCAGGGATGTATCTAGGTGAGAGAGGGCAGGTATGTATCTAGGTGAGAGAGGGCAGGTATGTATGCAGGGAAGAGAGGGTAGAGATGTGTGCAGGGTAGAGAGGGAAGGGATGTATGCAGGTGAGAGAGGGCAGGGATCTGTGCAGGGGAGAGAGGGCAGGGATGTGTGCAGGGGAGAGAGGGCAGGGATGTGTGCAGGTGAGAGAGGGCAGGGATGTGTGCAGGGGAGAGGGCAGGGGAGAGACGTCAGAGATGTATGCAGGGGAGAGAGGGCAGGGATGTATGCAGGTGAGAGAGGGCAGGGATGTGTGCAGGGGAGAGAGGGCAGGGATGTGTGCAGGGGAGAGAGGGCAGAGATGTGTGCAGGGGAGAGAGGCCAGAGATGTGTGCATGGGAGAGAGGGCAGGGATGTGTGCAGGGGAGAGAGGGCATAGATGTGTGCAGGGGAGAGAGGGCAGGGGAGAGAGGGCAGAGATGTATGCAGGTGAGAGAGGGCAGAGATGTATGCAGGTGAGAGAGGGCAGAGATGTGTGCAGGGGAGAGAGGGCAGGGGAGAGTGGGCAGGGATGTATGCAGGGGAGAGAGAGGGCAGGGATGTATGAAGGTGAGAGAGGGCAGGGATGTATGCAGGGGAGAGAGGGCAGGGATGTATGCAGGGGAGAGAGGGCAGGGATATATGCAGGGGAGAGAGGGCAGAGATGTATGCAGGGGAGAGAGGGCAGGGAAGTATCTAGGTGAGAGAGGGCAGGTATGTGTCTAGGTGAGAGAGGGCAGGGATGTGTGCAGGGGAGAGAGGGTAGAGATGTTTGCAAGGGAGAGAGGGCAGGGATGTATGCAAGGGAGAGAGGGCAGGGATGTATGCAGGTGAGAGAGGGCAGAGATTTGTGCAGGGGAGAGAGGGCAGGGATGTATCTAGGTGAGAGAGGGCAGGGATGTAAGCAGGAGAGAGAGGGCAGGGATGTGTGCAGGGGAGAGAGGGCAGGGATGTATCTAGGTGAGAGAGGGTAGAGATGTGTGCAGGGGAGAGAGGGCAGGGATGTATGCAGGTGAGAGAGGGCAGGGATGTGTGCAGGGGAGAGAGGGCAGGGATGTGTGCAGGTGAGAGAGGGCAGGGATGTGTGCAGGTGAGAGAGGGCAGGGATGTGTGCAGGTGAGAGAGGGCAGGGATGTGTGCAGGGGAGAGGGCAGGGGAGAGAGGTCAGAGATGTATGCAGGGGAGAGAGGGCAGGGATGTGTGCAGGGGAGAGAGGGTAGAGATGTGTGCAAGGGAGAGAGGGCAGGGATGTATGCAAGGGAGAGAGGGCAGGGATGTATGCAGGTGAGAGAGGGCAGAGATTTGTGCAGGGGAGAGAGGGCAGGGATGTATCTAGGTGAGAGAGGGCAGGGATGTATGCAGGAGAGAGAGGGCAGGGATGTGTGCAGGGGAGAGAGGGCAGGGATGTGTGCAGGGGAGAGAGGGTAGAGATGTGTGCAAGGGAGAGAGGGCAGGGATGTATGCAAGGGAGAGAGGGCAGGGATGTATGCAGGTGAGAGAGGGCAGAGATTTGTGCAGGGGAGAGAGGGCAGGGATGTATCTAGGTGAGAGAGGGCAGGGATGTATGCAGGAGAGAGAGGGCAGGGATGTGTGCAGGGGAGAGAGGGCAGGGATGTATCTAGGTGAGAGAGGGCAGGGATGTGTGCAGGAGAGAGAGGGCAGGGAAGTATGCAAGGGAGAGAGGGCAGGTATGTATCTAGGTGAGAGAGGGCAGGTATTTATCTAGGTGAGAGAGGGCAGGGATGTATGTAGGTGAGAGAGGGCAGAGATGTGTGCAGGGGAGAGGGCAGGGATGTGTGCAGGGGAGAGAGGGCAGGGATGTGTGCAGGTGAGAGACGGCAGGGATGTATACAGGGGAGAGAGGGCAGAGATGTGTGCAGGGGAGATGGCAGTTATGTATGCAGGGGAGAGAGGACAGTGATGTATGCAGGAGAGAGGGCAGATATGTGTGCAGGGGAGAGAGGGAAGGGATGTATGCAGGAGAGAGAGGGCAGAGATGTGTGCAGGGGAGAGAGGGCAGGGATGTATGCAGGGGAGAGAGGGCAGGGATGTGTGCAGGGGAGAGAGGGCAGGGATGTGTGCAGGGGAGAGAGGGCAGTGATGTATGCAGGGGAGAGAGGGCAGGGATGTGTGCAGGGGAGAGAGGGCAGGGATGTATGCAGGGGAGAGAGGGCAGGGGAGAGAGGGCAGGGATGTATGCAGGGGAGAGAGGGCAGTGATGTATGCAGGGGAGAGAGGGCAGGGATGTGTGCAGGGGAGAGAGGGCAGTGATGTGTGCAGGGGAGAGAGGGCAGGGATGTGTGCATCGGAGAGAGGGCAGGGATGTGTGCAGGGGAGAGAGGGCAGTGATGTATGCAGGGGAGAGAGGGCAGGGATGTGTGCAGGGGGGAGAGGGCAGTGATGTATGCAGGGGAGAGAGGGCAGGGATGTATGCAGGGGAGAGAGGGCAGAGATGTATGCAGGGGAGAGAGGGCAGTGATGTATGCAGGGGAGAGAGGGCAGGGATGTGTGCAGGGGAGAGAGGGCAGGGATGTATCTAGGTGAGAGAGGGCAGGTATGTATCTAGGTGAGAGAGGGCAGGTCTGTATGCAGGGAAGAGAGGGTAGAGATGTATGCAGGGGAGAGAGGGCAGGGATGTATCTAGGTGAGAGAGGGCAGGTATGTATCTAGGTAAGAGAGGGCAGGTATGTATGCAGGGAAGAGAGGGTAGAGATGTGTGCAGGGTAGAGAGGGCAGGGATGTATGCAGGTGAGAGAGGGCAGGGATGTGTGCAGGGGAGAGAGGGCAGGGATGTGTGCAGGGGAGAGAGGGCAGGGATGTGTGCAGGGGAGAGAGGTCAGAGATGTATGCAGGTGGGAGAGGGCAGGGATGTGTGCAGGGGAGAGAGGGCAGGGATGTGTGCAGGGGAGAGAGGGCAGAGATGTGTGCAGGGGAAAGAGGGTAAAGATGTGTGCAGGGGAGAGAGGGCAGGGATGTATGCATGTGAGAGAGGGCAGAGATGTGTGCAGGGGAGAGAGGGCAGGGATGTGTGCAGGGGAGAGAGGGCAGAGATGTATGCAGGTGAGAGAGGGCAGAGATGTTTGCAGGGGAGAGAGGGAAGGGATGTATGCAGGGGAGAGAGGGCAGGGGTGTGTGCAGGGGAGAGAGGGCAGGGATGTGTGCAGGGGAGAGAAGGCAGAGATGTGTGCAGGGGAGAGAGGGCATCGATGTGTGCAGGGGAGAGAGGGCAGGGATGTATGCAGGGGAGAGAGAGGGCAGGGATGTGTGCAGGTGAGAGAGGGCAAGGATGTATGCAGGGGAGAGAGAGGGCAGGTATGTATGCAGGTAAAAGAGAGGGCAGGGATGTGTGCAGGTGAGAGGGCAGGGATATATGCAGGGGAGAGAGGGCAGGGATGTGTGCAGGTGAGAGAGGGCAGGGGAGAGAGGGCAGGGATGTGTGCAGGGGAGAGACAGCAGGGAAGTATGCAAGAGAGAGAGGGCAGGGATGTGTGCAGGGGAGAGAGGGCAGGGATGTATGCAGGTGAGAGAGGGCAGAGATGTATGCAGGTGAGAGAGGGCAGAGATGTGTGCAGGGGAGAGAGGGCAGAGATGTATGCAGGGGAGAGAGGGCAGGGATGTATGCAGGGGAGAGAGAGGGCAGGGATGTATGCAGGTGAGAGAGGGCAGAGATGTGTGCAGGTGAGAGAGGGCAGGGATGTATGCAGGGGAGAGAGGGCAGGGATGTATGCAGGGGAAAGAGGGCAGAGATGTATCTAGGTGAGAGAGGGCATGTATGTATCTAGGTGAGAGAGGGCAGGTATGTATGCAGGGAAGAGAGGGTAGAGATGTGTGCAGGGTAGAGAGGGCAGGGATGTATGCAGGTGAGAGAGGGCAGGGATCTGTGCAGGGGAGAGAGGGCAGGGATGTGTGCAGGGGAGAGAGGGCAGGGATGTGTGCAGGGGAGAGAGGGCAGGGATGTGTGCAGGGGAGAGGGCAGGGGAGAGAGGTCAGAGATGTATGCAGGGGAGAGAGGGCAGGGATGTATGCAGGTGAGAGAGGGCAGGGATGTGTGCAGGGGAGAAAGGGCAGGGATGTGTGCAGGGGAGAGAGGGCAGAGATGTGTGCAGGGTAGAGAGGGCAGAGATGTGTGCATGGGAGAGAGGGCAGGGGAGAGAGGGCAGAGATGTATGCAGGTGAGAGAGGGCAGAGATGTGTGCAGGGGAGAGAGGGCAGAGATGTATGCAGGGAAGAGAGGGCAGGGATGTATGCAGGGGAGAGAGTACAGGGATGTGTGCAGGGGAGAGAGGGCAGAGATGTATGCAGGTGAGAGAGGGCAGAGATGTATGCAGGTGAGAGAGGGCAGAGATGTGTGCAGGGGAGAGAGGGCAGGGGAGAGAGGGCAGAGATGTATGCAGGGGAGAGAGGGCAGGGATGTATGCAGGGGAGAAAGGGCAGGGATGTATGCAGGGGAGAGAGGGCAGGGATGTATGCAGTGGAGAGAGGGCAGGGATGTATGCAGGGGAGAGAGGGCAGGGATGTATATAGGTGAGTGAGGGCAGGGATGTATGCAGGTGAGAGAGGGCAGGGATGTATCTAGGTGAGAGAGGGCAGGGATGCATGCAGGGAGAGAGGGCAGGTATGTATGCAGGTGAGAGGGCAGGGATGTATGCAGGGGAGAGTGGGCAGGGATGTATGCAGGGGAGAGAGAGGGCAGGGATGTATGCAGGTGAGAGAGGGCAGGGATGTATGCAGGGGAGAGAGGGCAGGGATGTATGCAGGGGAGAGAGGGCAGGGATATATGCAGGGGAGAGAGGGCAGAGATGTATGCAGGGGAGAGAGGGCAGGGATGTATGCAGGGGAGAGAGGGCAGGGATGTGTGCAGGGGAGAGAGGGCAGGGGAGAGAGGGCAGAGATGTATGCAGGGAAGAGAGGGCAGGGATGTATGCAGGGGAGAGAGGACAGGGATGTATGCAGGGGAGAGAGGGCAGAGATGTATGCAGGTGAGAGAGGGCAGAGATGTATGCAGGTGAGAGAGGGCAGAGATGTGTGCAGGGGAGAGAGGGCAGGGGAGAGAAGGCAGAGATGTATGCAGGGGAGAGAGGGCAGGGATGTATGCAGGGGAGAGAGGGCAGGGATGTATGCAGGGGAGAGAGGGCAGGGATGTATGCAGGGGAGAGAGGGCAGGCATGTATATAGGTGAGTGAGGGCAGGGATGTATGCAGGTGAGAGAGGGCAGGGATGTATCTAGGTGAGAGAGGGCAGGGATGCATGCAGGGAGAGAGGGCAGGTATGTATGCAGGTGAGAGGGCAGGGATGTATGCAGGGGAGAGTGGGCAGGGATGTATGCAGGGGAGAGAGAGAGCAGGGATGTATGCAGGTGAGAGAGGGCAGGGATGTATGCAGGGGAGAGAGGGCAGGGATGTATGCAGGGGAGAGAGGGCAGGGATATATGCAGGGGAGAGAGGGCAGAGATGTGTGCAGGGTAGAGAGGGCAGGGATGTGTGCAGGTGAGAGAGGGCAGGGATGTGTGCAGGGGAGAGAGGGCAGGGATGTGTGCAGGGGAGAGAGGGCAGGGATGTGTGCAGGGGAGAGAGGGCAGGGATGTGTGCAGGGGAGAGAGGGCAGTGATGTATACAGGGGAGAGAGGGCAGGGATGTGTGCAGGGGAGAGAGGGCAGGGATGTGTGCAGGGGAGAGAGGGCAGGGATGTATGCATGGGAGAGAGGGCAGTGATGTATGCAGGGGAGAGAGGGCAGGGATGTGTGCAGGGGAGAGAGGGCAGTGATGTGTGCACGGGGAGAGAGGGCAGGGATGTGTGGAGGGGAGAGAGGGCAGGGATGTGTGCAGGGGAGAGAGGGCAGTGATGTATGCAGGGGAGAGAGGGCAGGGATGTGTGCAGGGGAGAGAGGGCAGTGATGTATGCAGGGGAGAGAGGGCAGGGATGTATGCAGGGGAGAGAGGGCAGAGATGTATGCAGGGGAGAGAGGGCAGTGATGTATGCAGGGGAGAGAGGGCAGGGATGTGTGCAGGGGAGAGAGGGCAGGGATGTGTGCAGGGGAGAGAGGGCAGGGATGTGTGCAGGGGAGAGAGGGCAGGGATGTATCTAGGTGAGAGAGGGCAGGTATGTATCTAGGTGAGAGAGGGCAGGTATGTATGCAGGGAAGAGAGGGTAGAGATGTATGCAGGGGAGAGAGGGCAGGGATGTATCTAGGTGAGAGAGGGCAGGTATGTATCTAGGTAAGAGAGGGCAGGTATGTATGCAGGGAAGAGAGGGTAGAGATGTGTGCAGGGTAGAGAGGGCAGGGATGTATGCAGGTGAGAGAGGGCAGGGATCTGTGCAGGGGAAAGAGGGCAGGGATGTGTGCAGGGGAGAGAGGGCAGGGATGTGTGCAGGTGAGAGAGGGCAGGGATGTGTGCAGGGGAGAGAGGTCAGAGATGTATGCAGGGGAGAGAGGGCAGGGATGTATGCAGGTGAGAGAGGGCAGGGATGTGTGCAGGGGAGAGAGGGCAGGGGTGTGTGCAGGGGAGAGAGGGCAGAGATGTGTGCAGGGGAAAGAGGGTAAAGATGTGTGCAGGGGAGAGAGGGCAGGGATGTGTGCATGGGAGAGAGGGCAGAGATGTGTGCAGGGGAGAGAGGGCAGGGATGTGTGCAGGGGAGAGAGGGCAGAGATGTATGCAGGTGAGAGAGGGCAGAGATGTGTGCAGGGGAGAGAGGGCAGGGGAGAGCGGGCAGAGATGTATGCAGGGGAGAGAGGGCAGGGATGTATGCAGGGGAGAGAGGGCAGGGATGTATGCAGGTGAGAGAGGGCAGGGATGTGTGCAGGTGAGAGGGTAGGGGAGAGAGGTCAGAGATGTATGCAGGGTAGAGAGGGCAGGGATGTGTGCAGGGGAGAGAGGGCAGGGATGTGTGCAGGTGAGAGAGGGCAGGAATGTGTGCAGGGGAGAGGGCAGGGGAGAGAGGGCAGGGATGTATGCAGGGGAGAGAGGACAGGGATGTATGCAGGGGAGAGAGGGCAGGGATGTATGCAGGGGAGAGAGGGCAGGGATGTATGCAGGTGAGAGAGGGAAGGGATGTATCTAGTTGAGAGAGGGCAGGGATGCATGCAGGGAGAGAGGGCAGGTATGTATGCAGGTGAGAGGGCAGGGATGTATGCAGGGGAGAGAGAGGGCAGGGATGTATGCAGGTGAGAGAGGGCAGGGTTGTATGCAGGGGAGAGAGGGCAGGGATGTATGCAGGGGAGAGGGCAGGGATATATGCAGGGGAGAGAGGGCAGAGATGTATGCAGGGGAGAGAGGGCAGGGATGTATCTAGGTGAGAGAGGGCAGGTATATATCTAGGTGAGAGAGGGCAGGTATGTTTGCAGGGAAGAGAGGGTAGAGATGTGTGCAGGGTAGAGAGGGCAGGAATGTATGCAGGTGAGAGAGGGCAGGGATGTGTGCAGGTGAGAGAGGGCAGGGATGTGTGCAGGGGAGAGGGTAGGGGAGAGAGGTCAGAGATGTATGCAGGGTAGAGAGGGCAGGGATGTGTGCAGGGGAGAGAGGGCAGGGATGTGTGCAGGTGAGAGAGGGCAGGGATGTGTGCAGGGGAGAGGGCAGGGGAGAGAGGGCAGGGATGTATGCAGGTGAGAGAGGGCAGGAATGTGTGCAGGGGAGAGAGGACAGGGATGTGTGCAGGTGAGAGAGGGCAGAGATGTATGCAGGGGAGAGAGGGCAGGGATGTATGCAGGTGAGAGAGGGCAGGGATGTGTGCAGGGGAGTGAGGGCAGGGATGTAAGCAGGGGAGAGAGGGCAGGGATGTGTGCAGGGGAGAGAGGGCAGGGATGTGTGCAGGGGAGAGAGGGCAGGGATGTGTGCAGGGGAGAGAGGGCAGGGATGTGTGCAGGGGAGAGAGGGCAGGGATGTGTTCAAGGGAGAGAGCGCAGAGATGTATGCAGGGGAGAGAGGGCAGGTATGTATCTAGGTGAGAGAGAGCAGGTATGTATCTAGGTGAGAGAGGGCAGGGATGTATGCAGGGGAGAGAGGGTAGAGATGTGTGCAGGGGAGAGAGGGTAGAGATGTGTGCAGGGGAGAGAGGGTAGAGATGTGTGCAGGGGAGAGAGGGCAGGGATGTATGCAGGTGAGAGAGGGCAGAGATGTATGCAGGGGAGAGAGGGCAGGGATGTGTGCACGTGAGAGAGGGCAGTGATGTATCTAGGAGAGAGAGGGCAGGTATGTATGCAGGTGAGAGAGGGCAGGGATGTATGCAGGTGAGAGAGGGCAGGTATGTGTCTAGGTGTGAGAGGGCAGGGATGTGTGCAGGGGAGAGAGGGCAGGGATGTTTGCATGGGAGAGAGGGCAGGGATGTATCTAGGTGAGAGAGAGCAGGTATGTATCTAGGTGAGAGAGGACAGGTATGTATCTAGGGGAGAGAGGGCAGGGATGTGTGCAGGGGAGAGAGGGCAGGGGAGAGAGGGCAGGGATGTGTGCAGGGGAGAGAGGGCAGGGATGTGTGCAGGGGAGAGAGGGCAGGGATGTGTGCAGGGGAGAGAGGGCAGTGATGTATCTAGGTGAGAGAGAGCAGGTATGTATCTAGGTGAGAGAGGGCAGGGATGTGTGCAGGGGAGAGAGGGCAGGGATGTATCTAGGTGAGAGAGGGCAGGGATGTGTGCAGGGGAGAGAGGGCAGGTATGTATCTAGGAGAGAGAAGGCAGGGATGTATGCAGGTGAGAGAGGGCAGAGTTGTATGCAGGGGAGAGAGGGCAGGGATGTATGCAGGGGAGAGGGCAGGGATATATGCAGGGGAGAGAGGGCAGAGATGTATGCAGGGGAGAGAGGGCAGGGATGTATCTAGGTGAGAGAGGGCAGGTATATATCTAGGTGAGAGAGGGCAGGTATGTTTGCAGGGAAGAGAGGGTAGAGATGTGTGCAGGGTAGAGAGGGCAGGAATGTATGCAGGTGAGAGAGGGCAGGGATGTGTGCAGGTGAGAGAGGGCAGGGATGTGTGCAGGGGAGAGGGTAGGGGAGAGAGGTCAGAGATGTATGCAGGGTAGAGAGGGCAGGGATGTGTGCAGGGGAGAGAGGGCAGGGATGTGTGCAGGTGAGAGAGGGCAGGGATGTGTGCAGGGGAGAGGGCAGGGGAGAGAGGGCAGGGATGTATGCAGGTGAGAGAGGGCAGGGATGTGTGCAGGGGAGAGAGGACAGGGATGTGTGCAGGTGAGAGAGGGCAGAGATGTATGCAGGGGAGAGAGGGCAGGGATGTAAGCAGGGGAGAGAGGGCAGGGATGTGTGCAGGGGAGAGAGGGCAAGGATGTGTGCAGGGGAGAGAGGGCAGGGATGTGTTCAGGGGAGAGAGCGCAGAGATGTATGCAGGGGAGAGAGGGCAGGTATGTATCTAGGTGAGAGAGAGCAGGTATGTATCTAGGTGAGAGAGGGCAGGGATGTATGCAGGGGAGAGAGGGTAGAGATGTGTGCAGGGGAGAGAGGGTAGAGATGTGTGCAGGGGAGAGAGGGTAGAGATGTGTGCAGGGGAGAGAGGGCAGGGATGTATGCAGGTGAGAGAGGGCAGAGATGTATGCAGGGGAGAGAGGGCAGGGATGTGTGCAGGTGAGAGAGGGCAGTGATGTATCTAGGAGAGAGAGGGCAGGTATGTATCTAGGTGAGAGAGGACAGGTATGTATGCAGGTGAGAGAGGGCAGGGATGTATGCAGGTGAGAGAGGGCAGGTATGTATATAGGTGTATGAGGGCAGGGATGTGTGCAGGGGAGAGAGGGCAGGGATGTTTGCATAGGAGAGAGGGCAGGGATGTATCTAGGTGAGAGAGAGCAGGTATGTATCTAGGTGAGAGAGGACAGGTATGTATCTAGGGCAGAGAGGGCAGGGATGTGTGCAGGGGAGAGAGGGCAGGGGAGAGAGGGCAGGGATGTGTGCAGGGGAGAGAGGGCAGGGATGTGTGCAGGGGAGAGAGGGCAGGGATGTGTGCAGGGGAGAGAGGGCAGTGATGTATCTAGGTGAGAGAGAGCAGGTATGTATCTAGGTGAGAGAGGGCAGGGATGTGTGCAGGGGAGAGAGGGCAGGGATGTATCTAGGTGAGAGAGGGCAGGGATGTGTGCAGGGGAGAATGGGCAGGTATGTATCTAGGAGAGAGAGGGCAGGGATGCATGCAGGGGAGAGAGAGGGCAGGGATGTGTGCAGGTGAGAGAGAGCAGGTATGTATCTAGGAGAGAGAGGGCAGGTATGTATGCAGGTGAGAGAGGGCAGGGATGTGTGCAGGGGAGAGAGGGCAGAGATGTATGCAGGGGAGAGAGGGCAGGGATGTATGCAGGTGAGAGAGGGCAGGTATGTATCTAGGTGTGAGAGAGCAGGTACGTATCTATGTGAGAGAGGGCAGGTATGTATCTAGGTGAGAGAGGGCAGGGATGCATGCAGGGGAGAGAGAGGGCAGGGATGTGTGCAGGTGAGAGAGAGCAGGTATGTATCTAGGAGAGAGAGGGCAGGTATGTATGCAGGTGAGAGAGGGCAGGGATGTGTGCAGGGGAGAGAGGGCAGAGATGTATGCAGGGGAGAGAGGGCAGGGATGTATGCAGGTGAGAGAGTGCAGGTATGTATCTAGGTGTGAGAGAGCAGGTACGTATCTATGTGAGAGAGGGCAGGTATGTATCTAGGTGAGAGAGGGCAGGTATATATCTAGGTGAGAGAGGGCAGGTATGTTTGCAGGGAAGAGAGGGTAGAGATGTGTGCAGGGTAGAGAGGGCAGGAATGTATGCAGGTGAGAGAGGGCAGGGATGTGTGCAGGTGAGAGAGGGCAGGGATGTGTGCAGGGGAGAGGGTAGGGGAGAGAGGTCAGAGATGTATGCAGGGTAGAGAGGGCAGGGATGTGTGCAGGGGAGAGAGGGCAGGGATGTGTGCAGGTGAGAGAGGGCAGGGATGTGTGCAGGGGAGAGGGCAGGGGAGAGAGGGCAGGGATGTATGCAGGTGAGAGAGGGCAGGGATGTGTGCAGGGGAGAGAGGACAGGGATGTGTGCAGGTGAGAGAGGGCAGAGATGTATGCAGGGGAGAGAGGGCAGGGATGTAAGCAGGGGAGAGAGGGCAGGGATGTGTGCAGGGGAGAGAGGGCAAGGATGTGTGCAGGGGAGAGAGGGCAGGGATGTGTTCAGGGGAGAGAGCGCAGAGATGTATGCAGGGGAGAGAGGGCAGGTATGTATCTAGGTGAGAGAGAGCAGGTATGTATCTAGGTGAGAGAGGGCAGGGATGTATGCAGGGGAGAGAGGGTAGAGATGTGTGCAGGGGAGAGAGGGTAGAGATGTGTGCAGGGGAGAGAGGGTAGAGATGTGTGCAGGGGAGAGAGGGCAGGGATGTATGCAGGTGAGAGAGGGCAGAGATGTATGCAGGGGAGAGAGGGCAGGGATGTGTGCAGGTGAGAGAGGGCAGTGATGTATCTAGGAGAGAGAGGGCAGGTATGTATGCAGGTGAGAGAGGGCAGGGATGTATGCAGGTGAGAGAGGGCAGGTATGTATATAGGTGTATGAGGGCAGGGATGTGTGCAGGGGAGAGAGGGCAGGGATGTTTGCATAGGAGAGAGGGCAGGGATGTATCTAGGTGAGAGAGAGCAGGTATGTATCTAGGTGAGAGAGGACAGGTATGTATCTAGGGCAGAGAGGGCAGGGATGTGTGCAGGGGAGAGAGGGCAGGGGAGAGAGGGCAGGGATGTGTGCAGGGGAGAGAGGGCAGGGATGTGTGCAGGGGAGAGAGGGCAGGGATGTGTGCAGGGGAGAGAGGGCAGTGATGTATCTAGGTGAGAGAGAGCAGGTATGTATCTAGGTGAGAGAGGGCAGGGATGTGTGCAGGGGAGAGAGGGCAGGGATGTATCTAGGTGAGAGAGGGCAGGGATGTGTGCAGGGGAGAATGGGCAGGTATGTATCTAGGAGAGAGAGGGCAGGGATGCATGCAGGGGAGAGAGAGGGCAGGGATGTGTGCAGGTGAGAGAGAGCAGGTATGTATCTAGGAGAGAGAGGGCAGGTATGTATGCAGGTGAGAGAGGGCAGGGATGTGTGCAGGGGAGAGAGGGCAGAGATGTATGCAGGGGAGAGAGGGCAGGGATGTATGCAGGTGAGAGAGGGCAGGTATGTATCTAGGTGTGAGAGAGCAGGTACGTATCTATGTGAGAGAGGGCAGGTATGTATCTAGGTGAGAGAGGGCAGGGATGTGTGCAGGGGAGAGAGGGCAGGGATGTGTGCAGGGGATAGAGGGCAGGGATGTGTGCAGGGGAGAGAGGGCAGGGATGTATGCAGGGGAGAGAGGGCAAGAATGTATGCAGGGGAGAGAGGGCAGGGATGTATGCAGGTGAGAGAGGGCAGGTATGTATCTAGGTGAGAGAGGGCAGGGATGTATGCTGGGGAGAGAGGGCAGGGATGTGTGCAGGGGAGAGAGGGCAGGGATGTATCTAGGTGAGAGAAGGCAGGGATGTGTGCAGGTGAGAGAGGGCAGGGATGTATGCAGGGGAGAGAGGGCAAGGATGTGTGCAGGGGAGAGAGGGCAGGGATGTATGCAGGGGAGAGAGGGCAGAGATGTGTGCAGGGGAGAGAAGGCAGGGATGTGTGCAGGGGAGAGAGAGGGCAGGGATGTGTGCAGGTGAGAGAGGACAGGGATGTATGCAGGGGAGAGAGGGCAAGGATGTGTGCAGGGGAGAGAGGGCAGGGATGTATGCAGGGGAGAGAGGGCAGAGATGTGTGCAGGGGAGAGAGGACAGGGATGTATGCAGGGGAGAGCGAGGGCAGGGATGTGTGCAGGGGAGAGAGGGCAGGGATGTATGCAGGGGAGAGAGGGCAGAGATATATGCAGGGGAGAGAGGGCAGAGATGTATGCAGGGGAGAGAGAGGGCAGGGATGTATGCAAGGGAGAGAGGGCAGGGATGTGTGCAGGGGAGAGAGGGCAGGGATGTATGCAGGGGAGAGAGGGCAGAGATGTATGCAGGGGAGAGAGGGCAGGGATGTATCTAGGTGAGAGAGAGCAGGTATGTATCTAGGTGAGAGAGGGCAGGGATGTGTGCAGGGGAGAGAGGGCAGGGATGTATGCAGGGGAGAGAGGGAAGAGATATATGCAGGGGAGAGAGGGCAGGGATGTATGCAAGGGAGAGAGGGCAGGGATGTGTGCAGGGGAGAGAGGGCAGGGATGTATGCAGGGGAGAGAGGGCAGAGATGTATGCAGGGGAGAGAGGGCAGGGATGTATCTAGGTGAGAGAGAGCAGGTATGTATCTAGGTGAGAGAGGGCAGGGATGTATGCAGGGGAGAGAGGGTAGAGATGTTTTCAGGGGAGAGAGGGCAGGGATGTATGCAGGTGAGAGAGGGCAGGGATGTGTGCAGGGGAGAGAGGGCAGAGAAGTATGCAGGGGAGAGAGGGCAGGGATGTATCTAGGTGAGAGAGAGCAGGAAAGTATCTAGGTGAGAGCGGGCAGGGATGTATGCAGGTGAGAGAGGGCAGGTATTTATCTAGGTGAGAGAGGGCAGGGATGTATGCAGGGGAGAGAGGGCAGGGATGTATGCAGGGGAGAGAGGGCAGGGATGTATGCAGGGGAGAGAGGGCAGGGATGTATGCAGGGGAGAGAGGGCAGGGATGTGTGCAGGGGAGAGAGGGCAGGTATGTATCTAGGTGAGAGAGGGCAGGGATGTGTGCAGGGGAGAGAGGGCAGGGATGTATCTAGGTGAGAGAGGGCAGGGATGTATGCAGGGGAGAGAGGGCAGGGATGTATCTAGGTGAGAGAGAGCAGGAATGTATCTAGGTGAGAGAGGGCAGGGATGTATGCTGGGGAGAGAGGGCAGGGATGTGTGCAGGGGAGAGAGGGCAGGGATGTATCTAGGTGAGAGAGGGCAGGGATGTGTGCAGGTGAGAGAGGGCAGGGATGTATGCAGGGGAGAGAGGGCAAGGATGTGTGCAGGGGAGAGAGGGCAGGGATGTATGCAGGGGAGAGAGGGCAGAGATGTGTGCAGGGGAGAGAAGGCAGGGATGTGTGCAGGGGAGAGAGAGGGCAGGGATGTGTGCAGGTGAGAGAGGACAGGGATGTATGCAGGGGAGAGAGGGCAAGGATGTATGCAGGGGAGAGAGGGCAGAGATGTGTGCAGGGGAGAGAGGACAGGGATGTATGCAGGGGAGAGAGGGCAGAGATATATGCAGGGGAGAGAGGGCAGGGATGTATGCAAGGGAGAGAGGGCAGGGATGTGTGCAGGGGAGAGAGGGCAGGGATGTATGCAGGGGAGAGAGGGCAGAGATGTATGCAGGGGAGAGAGGGCAGGGATGTATCTAGGTGAGAGAGAGCAGGTATGTATCTAGGTGAGAGAGGGCAGGGATGTGTGCAGGGGAGAGAGGGCAGGGATGTATGCAGGGGAGAGAGGGCAGAGATATATGCAGGGGAGAGAGGGCAGGGATGTATGCAGGGGAGAGAGAGGGCAGGGATGTATGCAAGGGAGAGAGGGCAGGGATGTGTGCAGGGGAGAGAGGGCAGGGATGTATGCAGGGGAGAGAGGGCAGAGATGTATGCAGGGGAGAGAGGGCAGGGATGTATCTAGGTGAGAGAGAGCAGGTATGTATCTAGGTGAGAGAGGGCAGGGATGTGTGCAGGGGAGAGAGGGCAGGGATGTATGCAGGGGAGAGAGGGCAGAGATATATGCAGGGGAGAGAGGGCAGGGATGTATGCAAGGGAGAGAGGGCAGGGATGTGTGCAGGGGAGAGAGGGCAGGGATGTATGCAGGGGAGAGAGGGCAGAGATGTATGCAGGGGAGAGAGGGCAGGGATGTATCTAGGTGAGAGAGAGCAGGTATGTATCTAGGTGAGAGAGGGCAGGGATGTATGCAGGGGAGAGAGGGTAGAGATGTTTTCAGGGGAGAGAGGGCAGGGATGTATGCAGGTGAGAGAGGGCAGGGATGTGTGCAGGGGAGAGAGGGCAGAGAAGTATGCAGGGGAGAGAGGGCAGGGATGTATCTAGGTGAGAGAGAGCAGGAAAGTATCTAGGTGAGAGCGGGCAGGGATGTATGCAGGTGAGAGAGGGCAGGTATGTATCTAGGTGAGAGAGGGCAGGGATGTATGCAGGGGAGAGAGGGCAGGGATGTATGCAGGGGAGAGAGGGCAGGGATGTATGCAGGGGAGAGAGGGCAGGGATGTATGCAGGGGAGAGAGGGCAGGGATGTGTGCAGGGGAGAGAGGGCAGGTATGTATCTAGGTGAGAGAGGGCAGGGATGTGTGCAGGGGAGACAGGGCAGGGATGTATCTAGGTGAGAGAGGGCAGGGATGTATGCAGGGGAGAGAGGGCAGGGATGTATCTAGGTGAGAGAGAGCAGGAATGTATCTAGGTGAGAGAGGGCAGGGATGTATGCAGGGGAGAGAGGGCAGAGATGTATGCAGGGGAGAGAGGGCAGGGATGTATCTAGGTGAGAGAGAGCAGGAATGTATCTAGGTGAGAGAGGGCAGAGATGTGTGCAGGGGAGAGAGGGCGGGTGAGATTGAGCAATTGAATCATTAGACACATGGCGTATTCCCTAATTTACTAGAGCTTTGGATTGAACCAAACATTTACAAAGAAACCAGACAAACCTGTTCTTTAAACAACTATAAAGCATATACTTTAGCTTGTTAAAACAAATGTCACGTGTTTGTGTGATGAGTCCTGAGCTGTCAGCTGCCTAGCTAGGAATATACTGTACATAAGCCATAGTACATAAGTTATAGCACATACTGTAGCTCTGTGGGGATATAGGGATATACTGTACATAAGCCATAGTACATAAGTTATAGCACATACTGTAGCTCTGTGGGGATATAGGGATATACTGTACATAAGCCATAGTACATAAGTTATAGCACATACTGTAGCTCTGTGGGGATATAGAGATATACTGTACATAAGCCATACTACATAAGTTATAGCACATAGTGTAGCTCTGTGGGGATATAGGGATATACTGTACATAAGCCATAGTACATAAGTTATAGCACATAGTGTAGCTCTGTGGGGATATAGGGATATACTGTACATAAGCCATAGTACATAAGTTATAGCACATACTGTAGCTCTGTGGGGATATAGAGATATACTGTACATAAGCCATAGTACATAAGTTATAGCACATAGTGTAGCTCTGTGGGGATATAGGGATATACTGTACATAAGCCATAGTACATAAGTTATAGCACATACTGTAGCTCTGTGGGGATATAGAGATATACTGTACATAAGCCATACTACATAAGTTATAGCACATACTGTAGCTCTGTGGGGATATAGGAATATACTGTACATAAGCCATAGTACATAAGTTATAGCACATAGTGTAGCTCTGTGGGGATATAGGGATATACTGTACATAAGCCATACTACATAAGTTATAGCACATAGTGTAGCTCTGTGGGGATATAGGGATATACTGTACATAAGCCATAGTACATAAGTTATAGCACATACTGTATCTCTGTGGGGATATAGGAATATACTGTACATAAGCCATAGTACATAAGTTATAGCACATACTGTAGCTCTGTGGGGATATAGGAATATACTGTACATAAGCCATAGTACATAAGTTATAGCACATACTGTAGCTCTGTGGGGATATAGGAATATACTGTACATAAGCCATAGTACATAAGTTATAGCACATACTGTAGCTCTGTGGGGATATAGGAATATACTGTACATAAGCCATACTACATATGTTATAGCACATACTGTATCTCTGTGGGGATATAGGGATATACTGTACATAAGCCATAGTACATAAGTTATAGCACATACTGTATCTCTGTGGGGATATAGGAATATACTGTACATAAGCCATAGTACATAAGTTATAGCACATACTGTATCTCTGTGGGGATATAGGGATATACTGTGCATAAGCCATAGTACATAAGTTATAGCACATACTGTAGCTCTGTGGGGATATAGGGATATACTGTACATAAGCCATAGTACATAAGTTATAGCACATACTGTAGCTCTGTGGGGATATAGGGATATACTGTACATAAGCCATACTACATAAGTTATAGCACATACTGTATCTCTGTGGGGATATAGGAATATACTGTACATAAGCCATAGTACATAAGTTATAGCACATACTGTATCTCTGTGGGGATATAGGAATATACTGTACATAAGCCATACTACATAAGTTATAGCACATACTGTAGCTCTGTGGGGATATAGGAATATACTGTACATAAGCCATAGTACATAAGTTATAGCACATACTGTAGCTCTGTGGGGATATAGGGATATACTGTACATAAGCCATACTACATAAGTTATAGCACATACTGTAGCTCTGTGGGGATATAGGGATATACTGTACATAAGCCATACTACATAAGTTATAGCACATACTGTATCTCTGTGGGGATATAGGGATATACTGTACATAAGCCATAGTACATAAGTTATAGCACATACTGTAGCTCTGTGGGGATATAGGAATATACTGTACATAAGCCATAGTACATAAGTTATAGCACATACTGTATCTCTGTGGGGATATAGGGATATACTGTACATAAGCCATAGTACATAAGTTATAGCACATACTGTATCTCTGTGGGGATATAGGGATATACTGTACATAAGCCATAGTACATAAGTTATAGCACATACTGTATCTCTGTGGGGATATAGGGATATACTGTACATAAGCCATACTACATAAGTTATAGCACATACTGTATCTCTGTGGGGATATAGAGATATACTGTACATAAGCCATACTACATAAGTTATAGCACATACTGTATCTCTGTGGGGATATAGAGATATACTGTACATAAGCCATACTACATAAGTTATAGCACATACTGTATCTCTGTGGGGATATAGAGATATACTGTACATAAGCCATAGTACATAAGTTATAGCACATACTGTATCTCTGTGGGGATATAGGGATATACTGTACATAAGCCATAGTACATAAGTTATAGCACATACTGTATCTCTGTGGGGATATAGAGATATACTGTACATAAGCCATAGTACATAAGTTATAGCACATACTGTATCTCTGTGGGGATATAGGAATATACTGTACATAAGCCATAGTACATAAGTTATAGCACATAGTGTAGCTCTGTGGGGATATAGAGATATACTGTACATAAGCCATAGTACATAAGTTATAGCACATACTGTATCTCTGTGGGGATATAGGAATATACTGTACATAAGCCATAGTACATAAGTTATAGCACATACTGTAGCTCTGTGGGGATATAGGGATATACTGTACATAAGCCATAGTACATAAGTTATAGCACATACTGTATCTCTGTGGGGATATAGGGATATACTGTACATAAGCCATAGTACATAAGTTATAGCACATACTGTAGCTCTGTGGGGATATAGGAATATACTGTACATAAGCCATAGTACATAAGTTATAGCACATACTGTATCTCTGTGGGGATATAGGGATATACTGTACATAAGCCATAGTACATAAGTTATAGCACATACTGTATCTCTGTGGGGATATAGGGATATACTGTACATAAGCCATAGTACATAAGTTATAGCACATACTGTAGCTCTGTGGGGATATAGGGATATACTGTACATAAGCCATACTACATAAGTTATAGCACATACTGTATCTCTGTGGGGATATAGGGATATACTGTACATAAGCCATAGTACATAAGTTATAGCACATACTGTATCTCTGTGGGGATATAGGAATATACTGTACATAAGCCATAGTACATAAGTTATAGCACATACTGTATCTCTGTGGGGATATAGAGATATACTGTACATAAGCCATACTACATAAGTTATAGCACATAGTGTAGCTCTGTGGGGATATAGGGATATACTGTACATAAGCCATAGTACATAAGTTATAGCACATACTGTAGCTCTGTGGGGATATAGGGATATACTGTACATAAGCCATAGTACATAAGTTATAGCACATAGTGTATCTCTGTGGGGATATAGGGATATACTGTACATAAGCCATAGTACATAAGTTATAGCACATACTGTATCTCTGTGGGGATATAGGGATATACTGTACATAAGCCATAGTACATAAGTTATAGCACATACTGTATCTCTGTGGGGATATAGGAATATACTGTACATAAGCCATAGTACATAAGTTATAGCACATACTGTATCTCTGTGGGGATATAGGGATATACTGTACATAAGCCATAGTACATAAGTTATAGCACATACTGTATCTCTGTGGGGATATAGGGATATACTGTACATAAGCCATACTACATAAGTTATAGCACATACTGTATCTCTGTGGGGATATAGGGATATACTGTACATAAGCCATAGTACATAAGTTATAGCACATACTGTATCTCTGTGGGGATATAGGGATATACTGTACATAAGCCATAGTACATAAGTTATAGCACATACTGTAGCTCTGTGGGGATATAGGGATATACTGTACATAAGCCATAGTACATAAGTTATAGCACATACTGTAGCTCTGTGGGGATATAGGGATATACTGTACATAAGCCATACTACATATGTTATAGCACATACTGTATCTCTGTGGGGATATAGGGATATACTGTACATAAGCCATAGTACATAAGTTATAGCACATACTGTATCTCTGTGGGGATATAGGAATATACTGTACATAAGCCATAGTACATAAGTTATAGCACATACTGTAGCTCTGTGGGGATATAGGGATATACTGTACATAAGCCATAGTACATAAGTTGTAGCACATACTGTAGCTCTGTGGGGATATAGGAATATACTGTACATAATCCATACTACATAAGTTATAGCACATACTGTATCTCTGTGGGGATATAGGAATATACTGTACATAAGCCATAGTACATAAGTTATAGCACATACTGTATCTCTGTGGGGATATAGGGATATACTGTACATAAGCCATAGTACATAAGTTATAGCACATACTGTAGCTCTGTGGGGATATAGGAATATACTGTACATAAGCCATAGTACATAAGTTATAGCACATAGTGTATCTCTGTGGGGATATAGGGATATACTGTACATAAGCCATAGTACATAAGTTATAGCACATACTGTATCTCTGTGGGGATATAGGGATATACTGTACATAAGCCATAGTACATAAGTTATAGCACATAGTGTATCTCTGTGGGGATATAGGAATATACTGTACATAAGCCATAGTACATAAGTTATAGCACATACTGTATCTCTGTGGGGATATAGGGATATACTGTACATAAGCCATAGTACATAAGTTATAGCACATAGTGTATCTCTGTGGGGATATAGGAATATACTGTACATAAGCCATAGTACATATGTTATAGCACATACTGTATCTCTGTGGGGATATAGGAATATACTGTACATAAGCCATACTACATAAGTTATAGAACATACTGTATCTCTGTGGGGATATAGGGATATACTGTACATAAGCCATAGTACATAAGTTATAGCACATACTGTAGCTCTGTGGGGATATAGGGATATACTGTACATAAGTCATAGTACATAAGTTATAGCACATACTGTAGCTCTGTGGGGATATAGGGATATACTGTACATAAGCCATAGTACATAAGTTATAGCACATACTGTATCTCTGTGGGGATATAGGGATATACTGTACATAAGCCATAGTACATAAGTTATAGCACATACTGTAGCTCTGTGGGGATATAGGGATATACTGTACATAAGTCATACTACATAAGTTATAGCACATACTGTATCTCTGTGGGGATATAGGGATATACTGTACATAAGCCATAGTACATAAGTTATAGCACATAGTGTATCTCTGTGGGGATATAGGGATATACTGTACATAAGCCATAGTACATAAGTTATAGCACATACTGTAGCTCTGTGGGGATATAGGGATATACTGTACATAAGCCATAGTACATAAGTTATAGCACATACTGTAGCTCTGTGGGGATATAGGAATATACTGTACATAAGCCATAGTACATAAGTTATAGCACATACTGTAGCTCTGTGGGGATATAGGGATATACTGTACATAAGCCATAGTACATAAGTTATAGCACATACTGTATCTCTGTGGGGATATAGAGATATACTGTACATAAGCCATAGTACATATGTTATAGCACATACTGTATCTCTGTGGGGATATAGGGATATACTGTACATAAGCCATACTACATAAGTTATAGCACATACTGTATCTCTGTGGGGATATAGGGATATACTGTACATAAGCCATAGTACATAAGTTATAGCACATACTGTATCTCTGTGGGGATATAGGGATATACTGTACATAAGCCATAGTACATAAGTTATAGCACATACTGTAGCTCTGTGGGGATATAGGGATATACTGTACATAAGCCATACTACATAAGTTATAGCACATACTGTAGCTCTGTGGGGATATAGGAATATACTGTACATAAGCCATACTACATAAGTTATAGCACATACTGTAGCTCTGTGGGGATATAGAGATATACTGTACATAAGCCATACTACATAAGTTATAGCACATACTGTATCTCTGTGGGGATATAGGGATATACTGTACATAAGCCATAGTACATAAGTTATAGCACATACTGTAGCTCTGTGGGGATATAGGAATATACTGTACATAAGCCATAGTACATAAGTTATAGCACATACTGTAGCTCTGTGGGGATATAGGAATATACTGTACATAAGCCATAGTACATAAGTTATAGCACATACTGTAGCTCTGTGGGGATATAGGAATATACTGTACATAAGCCATACTACATAAGTTATAGCACATACTGTATCTCTGTGGGGATATAGGAATATACTGTACATAAGCCATACTACATATGTTATAGCACATACTGTATCTCTGTGGGGATATAGGGATATACTGTACATAAGCCATAGTACATAAGTTATAGCACATACTGTAGCTCTGTGGGGATATAGGGATATACTGTACATAAGCCATACTACATATGTTATAGCACATACTGTATCTCTGTGGGGATATAGGGATATACTGTACATAAGCCATAGTACATAAGTTATAGCACATACTGTAGCTCTGCGGGGATATAGGAATATACTGTACATAAGCCATAGTACATAAGTTATAGCACATACTGTAGCTCTGTGGGGATATAGGGATATACTGTACATAAGCCATAGTACATAAGTTATAGCACATACTGTAGCTCTGTGGGGATATAGGAATATACTGTACATAAGCCATAGTACATAAGTTATAGCACATACTGTATCTCTGTGGGGATATAGGGATATACTGTACATAAGCCATAGTACATAAGTTATAGCACATACTGTATCTCTGTGGGGATATAGGAATATACTGTACATAAGCCATAGTACATAAGTTATAGCACATACTGTAGCTCTGTGGGGATATAGAGATATACTGTACATAAGCCATAGTACATAAGTTATAGCACATAGTGTATCTCTGTGGGGATATAGGGATATACTGTACATAAGCCATACTACATAAGTTATAGCACATACTGTATCTCTGTGGGGATATAGGGATATACTGTACATAAGCCATACTACATAAGTTATAGCACATACTGTATCTCTGTGGGGATATAGGGATATACTGTACATAAGCCATAGTACATAAGTTATAGCACATACTGTATCTCTGTGGGGATATAGGAATATACTGTACATAAGCCATAGTACATAAGTTATAGCACATACTGTATCTCTGTGGGGATATAGGAATATACTGTACATAAGCCATAGTACATAAGTTATAGCACATACTGTAGCTCTGTGGGGATATAGAGATATACTGTACATAAGCCATAGTACATAAGTTATAGCACATACTGTAGCTCTGTGGGGATATAGGAATATACTGTACATAAGCCATAGTACATAAGTTATAGCACATACTGTATCTCTGTGGGGATATAGGGATATACTGTACATAAGCCATAGTACATAAGTTATAGCACATACTGTATCTCTGTGGGGATATAGGGATATACTGTACATAAGCCATAGTACATAAGTTATAGCACATACTGTATCTCTGTGGGGATATAGGGATATACTGTACATAAGCCATACTACATAAGTTATAGCACATACTGTATCTCTGTGGGGATATAGAGATATACTGTACATAAGCCATACTACATAAGTTATAGCACATACTGTATCTCTGTGGGGATATAGAGATATACTGTACATAAGCCATAGTACATAAGTTATAGCACATACTGTAGCTCTGTGGGGATATAGGAATATACTGTACATAAGCCATAGTACATAAGTTATAGCACATACTGTATCTCTGTGGGGATATAGGGATATACTGTACATAAGCCATAGTACATAAGTTATAGCACATACTGTAGCTCTGTGGGGATATAGGAATATACTGTACATAAGCCATAGTACATATGTTATAGCACATACTGTATCTCTGTGGGGATATAGGGATATACTGTACATAAGCCATAGTACATAAGTTATAGCACATACTGTAGCTCTGTGGGGATATAGGGATATACTGTACATAAGCCATAGTACATAAGTTATAGCACATACTGTAGCTCTGTGGGGATATAGGGATATACTGTACATAAGTCATACTACATAAGTTATAGCACATACTGTATCTCTGTGGGGATATAGGGATATACTGTACATAAGCCATAGTACATAAGTTATAGCACATACTGTAGCTCTGTGGGGATATAGGGATATACTGTACATAAGCCATAGTACATAAGTTATAGCACATACTGTAGCTCTGTGGGGATATAGGGATATACTGTACATAAGCCATAGTACATAAGTTATAGCACATACTGTAGCTCTGTGGGGATATAGGGATATACTGTACATAAGCCATACTACATAAGTTATAGCACATACTGTATCTCTGTGGGGATATAGAGATATACTGTACATAAGCCATAGTACATAAGTTATAGCACATACTGTATCTCTGTGGGGATATAGGAATATACTGTACATAAGCCATAGTACATAAGTTATAGCACATACTGTATCTCTGTGGGGATATAGGGATATACTGTACATAAGCCATAGTACATAAGTTATAGCACATACTGTAGCTCTGTGGGGATATAGGGATATACTGTACATAAGCCATAGTACATAAGTTATAGCACATACTGTAGCTCTGTGGGGATATAGGGATATACTGTACATAAGCCATAGTACATAAGTTATAGCACATACTGTAGCTCTGTGGGGATATAGGAATAGACTGTACATAAGCCATAGTACATATGTTATAGCACATACTGTATCTCTGTGGGGATATAGGGATATACTGTACATAAGCCATAGTACATATGTTATAGCACATACTGTAGCTCTGTGGGGATATAGGGATATACTGTACATAAGCCATAGTACATAAGTTATAGCACATACTGTAGCTCTGTGGGGATATAGGGATATACTGTACATAAGCCATAGTACATAAGTTATAGCACATACTGTAGCTCTGTGGGGATATAGGGATATACTGTACATAAGCCATAGTACATAAGTTATAGCACATACTGTAGCTCTGTGGGGATATAGGGATATACTGTACATAAGCCATAGTACATAAGTTATAGCACATACTGTAGCTCTGTGGGGATATAGGGATATACTGTACATAAGCCATAGTACATAAGTTATAGCACATACTGTAGCTCTGTGGGGATATAGGGATATACTGTACATAAGCCATACTACATAAGTTATAGCACATACTGTATCTCTGTGGGGATATAGAGATATACTGTACATAAGCCATAGTACATAAGTTATAGCACATACTGTATCTCTGTGGGGATATAGGAATATACTGTACATAAGCCATAGTACATAAGTTATAGCACATACTGTATCTCTGTGGGGATATAGGGATATACTGTACATAAGCCATAGTACATAAGTTATAGCACATACTGTAGCTCTGTGGGGATATAGGGATATACTGTACATAAGCCATAGTACATAAGTTATAGCACATACTGTAGCTCTGTGGGGATATAGGGATATACTGTACATAAGCCATAGTACATAAGTTATAGCACATACTGTAGCTCTGTGGGGATATAGGAATAGACTGTACATAAGCCATAGTACATATGTTATAGCACATACTGTATCTCTGTGGGGATATAGGGATATACTGTACATAAGCCATAGTACATATGTTATAGCACATACTGTAGCTCTGTGGGGATATAGGGATATACTGTACATAAGCCATAGTACATAAGTTATAGCACATACTGTATCTCTGTGGGGATATAGGGATATACTGTACATAAGCCATAGTACATAAGTTATAGCACATACTGTAGCTCTGTGGGGATATAGGGATATACTGTACATAAGCCATAGTACATAAGTTATAGCACATACTGTATCTCTGTGGGGATATAGGAATATACTGTACATAAGCCATAGTACATAAGTTATAGCACATACTGTAGCTCTGTGGGGATATAGGGATATACTGTACATAAGCCATAGTACATATGTTATAGCACATACTGTATCTCTGTGGGGATATAGGGATATACTGTACATAAGCCATACTACATAAGTTATAGCACATACTGTAGCTCTGCGGGGATATAGGGATAATGTGTCTCTTCATAACTATATGAAGGGCGGCCTGATCTGTTCCTGCACCCGGGGGGAATGGTATTATATAAGGTGCACATGTAATATAAGACACTGACCCCCACCGTGTTATATAGATAAAAGTTAGTAAGTTAGTGACATCTTATCATCAGTTGTCCAGTTCATAGGGAACCAGGTTACTTTGTGTTTGTCAGTACTGTTGTGGTTTTTATGTGCATCTGACGCAGAACGGATCTGTATGTAACACATAGAGCTCATGACTTACGTTGGGCCATCAGCAATGAGGGTCAGGATGTGACTGAGGTCTAGAGTGTAAGTTCCCAGGTCTGGGTACGGCAAACAGCGGGGCTCATTAGCCTCAGCCTTCTCTTTATTGTCGTACACATAGGGGATCCCGCCCCTCATTTTCACTACATAACACAGGTTTGGTGGAACATTTTCTAAATTATAGGGGTCCTCACCCCCCGCTGGAGGGTAAAAGTCTGAAAAAAACAATGAAAAGGGAAAATTTAGCAATTACGTTATATGCAACATACCGCACACACATAGCGGCAATGTAGATTCAATAGAACAACCGGCGCAGTTTACTCAAATGAAAAGTATAGGGAGAGAATAGCATATTTCCGACATCTCGTGATGTGTCCCCGTCTCCTGCTTTATTACTATTGCACTACAGTAGTTATAACAGGCGTATATATGCTGAGTGCACGTAATACCCTGCCCATACTGTACTCTGGCTGTGTAGGAATCCTCCTCCCCTGCTCTGATTGATGCACAGTACATGTGTGTCTGCAGAGAGGCATAAATACACTATATAAACTGTATTTGACTTTAATCTGTTAATTCCTCCACATGGTGTAAAACGAGAGACCACAACATCACTTATAGCGGGAGATTCGGGATTGCCTCGCCCAACGCTTTCTGTGGCTAAAGTACTGACAGCAATTCAACTAGACAGTCTCACAATGAGCGACGGGCCTCAGGGCCGCCATCAGGAGGGGGACAGCCGGGCCCGGAGAGAGCAGAGACAGAGGGGGGCCCGGGGGGCTCTGGTGCTGCAGTATTGGTACAACGTATGCTGTATATGGTGCCAGCCGCAAGCCACCGAGAGCTCGTGGACCGGCAGCCAATCATAAGCAGCCGCCCCGGATTGTATGCAGGTCCACGAGCTTTGGCTTACAGCTGGTGCCATCTTTGAAATGCCGGTGGGTACAGCACAGTGCTTCCAGCGCCACCCCCCCCTTCCATATTTGATTTTGCCATGCTGTCGATGCCGATTCCGGCTGGTTGTGCCAGCTGAAGAAATGCAAACCAGGTACTACCCCGTTCAAGCCAGCCCTCCCTATCCTGTGTAACTCCCCCCTAGTGCAGCCAGCCATCCCTGTCCTGCAAAGACTAGCCAACCCTCCCTACCCTCTGTAACTCCCCCTTAGTGCAGCCAGCCATCTCTGTCCTGCAAAGACTAGCCAGCCCTCCCTACCCTCTGTAACTCCCCCTAGTGCAGCCAGCTATCACTGTCCTGCAAAGACTAGCCAACCCTCCCTTCCCTGTGTAACTCCCCCCTAGTGCAGCCAGACATCCCTGTCGTGCAACGACTAGCCAGCCCTCCCTTCCCTGTGTAACTCCCCCCTGGTGCAGCCCGCCGTCCCTGTCCTGCAAAGACTAGCCAACCCTCCCTACCCCGTGTAACTCCCCCCTAGTGCAGCCAGCCATCCCTGTCCTGCAAAGACTAGCCAGCCCTCCCTACCCTGTGTAACTCCCCCCTAGTGCAGCCAGCCATCCCTGTCCTGCAAAGACTAGCCAGCCCTCCCTACCCTGTGTAACTCCCCTGTAGTGCAGCCAGCCATCCCTGTCCTGCAAAGACTAGCCAGCCCTCCCTACCCTGTGTAACTCCCCCCTGGTGCAGCCAGCCATCACTGTCCTGCAAAGACTAGCCAACCCTCCCAACCCTGTGTAACTCCCCCCTGGTGCAGCCAGCCATCACTGTCCTGCAAAGACTAGCCAGCCCTCCCTACCCCGTGTAACTCCCCCCTAGTGCAGCCAGCCATCCCTGTCCTGCAAAGACTAGCCAGCCCTCCCTACCCTGTGTAACTCCCCCGTAGTGCAGCCAGCCATCCCTGTCCTGCAAAGACTAGCCAGCCCTCCCTACCCTGTGTAACTCCCCCCTGGTGCAGCCAGCCATCACTGTCCTGCAAAGACTAGCCAACCCTCCCTACCCTGTGTACCTCCCCCCTAGTGCAGCCAGCCATCCCTGTCCTGCAAAGACTAGCCAGCCCTCCCTACCCTCTGTAACTCCCCCCTAGTGCAGCCAGCCATCACTGTCCTGCAAAGACTAGCCAACCCTCCCTACCCTCTGTAACTCCCCCTTAGTGCAGCCAGCCATCTCTGTCATGCAAAGACTAGCCAGCCCTCCCTACCCTCTGTAACTCCCCCTAGTGCAGCCAGCTATCACTGTCCTGCAAAGACTAGCCAACCCTCCCTACCCTGTGTAACTCCCCCCTAGTGCAGCCAGCCATCCCTGTCGTGCAACGACTAGCCAGCCCTCCCTTCCCTGTGTAACTCCCCCCTGGTGCAGCCAGCCATCCCTGTCCTGCAAAGACTAGCCAGCCCTCCCTACCCTGTGTAACTCCCCCGTACTGCAGCCCGCCGTCCCTGTCCTGCAAAGACTAGCCAACCCTCCCTACCCTGTGTAACTCCCCCCTAGTGCAGCCAGCCATCCCTGTCCTGCAAAGACTAGCCATCCCCCCCTACCCTCTGTAACTCCCCACTAGTGCAGCCAGCCATCACTGTCCTGCAAAGACTAGCCAGCCCTCGCTACCCTGTGTAACTCCCCCCTAGTGCAGCCAGCCATCACTGTCCTGCAAAGACTAGCCAGCCCTCCCTACCCTGTGTAACTCCCCCCTAGTGCAGCCAGCCATCCCTGTCCTGCAAAGACTAGCCAGCCCTCCATACCCTATGTAACTCCCCCCTAGTGCAGCCTGCCATCCCTGTCCTGCAAAGACTAGCCAGCCCTCCCTACCCTGTGTAACTCCCCCCTAGTGCAGCCAGCCATATCTGTCCTGCAAAGACTAGCCAGCCCTCCCTACCCTGTGTAACTCCCCCCTAGTGCAGCCAGCCATCTCTGTCCTGCAAAGACTAGCCGGCCCTCACTACCCTGTGTAACTCCCCCCTAGTGCAGCCAGCCATCACTGTCCTGCAAAGACTAGCCAGCCCTCCCTACCCTGTGTAACTCCCCCGTAGTGCAGCCAGCCATCCCTGTCCTGCAAAGACTAGCAGCCCTCCCTACTCTGTGTAACTCCCCCCCTAGTGCATCCAGCCATCACTGCCCTGCAAAGACTAGCCAGCCCTCCCTACCCTGTGTAACTCCCCCCTAGTGCATCCAGCCATCACTGCCCTGCAAAAACTAGCCAGCCCTCCCTACCCTCTGTAACTCACCCCTAGTGCAGCCAGCCATCCCAGTCCTGCAAAGAATAGCCAGCCCTTCCCACCCAGTGTAACTCCCCCCTATTGCAGCCAGCCATCCCTGTCCTGCAAAGACTAGCCAGCCCTCCCTACCCTCTGTAACTCCCCCCTGGTGCAGCCAGCCATCACTGTCCTGCAAAGACTAGCCAACCCTCCCTACCCTGTGTAACTCCCCGCTAGTGCAGCCAGCCATCCCTGTCCTGCAAAGACTAGCCAGCCCTCCCTACCCTGTGTAACTCCCCCCTAGTGCAGCCAGCCATCCCTGTCCTGCAAAGACTAGCCAGCCCTCCCTACCCTGTGTAACTCCCCCGTAGTGCAGCCAGCCATCCCTGTCCTGCAAACACAAGCCAGCCCTCCCTACCCTGTGTAACTCCCCCCTGGTGCAGCCAGCCATCCCTGTCCTGCAAAGACTAGCCAATCCTCCCTACCCTGTGTAACTCCCCCCTAGTGCAGCCAGCCATCCCTGTCCTGCAAAGACTAGCCAGCCCTCCCTACCCTCTGTAACTCCCCCCTAGTGCAGCCAGCCATTTCTGATCTGCAAAGACTAGCCAGCCCTCGCTACCCTGTGTAACTCCCCCCTAGTGCAGCCAGCCATCACTGTCCTGCAAAGACTAGCCAGCCCTCTCTACCCTGTGTAACTCCCCCCTAGTGCATCCAGCCGTCACTGCCCTGCAAAGACTAGCCAGCCCTCCCTACCCTCGGTAACTCCCCCCTAGTGCAGCCAGCCATCCCTGTCCTGCAAAGAATAGCCAGCCCTCCCTACCCTGTGTAACTCCCCCCTAGTGCAGCCAGCTATCTCTGTCCTGCAAAGACTAGCCAGCCCTCCCTACCCTGTGTAACTCCCCCGTAGTGCAGCAGCCATCCCTGTCCTGCAAAGACTAGCCAGCCCTCGCTACCCTCTGTAACTCCCCCCTAGTGCAGCCAGCCATCCCTGTCCTGCAAAGACTAACCAGCCCTCCCTACCCTGTGTAACTTCCCCCTAGTGCAGCCAGCCATCCCTATCCTGCAAAGACTAGCCAGCCCTCCCTACCCTGTGTAACTCCCCCCTAGTACAGCCAGCCATCACTGTCCTGCAAAGACTAGCCAGCCCTCTCTACCCTGTGTAACTCCCCCCTAGTGCAGCCAGCCATCACTGTCCTGCAAAGAATAGCCAGCCCTCGCTACCCTCTGTAACTCCCCCCTAGTGCAGCCAGCCATCACTGTCCTGCAAAGACTAGCCAGCCCTCCCTACCCTGTGTAACTCCCCCCTGGTGCAGGCAGCCATCTCTGTCCTGCAAAGACTAGCCAGCCCTCCCTACACTGTTTAACTCCCCCCTAGTGCAGCCAGCCATCACTGTCCTGCAAAGACTAGCCAGCCCTCCTTACCCTGTGTAACTCCCCCCTAGTGCAGCCAGCCATCACTGTCCTGCAAAGACTAGCCAGCCCTCCATACCCTGTGTAACTCCCCCCTAGTGCAGCCAGCTATCTCTGTCCTGCAAAGACTAGCCAGCCATCCCTACCCTGTGTAACTCCCTGCTGGTGCAGCCAGCCCTCCCTACCCTGTGTAACTCCCCCGTAGTGCAGCAGCCATCCCTGTCCTGCAAAGACTAGCCAGCCCTCGCTACCCTCTGTAACTCCCCCCTAGTGCAGCCAGCCATATCTGTCCTGCAAAGACTAGCCAGCCCTCCCTACCCTGTGTAACTCCCCCCTAGTGCAGCCAGCCATCTCTGTCCTGCAAAGACTAGCCGGCCCTCACTACCCTGTGTAACTCCCCCCTAGTGCAGCCAGCCATCACTGTCCTGCAAAGACTAGCCAGCCCTCCCTACCCTGTGTAACTCCCCCCTAGTGCAGCCAGCCATCCCTGTCCTGCAAAGACTAGCCAGCCCTCCCTACCCTGTGTAACTCCCCCGTAGTGCAGCCAGCCATCCCTGTCCTGCAAAGACTAGCAGCCCTCCCTACTCTGTGCAACTCCCCCCCTAGTGCATCCAGCCATCACTGCCCTGCAAAGACTAGCCAGCCCTCCCTACCCTGTGTAACTCCCCCCTAGTGCATCCAGCCATCACTGGCCTGCAAAGACTAGCCAGCCCTCCCTACCCTCTGTAACTCACCCCTAGTGCAGCCAGCCATCCCAGTCCTGCAAAGAATAGCCAGCCCTTCCCACCCAGTGTAACTCCCCCCTATTGCAGCCAGCCATCCCTGTCCTGCAAAGACTAGCCAGCCCTCCCTACCCTCTGTAACTCCCCCCTGGTGCAGCCAGCCATCACTGTCCTGCAAAGACTAGCCAACCCTCCCTACCCTGTGTAACTCCCCGCTAGTGCAGCCAGCCATCCCTGTCCTGCAAAGACTAGCCAGCCCTCCCTACCCTGTGTAACTCCCCCCTAGTGCAGCCAGCCATCCCTGTCCTGCAAAGACTAGCCAGCCCTCCCTACCCTGTGTAACTCCCCCGTAGTGCAGCCAGCCATCCCTGTCCTGCAAAGACAAGCCAGCCCTCCCTACCCTGTGTAACTCCCCCCTGGTGCAGCCAGCCATCACTGTCCTGCAAAGACTAGCCAATCCTCCCTACCCTGTGTAACTCCCCCCTAGTGCAGCCAGCCATCCCTGTCCTGCAAAGACTAGCCAGCCCTCCCTACCCTCTGTAACTCCCCCCTAGTGCAGCCAGCCATTTCTGATCTGCAAAGACTAGCCAGCCCTCTCTACCCTGTGTAACTCCCCCCTAGTGCAGCCAGCCATCACTGTCCTGAAAAGACTAGCCAGCCCTCTCTACCTTGTGTAACTCCCCCCTAGTGCAGCCAGCCATCTCTGTCCTGCAAAGACTAGCCGGCCCTCCCTACCCTGTGTAACTCCCCCCTAGTGCAGCCAGCCATCCCTGTCCTGCAAAGACTAGCCAGCCCTCCCTACCCTGTGTAACTCCCCCGTAGTGCAGCCAGCCATCACTGTCCTGCAAAGACTAGCCAGCCCTCCCTACCCTGTGTAACTCCCCCCTAGTGCATCCAGCCGTCACTGCCCTGCAAAGACTAGCCAGCCCTCCCTACCCTCGGTAACTCCCCCCTAGTGCAGCCAGCCATCCCTGTCCTGCAAAGAATAGCCAGCCCTCCCTACCCTGTGTAACTCCCCCCTAGTACAGCCAGCCATCACTGTCCTGCAAAGACTAGCCAGCCCTCTCTACCCTGTGTAACTCCCCCCTAGTGCAGCCAGCCATCACTGTCCTGCAAAGAATAGCCAGCCCTCGCTACCCTCTGTAACTCCCCCCTAGTGCAGCCAGCCATCACTGTCCTGCAAAGACTAGCCAGCCCTCCCTACCCTGTGTAACTCCCCCCTGGTGCAGCCAGCCATCTCTGTCCTGCAAAGACTAGCCAGCCCTCCCTACACTGTTTAACTCCCCCCTAGTGCAGCCAGCCATCACTGTCCTGCAAAGACTAGCCAGCCCTCCTTACCCTGTGTAACTCCCCCCTAGTGCAGCCAGCCATCACTGTCCTGCAAAGACTAGCCAGCCCTCCCTACCCTGTGTAACTCCCCCCTAGTGCAGCCAGCTATCTCTGTCCTGCAAAGACTAGCCAGCCCTCCCTACCCTGTGTAACTCCCTGCTGGTGCAGCCAGCCCTCCCTACCCTGTGTAACTCCCCCGTAGTGCAGCAGCCATCCCTGTCCTGCAAAGATTAGCCAGCCCTCGCTACCCTCTGTAACTCCCCCCTTGTGCAGCCAGCCATCCCTGTCCTGCAAAGACTAGCCAGCCCTCCCTACCCTGTGTAACTCCCCCCTAGTGCAGCCAGCCATCCCTATCCTGCAAAGACTAGCCAGCCCTCCCTACCCTGTGTAACTCCCCCCTAGTACAGCCAGCCATCACTGTCCTGAAAAGACTAGAAAGCCCTCTCTACCCTGTGTAACTCCCCCCTAGTGCAGCCAGCCATCACTGTCCTGCAAAGAATAGCCAGCCCTCCCTACCCTGTGTAACTCCCCCCTGGTGCAGTCAGCCATCTCTGTCCTGCAAAGACTAGCCAGCCCTCCCTACCCTGTTTAACTCCCCCCCTAGTGCAGCCAGCCATCACTGTCCTGCAAAGACTAGCCAGCCCTCCTTACCCTGTGTAACTCCCCCCTAGTGCAGCCAGCCATCCCTGTCCTGCAAAGACTAGCCAGCCCTCCCTACCCTGTGTAACTCCCCCGTAGTACAGCAGCCATCCCTGTCCTGCAAAGACTAGCCAGCCCTCGCTACCCTGTGTAACTCCCCCCTAGTACAGCCAGCCATCACTGTCCTGCAAAGACTAGCCAGCCCTCTCTACCCTGTGTAACTCCCCCCTAGTGCAGCCAGCCATCACTGTCCTGCAAAGACTAGCCAGCCCTCCCTACCCTATGTGACTCCCCCCTAGTGCAGCCAGCCATCACTGTCCTGCAAAGACTAGCCAGCCCTCGCTACCCTGTGTAACTCCCCCCTAGTGCAGCCAGCCATCACTGTCCTGCAAAGACTAGCCAGCCCTCGCTAGCCTGTGTAACTCCCCCCTAGTGCAGCCAGCCATCACTGTCCTGCAAAGACTAGCCAGCCCTCTCTACCTTGTGTAACTCCCCCCTATTGCAGCCAGCCATCCCTGTCCTGCAAAGACTAGCCAGCCCTCTCTAGCCTGTGTGACTCCCCCCTAGTGCAGCCAGCCATCACTGTCCTGCAAAGACTAGCCAGCCCTCGCTACCCTGTGTAACTCCCCCCTAGTGCAGCCAGCCATCACTGTCCTGCAAAGACTAGCCAGCCCTCGCTACCCTGTGTAACTCCCCCCTAGTGCAGCCAGCCATCACTGTCCTGCAAAGACTAGCCAGCCCTCGCTAGCCTGTGTAACTCCCCCTAGTGCAGCCAGCCATCCCTGTCCTGCAAAGACTAGCCAGCCCTCTCTAGCCTGTGTGACTCCCCCCTAGTGCAGCCAGCCATCACTGTCCTGCAAAGACTAGCCAGCCCTCCCTACCCTATGTAACTCCCCCCTAGTGCAGCCAGCCATCACTGTCCTGCAAAGACTAGCCAGCCCTCCCTACCCTGTGTAACTCCTCCCTAGTGCAGCAGCCATCCCTGTCCTCAAAAGACTAGCCAGCCCTTCCTACCCTGTGTAACTCCCCCCTGGTGAAGCCAGCCATCACTTTCCTGCAAAGACTAGCCAGCCCTCTCTAACTTGTGTAACTCCCCCCTAGTGCAGCCAGCCATCCCTGTCCTGCAAAGATTAGCCAGCCCTCGCTACCCTGTGTAACTCCCTCCTAGTGCAGCAGCAATCCCTGTCCTCAAAAGACTAGCCAGCCCTCCCTACCCTATGTAACTCCCCCCTAGTGCAGCCAGCCATCACTGTCCTGCAAAGACTAGCCGGCCCTCCCTACCCTGTGTAACTCCCCCCTAGTGCAGCAGCCATCCCTGTCCTGCAAAGACTAGCCAGCCCTCCCTATCCTGTGTAACTCCCCCGTAGTGCAGCCAGCCATCCCTGTCCTGCAAAGACTAGCCAGTCCTCCCTATCCTGTGTAACTCCCCCCTAGTGCAGCCAGCCATCCCTGTCCTGCAAAGACTAGCCAGTCCTCCCTACCCTGTGTAACTCCCCCTTGGTGCAGCCAGCCATCCCTGTCCTGCAAAGACTAGCCAGCCCTCCCTACCCTGTGTAACTCCCCCCTAGTGCAGCCAGCCATCCCTGTCCTGCAAAGACTAGCCAGTCCTCCCTATCCTGTGTAACTCCCCCCTAGTGCAGCCAGCCATCCCTGTCCTGCAAAGACTAGCCAGTCCTCCCTACCCTGTGTAACTCCCCCCTGGTGCAGCCAGCCATCTCTGTCCTGCAAAGACTAGCCAGCCCTCCCTAGACTGTTTAACTCCCCCCTAGTGCAGCCAGCCATCACTGTCCTGCAAAGACTAACCAGCCCTCCTTACCCTGTGTAACTCCCCCCTAGTGCAGCCAGCCATCACTGTCCTGCAAACACTAGCCAGCCCTCCCTACCCTGTGTAACTCCCCCCTAGTGCAGCCAGCTATCTCTGTCCTGCAAAGACTAGCCAGCCCTCCCTACCCTGTGTAACTCCCTGCTGGTGCAGCCAGCCCTCCCTACCTTGTGTAACTCCCCCGTAGTGCAGCAGCCATCCCTGTCCTGCAAAGACTAGCCAGCCCTCGCTACCCTCTGTAACTCCCCCCTAGTGCAGCCAGCCATCCCTGTCCTGCAAAGACTAGCCAGCCCTCCCTACCCTGTGTAACTCCCCCTAGTACAGCCAGCCATCACTGTCCTGCAAAGACTAGCCAGCTCTCTCTACCCTGTGTAACTCCCCCCTAGTGCAGCCAGCCATCACTGTCCTGCAAAGAATGGCTAGCCCTCCCTACCCTGTGTAACTCCCCCCTGGTGCAGCCAGCCATCTCTGTCCTGCAAAGACTAGCCAGCCCTCCCTACCCTGTTTAACTCCCCCCCTAGTGCAGCCAGCCATCACTGTCCTGCAAAGACTAGCCAGTCCTCCTTACCCTGTGTAACTCCCCCCTAGTGCAGCCAGCCATCCCTGTCCTGCAAAGACTAGCCAGCCCTCGCTACCCTGTGTAACTCCCCCCTAGTACAGCCAGCCATCACTGTCCTGCAAAGACTAGCCAGCCCTCTCTACCCTGTGTAACTCCCCCCTAGTGCAGCCAGCCATCACTGTCCTGCAAAGACTAGCCAGCCCTCCCTACCCTATGTGACTCCCCCCTAGTGCAGCCAGCCATCACTGTCCTGCAAAGACTAGCCAGCCCTCGCTACCATGTGTAACTCCCCCCTAGTGCAGCCAGCCATCACTGTCCTGCAAAGACTAGCCAGCCCTCGCTAGCCTGTGTAACTCCCCCCTAGTGCAGCCAGCCATCACTGTCCTGCAAAGACTAGCCAGCCCTCTCTACCTTTTGTAACTCCCCCCTATTGCAGCCAGCCATCCCTGTCCTGCAAAGACTAGCCAGCCCTCTCTAGCCTGTGTGACTCCCCCCTAGTGCAGCCAGCCATCACTGTCCTGCAAAGACTAGCCAGCCCTCGCTACCCTGTGTAACTCCCCCCTAGTGCAGCCAGCCATCACTGTCCTGCAAAGACTAGCCAGCCCTCCCTACCCTCTGTAACTCACCCCTAGTGCAGCCAGCCATCCCTGTCCTGCAAAGACTAGCCAGCCCTCTCTAGCCTGTGTGACTCCCCCCTAGTGCAGCCAGCCATCACTGTCCTGCAAAGACTAGCCAGCCCTCGCTAGCCTGTGTAACTCCCCCCTAGTGCAGCCAGCCATCACTGTCCTGCAAAGACTAGCCAGCCCTCGCTAGCCTGTGTAACTCCCCCTAGTGCAGCCAGCCATCCCTGTCCTGCAAAGACTAGCCAGCCCTCTCTAGCCTGTGTGACTCCCCCCTAGTGCAGCCAGCCATCACTGTCCTGCAAAGACTAGCCAGCCCTCCCCCCCTAGTGCAGCCAGCCATCACTGTCCTGCAAAGACTAGCCAGCCCACCCTACCCTGTGTAACTCCCCCCTAGTGCAGCCAGCCATCCCTGTCCTGCAAAGACTAGCCAGCCCTCCCTACCCTGTGTAACTCCCCCCTAGTGCAGCCAGCCATCCCTGTCCTGCAAAGACTAGCCAGTCCTCCCTACCCTGTGTAACTCCCCCCTAGTGCAGCCAGCCATCCCTGTCCTGCAAAGACTAGCCAGTCCTCCCTATCCTGTGTAACTCCCCCCTAGTGCAGCCAGCCATCCCTGTCCTGCAAAGACTAGCCAGTCCTCCCTACCCTGTGTAACTCCCCCCTGGTGCAGCCAGCCATCCCTGTCCTGCAAAGATTAGCCAGCCCTCGCTACCCTGTGTAACTCCCTCCTAGTGCAGCAGCAATCCCTGTCCTCAAAAGACTAGCCAGCCCACCCTACCCTATGTAACTCCCCCCTAGTGCAGCCAGCTATCACTGTCCTGCAAAGACTAGCCGGCCCTCCCTACCCTGTGTAACTCCCCCCTAGTGCAGCAGCCATCCCTGTCCTGCAAAGACTAGCCAGCCCTCCCTATCCTGTGTAACTCCCCCGTAGTGCAGCCAGCCATCCCTGTCCTGCAAAGACTAGCCAGTCCTCCCTATCCTGTGTAACTCCCCCCTAGTGCAGCCAGCCATCCCTGTCCTGCAAAGACTAGCCAGTCCTCCCTACCCTGTGTAACTCCCCCCTGGTGCAGCCAGCCATCCCTGTCCTGCAAAGACTAGCCAGCCCTCCCTACCCTGTGTAACTCCCCCCTAGTGCAGCCAGCCATCCCTGTCCTGCAAAGACTAGCCAGTCCTCCCTATCCTGTGTAACTCCCCCCTAGTGCAGCCAGCCATCCCTGTCCTGCAAAGACTAGCCAGTCCTCCCTACCCTGTGTAACTCCCCCCTGGTGCAGCCAGCCATCTCTGTCCTGCAAAGACTAGCCAGCCCTCCCTAGACTGTTTAACTCCCCCCTAGTGCAGCCAGCCATCACTGTCCTGCAAAGACTAACCAGCCCTCCTTACCCTGTGTAACTCCCCCCTAGTGCAGCCAGCCATCACTGTCCTGCAAACACTAGCCAGCCCTCCCTACCCTGTGTAACTTCCCCCTAGTGCAGCCAGCTATCTCTGTCCTGCAAAGACTAGCCAGCCCTCCCTACCCTGTGTAACTCCCTGCTGGTGCAGCCAGCCCTCCCTACCCTGTGTAACTCCCCCGTAGTGCAGCAGCCATCCCTGTCCTGCAAAGACTAGCCAGCCCTCGCTACCCTCTGTAACTCCCCCCTAGTGCAGCCAGCCATCCCTGTCCTGCAAAGACTAGCCGGCCCTCCCTACCCTGTGTAACTCCCTGCTGGTGCAGCCAGCCCTCCCTACCCTGTGTAACTCCCCCGTAGTGCAGCAGCCATCCCTGTCCTGCAAAGACTAGCCAGCCCTCGCTACCCTCTGTAACTCCCCCCTAGTGCAGCCAGCCATCCCTGTCCTGCAAAGACTAGCCGGCCCTCCCTACCCTGTTTAACTCCCCCCCTAGTGCAGCCAGCCATCACTGTCCTGCAAAGACTAGCCAGTCCTCCTTACCCTATGTAACTCCCCCCTAGTGCAGCCAGCCATCACTGTCCTGCAAAGACTAGCCAGCCCTCCCTACCCTGTGTAACTCCTCCCTAGTGCAGCAGCCATCCCTGTCCTCAAAAGACTAGCCAGCCCTTCCTACCCTGTGTAACTCCCCCCTGGTGAAGCCAGCCATCACTTTCCTGCAAAGACTAGCCAGCCCTCTCTAACTTGTGTAACTCCCCCCTAGTGCAGCCAGCCATCCCTGTCCTGCAAAGATTAGCCAGCCCTCGCTACCCTGTGTAACTCCCTCCTAGTGCAGCAGCAATCCCTGTCCTCAAAAGACTAGCCAGCCCTCCCTACCCTATGTAACTCCCCCCTAGTGCAGCCAGCCATCACTGTCCTGCAAAGACTAGCCGGCCCTCCCTACCCTGTGTAACTCCCCCCTAGTGCAGCAGCCATCCCTGTCCTGCAAAGACTAGCCAGCCCTCCCTATCCTGTGTAACTCCCCCGTAGTGCAGCCAGCCATCCCTGTCCTGCAAAGACTAGCCAGTCCTCCCTATCCTGTGTAACTCCCCCCTAGTGCAGCCAGCCATCCCTGTCCTGCAAAGACTAGCCAGTCCTCCCTACCCTGTGTAACTCCCCCTTGGTGCAGCCAGCCATCCCTGTCCTGCAAAGACTAGCCAGCCCTCCCTACCCTGTGTAACTCCCCCCTAGTGCAGCCAGCCATCCCTGTCCTGCAAAGACTAGCCAGTCCTCCCTATCCTGTGTAACTCCCCCCTAGTGCAGCCAGCCATCCCTGTCCTGCAAAGACTAGCCAGTCCTCCCTACCCTGTGTAACTCCCCCCTGGTGCAGCCAGCCATCTCTGTCCTGCAAAGACTAGCCAGCCCTCCCTAGACTGTTTAACTCCCCCCTAGTGCAGCCAGCCATCACTGTCCTGCAAAGACTAACCAGCCCTCCTTACCCTGTGTAACTCCCCCCTAGTGCAGCCAGCCATCACTGTCCTGCAAACACTAGCCAGCCCTCCCTACCCTGTGTAACTCCCCCCTAGTGCAGCCAGCTATCTCTGTCCTGCAAAGACTAGCCAGCCCTCCCTACCCTGTGTAACTCCCTGCTGGTGCAGCCAGCCCTCCCTACCTTGTGTAACTCCCCCGTAGTGCAGCAGCCATCCCTGTCCTGCAAAGACTAGCCAGCCCTCGCTACCCTCTGTAACTCCCCCCTAGTGCAGCCAGCCATCCCTGTCCTGCAAAGACTAGCCAGCCCTCCCTACCCTGTGTAACTCCCCCTAGTACAGCCAGCCATCACTGTCCTGCAAAGACTAGCCAGCTCTCTCTACCCTGTGTAACTCCCCCCTAGTGCAGCCAGCCATCACTGTCCTGCAAAGAATGGCTAGCCCTCCCTACCCTGTGTAACTCCCCCCTGGTGCAGCCAGCCATCTCTGTCCTGCAAAGACTAGCCAGCCCTCCCTACCCTGTTTAACTCCCCCCCTAGTGCAGCCAGCCATCACTGTCCTGCAAAGACTAGCCAGTCCTCCTTACCCTGTGTAACTCCCCCCTAGTGCAGCCAGCCATCCCTGTCCTGCAAAGACTAGCCAGCCCTCGCTACCCTGTGTAACTCCCCCCTAGTACAGCCAGCCATCACTGTCCTGCAAAGACTAGCCAGCCCTCTCTACCCTGTGTAACTCCCCCCTAGTGCAGCCAGCCATCACTGTCCTGCAAAGACTAGCCAGCCCTCCCTACCCTATGTGACTCCCCCCTAGTGCAGCCAGCCATCACTGTCCTGCAAAGACTAGCCAGCCCTCGCTACCATGTGTAACTCCCCCCTAGTGCAGCCAGCCATCACTGTCCTGCAAAGACTAGCCAGCCCTCGCTAGCCTGTGTAACTCCCCCCTAGTGCAGCCAGCCATCACTGTCCTGCAAAGACTAGCCAGCCCTCTCTACCTTTTGTAACTCCCCCCTATTGCAGCCAGCCATCCCTGTCCTGCAAAGACTAGCCAGCCCTCTCTAGCCTGTGTGACTCCCCCCTAGTGCAGCCAGCCATCACTGTCCTGCAAAGACTAGCCAGCCCTCGCTACCCTGTGTAACTCCCCCCTAGTGCAGCCAGCCATCACTGTCCTGCAAAGACTAGCCAGCCCTCCCTACCCTCTGTAACTCACCCCTAGTGCAGCCAGCCATCCCTGTCCTGCAAAGACTAGCCAGCCCTCTCTAGCCTGTGTGACTCCCCCCTAGTGCAGCCAGCCATCACTGTCCTGCAAAGACTAGCCAGCCCTCGCTAGCCTGTGTAACTCCCCCCTAGTGCAGCCAGCCATCACTGTCCTGCAAAGACTAGCCAGCCCTCGCTAGCCTGTGTAACTCCCCCTAGTGCAGCCAGCCATCCCTGTCCTGCAAAGACTAGCCAGCCCTCTCTAGCCTGTGTGACTCCCCCCTAGTGCAGCCAGCCATCACTGTCCTGCAAAGACTAGCCAGCCCTCCCCCCCTAGTGCAGCCAGCCATCACTGTCCTGCAAAGACTAGCCAGCCCACCCTACCCTGTGTAACTCCCCCCTAGTGCAGCCAGCCATCCCTGTCCTGCAAAGACTAGCCAGCCCTCCCTACCCTGTGTAACTCCCCCCTAGTGCAGCCAGCCATCCCTGTCCTGCAAAGACTAGCCAGTCCTCCCTACCCTGTGTAACTCCCCCCTAGTGCAGCCAGCCATCCCTGTCCTGCAAAGACTAGCCAGTCCTCCCTATCCTGTGTAACTCCCCCCTAGTGCAGCCAGCCATCCCTGTCCTGCAAAGACTAGCCAGTCCTCCCTACCCTGTGTAACTCCCCCCTGGTGCAGCCAGCCATCCCTGTCCTGCAAAGATTAGCCAGCCCTCGCTACCCTGTGTAACTCCCTCCTAGTGCAGCAGCAATCCCTGTCCTCAAAAGACTAGCCAGCCCACCCTACCCTATGTAACTCCCCCCTAGTGCAGCCAGCTATCACTGTCCTGCAAAGACTAGCCGGCCCTCCCTACCCTGTGTAACTCCCCCCTAGTGCAGCAGCCATCCCTGTCCTGCAAAGACTAGCCAGCCCTCCCTATCCTGTGTAACTCCCCCGTAGTGCAGCCAGCCATCCCTGTCCTGCAAAGACTAGCCAGTCCTCCCTATCCTGTGTAACTCCCCCCTAGTGCAGCCAGCCATCCCTGTCCTGCAAAGACTAGCCAGTCCTCCCTACCCTGTGTAACTCCCCCCTGGTGCAGCCAGCCATCCCTGTCCTGCAAAGACTAGCCAGCCCTCCCTACCCTGTGTAACTCCCCCCTAGTGCAGCCAGCCATCCCTGTCCTGCAAAGACTAGCCAGTCCTCCCTATCCTGTGTAACTCCCCCCTAGTGCAGCCAGCCATCCCTGTCCTGCAAAGACTAGCCAGTCCTCCCTACCCTGTGTAACTCCCCCCTGGTGCAGCCAGCCATCTCTGTCCTGCAAAGACTAGCCAGCCCTCCCTAGACTGTTTAACTCCCCCCTAGTGCAGCCAGCCATCACTGTCCTGCAAAGACTAACCAGCCCTCCTTACCCTGTGTAACTCCCCCCTAGTGCAGCCAGCCATCACTGTCCTGCAAACACTAGCCAGCCCTCCCTACCCTGTGTAACTTCCCCCTAGTGCAGCCAGCTATCTCTGTCCTGCAAAGACTAGCCAGCCCTCCCTACCCTGTGTAACTCCCTGCTGGTGCAGCCAGCCCTCCCTACCCTGTGTAACTCCCCCGTAGTGCAGCAGCCATCCCTGTCCTGCAAAGACTAGCCAGCCCTCGCTACCCTCTGTAACTCCCCCCTAGTGCAGCCAGCCATCCCTGTCCTGCAAAGACTAGCCGGCCCTCCCTACCCTGTGTAACTCCCTGCTGGTGCAGCCAGCCCTCCCTACCCTGTGTAACTCCCCCGTAGTGCAGCAGCCATCCCTGTCCTGCAAAGACTAGCCAGCCCTCGCTACCCTCTGTAACTCCCCCCTAGTGCAGCCAGCCATCCCTGTCCTGCAAAGACTAGCCGGCCCTCCCTACCCTGTTTAACTCCCCCCCTAGTGCAGCCAGCCATCACTGTCCTGCAAAGACTAGCCAGTCCTCCTTACCCTGTGTAACTCCCCCCTAGTGCAGCCAGCCATCCCTGTCCTGCAAAGACTAGCCAGCCCTCTCTACCCTGTGTAACTCCCCCCTAGTGCAGCCAGCTATCACTGTCCTGCAAAGACTAGCCAGCCCTCCCTACCCTGTGTAACTCCCCCCTGGTGCAGCCAGCCATCCCTGTCCTGCCCCCACTCAGTCTATCCATCCATGCACCGGGCAAGATAACACTGTTTGGTAGGAGTGCAGGGTGAACTGTGTTCCATATATTTTATTTATTAATTTATTATATATATATATATATATATATATAATATATTTATACACACACATTTATTAGAATCCGTGTTGCTTTCCCTATATATTTCGTATATATTCGAAATTACAGTAGTTTTCTTTCATATATGATAGATTGACATGTTATAATAACAAACCAAACTTTTTAACTTTTAAACTGGTTTACACACAAATTAATGTCCCCCCTCTTCTGTAGCACCGCCCACCTCTAACCCATCCCCGTCCCCCGGTGGGGCCCTGTTTATTTTGGCAGTACCGGGCCCCACAATTTCTGATGGCAGCCCTGACGGGCCTCATTTCTCCTTCCACCCTCCGGACTATCTTACTGAATTGGTGTTGGCGCATTAGCCATGATAAAACATGTGAGACAACTTGCATGTAACTGAATCTCCCCCATAATGTACAATTCACCCAACACCAATCACAGGAATTGCCTTATACTAAGCAGTGTTCATTTCTGTTATATGGACCCACAGTGAGGGAGATGTACTAAGCTCTGGAAAGTGATAAACTTCCAGTCATTCAGCTCCTAACTGTCATGTTACAGTCTGTGGGTGAGATGTACTAAACACGAAAAAGCCGTAAAACCTCAGAAAATTCAGGGTTCTACCGCTTTCCGCAAATGTACTACGCACCTGAATGTGATGAAATCCGGTGCTTCGTTCCAATGGGTAACGCCACCAATAGAAACCTATGGGCTTCTTTTCAGGATGCTCCCCGATCAGATTCCTCCCATGAGCCCCAGCGGCATTTTGCCAGAGGGATTTCTGGGTGTTAAACACGGCAGCATCGCAAAGGACGGCTCTTATCGGGAGACCTGGCCTTTGCGATATTCTTGGTACATAATGCTGTAATGAACCGCGGTATGTACCCGAAGACAGGCGGAATGAACTGCATCGCTAGTGCTATGCTTAGTATATCCCGCCCTGTGTTTGGAAAATGACAGTTAGGAGATGATTGATTGGTAGTTTATCACTTTCCAGAGCTTAGTACATCTTCCTCACAATCTGCACACAAACCTATGCACACATCCTGCCCTAGAATACACTAACACACAATAATGCACAACAGGGGGCCGCAGGCTGAACGTAGTCCGCGATGCTGCTGACCAATGACATGTCTGCTCTTCTTTCTAAGCCGTAGAGCGAGCGAGCGCAGCGCACGCACAATGTGGCAGGTTAGTCTTTCGGCTGGATGGTGATATCTTCTCACCAGTATTACAAGCAGAGAGTATCTGTATGGTGCATACACAGTGCTAAGGTGCATACACAGTGCTAAGGTGCAGCTCAGTGCTAAGGTGCAGCTCAGTGCTAAGGTGCATACACAGTGCTAAGGTGCATACACAGTGCTAAGGTGCAGCTCAGTGCTAAGGTGCAGCTCAGTGCTAAGGTGCATACAAAGTGCTAAGGTGCAGCTCAGTGCTAAGGTGCATACACAGTGCTAAGGTGCAGCTCAGTGCTATGGTGCATACACAGTGCTAAGGTGCAGCTCAGTGCTAAGGTGCAGCTCAGTGCTAAGGTGCAGCTCAGTGCTATGGTGCATACACAGTGCTAAGGTGCAGCTCAGTGCTAAGGTGCATACACAGTGCTAAGGTGCAGCTCAGTGCTAAGGTGCAGCTCAGTGCTAAGGTGCAGCTCAGTGCTAAGGTGCAGCTCAGTGCTATGGTGCAGCTCAGTGCTAAGGTGCAGCTCAGTGCTAAGGTGCATACACAGTGCTAAGGTGCATACACAGTGCTAAGGTGCAGCTCAGTGCTAAGGTGCAGCTCAGTGCTAAGGTGCATACACAGTGCTAAGGTGCAGCTCAGTGCTAAGGTGCAGCTCAGTGCTAAGGTGCATAAACAGTGCTAAGGTGCAGCTCAGTGCTAAGGTGCATACACAGTGCTAAGGTGCAGCTCAGTGCTAAGGTGCATACACAGTGCTAAGGTGCAGCTCAGTGCTAAGGTGCAGCTCAGTGCTAAGGTGCAGCTCAGTGCTAAGGTGCATACACAGTGCTAAGGTGCAGCTCAGTGCTAAGGTGCATACACAGTGCTAAGGTGCAGCTCAGTGCTAAGGTGCATACACAGTGCTAAGGTGCATACACAGTGCTAAGGTGCATACACAGTGCTAAGGTGCAGCTCAGTGCTAAGGTGCATACACAGTGCTAAGGTGCAGCTCAGTGCTAAGATGCAGCTCAGTGCTAAGGTGCAGCTCAGTGCTAAGGTGCATACACAGTGCTAAGGTGCAGCTCAGTGCTAAGGTGCAGCTCAGTGCTAAGGTGCATACACAGTGCTAAGGTGCATACACAGTGCTAAGGTGCATACACAGTGCTAAGGTGCAGCTCAGTGCTAAGGTGCAACACAGTGCTAAGGTGCAGCTCAGTGCTAAGGTGCAGCTCAGTGCTAAGGTGCAGCTCAGTGCTAAGGTGCAGCTCAGTGCTAAGGTGCATACACAGTGCTAAGGTGCATACACAGTGCTAAGGTGCAGCTCAGTGCTAAGGTGCAGCTCAGTGTGCGAATAAGAAACACGTTGTCCACGCTCGTTATAAAATAGGTAAAGCATAATGTATAACGTTCTAAAGCCGACATGGTTAAAATGTTTTACATTGAACTAGTACCATGTCGGCATCTTGCTGTCCCCTTCTCATTGTTGACATTCTGAATGTCAATAATTCGACTACATCCCAAAACAGAGTGTGGGTCTATGGGGGTGGTCGCTGCCTGTAAGAGGCGATATTTCCTCTATACACCACTCACATTATTACTGGCTCACAGAAACCCCCAAAGATGTAACATGAAGTCTCTGTACCTGGATACACCTCATCCTCCAGCCTCCAGCTCTCATCATTCATTGCGCACAAACAGCGAGCAGTCGTCCTGGGGAAGCGATGGTACGCCAGCCGCGAGTATTTCTCCCTTATCAATAGAGCCTTGGCCAGTCCAATTGCAGCCTGTTCGTAGTCCTCAACCGTCACCTGGGAATGGATTTTGTTATTATGGACCTTAATAATTATCCAGGAAATTTGTTTTTTCATTTCAGACCATTTTATATTTATTCTTCTAAAAAATACAGTTTACATTAGCTGAATATAAAATATGAGCTTAATTTTCTACAGTCATTACTATCATTTAATGTACAGTACAATACAGTACAATACACTACAATACAGTACAATACAGTACAGCACATTACAGTACAATACAGTACAGTACAGCACATTACAGTACAATACAGTACAGTACAATACAGCACAATATAGTACAATACATTACAGTACATCAAACTCCAAGAAATCAGGCATCGTACCAACCAAAAATATCAATGACATTTTTGCAGGTTTCAGGACTGTTTCAGGGTCTCATTCAGCACTGCATCCTGCAAACGTATTTAGCATATATACCTGTACTTACAGCTGCGACTATGCTAATAATAGTATCAGCCCTTCCCCTGGTGTACAGCCGTGTGTATGTGACTATATACTAATGCTGGTATCAGCCCTTCCCCTGGTGTACAGCCGTGTGTCTGTGACTATATGCTAATGCTGGTATCAGCCCTTCCCCTGGTGTACAGCCATGTGTATGTGACTATATACTAATGCTGGTATCAGCCCTTCCCCTGGTGTACAGCCGTGTGTATGTGACTATATGCTAATGCTGGTATCAGCCCTTCCCCTGGTGTACAGCCGTGTGTCTGTGACTATATGCTAATGCTGGTTTCAGCCCTTCCCCTGGTGTACAGCTGTGTGTATGTGACTATATGCTAATGCTGGTACCAGCCCTTCCCCTGGTGTACAGCTGTGTGTCTGTGACTATATGCTAATGCTGGTATCAGCCCTTCCCCTGGTGTACAGCTGTGTGTCTGTGACTATATGCTAATGCTGGTATCAGCCCTTCCCCTGGTGTACAGGTGTGTGTCTGTGACTATATACTAATGCTGGTATCAGTCCTTCCCCTGGTGTACAGCCGTGTGTCTGTGACTATATGCTAATGCTGGTATCAGCCCTTCCCCTGGTGTACAGGCGTGTGTATGTGACTATATACTAATGCTGGTATCAGTCCTTCCCCTGGTGTACAGCCGTGTGTCTGTGACTATATGCTAATGCTGGTATCAGCCCTTCCCCTGGTGTACAGCCGTGTGTCTGTGACTATATGCTAATGCTGGTATCAGCCCTTCCCCTGGTGTACAGGTGTGTGTATGTGACTATATACTAATGCTGGTATCAGCCCTTCCCCTGGTGTACGGCCGTGTGTCTGTGACTATATGCTAATGCTGGTATCAGCCCTTCCCCCGGTGTATAGCCGTGTGTATGTGACTATATGCTAATACTGGTATCAGCCCTTCCCCTGGTGTACAGCCGTGTGTCTGTGACTATATGCTAATGCTGGTATCAGCCCTTCCCCTGGTGTACGGCCGTGTGTCTGTGACTATATGCTAATGCTGGTATCAGCCCTTCCCCTGGTGTACAGCCGTGTGTATGTGACTATATGCTAATGCTGGTATCAGCCCTTCCCCTGGTGTACAGCCGTGTGTATGTGACTATATGCTAATGCTGGTATCAGCCCTTCCCCTGGTGTACAGCTGTGTGTATGTGACTATATGCTAATGCTGGTATCAGCCCTTCCCCTGGTGTACAGCTGTGTGTATGTGACTATATACTAATGCTGGTATCAGCCCTTCCCCTGGTGTACAGCTGTGTGTCTGTGACTATATGCTAATGCTGGTATCAGCCCTTCCCCTGGTGTACAGCTGTGTGTATGTGACTATATACTAATGCTGGTATCAGCCCTTCCCCTGGTGTACAGCTGTGTGTATGTGACTATATGCTAATGCTGGTATCAGCCCTTCCCCTGGTGTACAGCTGTGTGTATGTGACTATATGCTAATGCTGGTATCAGCCCTTCCCCCGGTGTACAGCCGTGTGTATGTGACTATATGCTAATGCTGGTATCAGCCCTTCCCCTGGTGTACAGCCGTGTGTCTGTGACTATATACTAATGTTGGTATCAGCCCTTCCCCTGGTGTACAGCTGTGTGTCTGTGACTATATGCTAATGCTGGTATCAGCCCTTCCCCCGGTGTACAGCCGTGTGTCTGTGACTATATGCTAATGCTGGTATCAGCCCTTCCCCTGGTGTACAGCTGTGTGTATGTGACTATATGCTAATGCTGGTATCAGCCCTTCCCCTGGTGTACAGCTGTGTCTGTGACTATGTGCTAATGGGTATCAGCCCTTCCCCTGGTGTACAGCTGTGTGTATGTGACTATATGCTAATGCTGGTATCAGCCCTTCCCCTGGTGTACAGCTGTGTGTATGTGACTATATGCTAATGCTGGTATCAGCCCTTCCCCTGGTGTACAGCTGTGTGTATGTGACTATATACTAATGCTGGTATCAGCCCTTCCCCCGGTGTACAGCTGTGTCTGTGACTATGTGCTAATGCTGGTATCAGCCCTTCCCCCGGTGTACATCTGTGTGTCTGTGACTATATGCTAATGCTGTTATCGGCCCTTCCCCTGGTGTATAGCTGTGTGTATGTGACTATATGCTAATGCTGGTATCAGCCCTTCCCCCTGGTGTACAGCCGTGTGTCTGTGACTATATGCTAATGCTGGTATCAGCCCTTCCCCTGGTGTACAGCTGTGTGTATGTGACTATATGCTAATGCTGGTATCAGCCCTTCCCCTGGTGTACAGCTGTGTGTATGTGACTATATACTAATGCTGGTATCAGCCCTTCCCCCGGTGTACAGCCGTGTGTCTGTGACTATGTGCTAATGCTGGTATCAGCCCTTCCCCTGGTGTACAGCTGTGTGTCTGTGACTATATGCTAATGCTGGTATCAGCCCTTCCCCTGGTGTACAGCTGTGTGTATGTGACTATATGCTAATGCTGGTATCAGCCCTTCCCCTGGTGTACAGCCGTGTGTATGTGACTATATACTAATGCTGGTATCAGCCCTTCCCTTGGTGTACAGCCGTGTGTATGTGACTATATACTAATGCTGGTATCAGCCCCTCCCCTGGTGTACAGCCGTGTGTATGTGACTATATGCTAATGCTGGTATCAGCCCTTCCCCTGGTGTACAGCCGTGTGTATGTGACTATATGCTAATGCTGGTATCAGCCCTTCCCCTGGTGTACAGCTGTGTGTATGTGACTATATACTAATGCTGGTATCAGCCCTTCCCCCGGTGTACAGCCGTGTGTCTGTGACTATATGCTAATGCTGGTATCAGCCCTTCCCCTGGTGTACAGCCGTGTGTCTGTGACTATATGCTAATGCTGGTATCAGCCCCTCCCCTGGTGTACAGCTGTGTGTATGTGACTATATGCTAATGCTGGTATCAGCCCTTCCCCTGGTGTACAGCCGTGTGTATGTGACTATATGCTAATGCTGGTATCAGCCCTTCCCCCGGTGTACAGCTGTGTGTATGTGACTATATGCTAATGCTGGTATCAGCCCCTCCCCTGGTGTACAGCCGTGTGTCTGTGACTATGTGCTAATGCTGGTATCAGCCCTTCCCCCGGTGTACAGCTGTGTGTCTGTGACTATGTGCTAATGCTGGTATCAGCCCTTCCCCTGGTGTACAGCCGTGTGTATGTGACTATATGCTAATGCTGGTATCAGCCCTTCCCCTGGTGTACAGCCGTGTGTCTGTGACTATATGCTAATGCTGGTATCAGCCCTTCCCCCTGTGTACAGCCGTGTGTATGTGACTATATGCTAATGCTGGTATCAGCCCCTCCCCTGGTGTACAGCTGTGTGTATGTGACTATATACTAATGCTGGTATCAGCCCTTCCCCCGGTGTACAGCCGTGTGTCTGTGACTATATGCTAATGCTGGTATCAGCCCTTCCCCCGGTGTACAGCTGTGTGTCTGTGACTATATGCTAATGCTGGTATCAGCCCTTCCCCCTGTGTACAGCTGTGTGTCTGTGACTATATGCTAATGCTGGTATCAGCCCTTCCCCTGGTGTACAGGTGTGTGTCTGTGACTATATGCTAATGCTGGTATCAGCCCTTCCCCTGGTGTACAGCCGTGTGTCTGTGACTATATGCTAATGCTGGTATCAGCCCTTCCCCTGGTGTACAGCCGTGTGTCTGTGACTATATGCTAATGCTGGTATCAGCCCTTCCCCCTGTGTACAGCTGTGTGTCTGTGACTATGTGCTAATGCTGGTATCAGCCCTTCCCCCGGTGTACAGCCGTGTGTATGTGACTATATGCTAATGCTGGTATCAGCCCTTCCCCCGGTGTACAGCCGTGTGTCTGTGACTATATGCTAATGCTGGTATCAGCCCTTCCCCTGGTGTACAGCCGTGTGTCTGTGACTATATGCTAATGCTGGTATCAGCCCTTCCCCCGGTGTACAGCCGTGTGTCTGTGACTATATGCTAATGCTGGTATCAGCCCTTCCCCTGGTGTACAGCTGTGTGTCTGTGACTATATACTAATGCTGGTATCAGCCCTTCCCCTGGTGTACAGCCGTGTGTCTGTGACTATATGCTAATGCTGGTATCAGCCCTTCCCCTGGTGTACAGCCGTGTGTCTGTGACTATATGCTAATGCTGGTATCAGCCCTTCCCCCGGTGTACAGCCGTGTGTCTGTGACTATATGCTAATGCTGGTATCAGCCCTTCCCCTGGTGTACAGCTGTGTGTCTGTGACTATATACTAATGCTGGTATCAGCCCTTCCCTCGGTGTACAGCTGTGTGTATGTGACTATATACTAATGCTGGTATCAGCCCTTCCCCTGGTGTACAGCTGTGTGTCTGTGACTATATACTAATGCTGGTATCAGCCCTTCCCTCGGTGTACAGCCGTGTGTATGTGACTATATGCTAATGCTGGTATCAGCCCTTCCCCTGGTGTACAGCCGTGTGTCTGTGACTATATGCTAATGCTGGTATCAGCCCTTCCCCTGGTGTACAGCCGTGTGTATGTGACTATATGCTAATGCTGGTATCAGCCCTTCCCCTGGTGTACAGCCGTGTGTATGTGACTATATGCTAATGCTGGTATCAGCCCTTCCCCCCCGTTGTACAGCTGTGTGTATGTGACTATATGCTAATGCTGGTATCAGCCCTTCCCCTGGTGTACAGCCGTGTGTATGTGACTATATGCTAATGCTGGTATCAGCCCTTCCCCTGGTGTACAGCTGTGTGTATGTGACTATATACTAATGCTGGTATCAGCCCTTCCCCTGGTGTACAGCCGTGTGTATGTGACTATATGCTAATGCTGGTATCAGCCCTTCCCCCCCGTTGTACAGCTGTGTGTATGTGACTATATGCTAATGCTGGTATCAGCCCTTCCCCTGGTGTACAGCCGTGTGTATGTGACTATATGCTAATGCTGGTATCAGCCCTTCCCCTGGTGTACAGCTGTGTGTATGTGACTATATACTAATGCTGGTATCAGCCCTTCCCCTGGTGTACAGCCGTGTGTATGTGACTATATACTAATGCTGGTATCAGCCCTTCCCCTGGTGTACAGCCATGTGTATGTGACTATATGCGAATGCTGGTATCAGTCCTTCCCCCGGTGTACAGCCGTGTGTATGTGACTATATGCTAATGCTGGTATCAGCCCTTCCCCTGGTGTACAGCCGTGTGTATGTGACTATATGCTAATGCTGGTATCAGCCCTTCCCCCGGTGTACAGCCGTGTGTCTGTGACTATATGCTAATGCTGGTATCAGCCCTTCCCCTGGTGTACAGCTGTGTGTCTGTGACTATATAGTAATGCTGGTATCAGCCCTTCCCCTGGTGTACAGCCGTGTGTCTGTGACTATATACTAATGCAGGTATCAGCCCTTCCCCTGGTGTACAGCCATGTGTATGTGACTATATGCTAATGCTGGTATCAGTCCTTCCCCCGGTGTACAGCCGTGTGTATGTGACTATATGCTAATGCTGGTATCAGCCCTTCCCCTGGTGTACAGCCGTGTGTATGTGACTATATGCTAATGCTGGTATCAGCCCTTCCCCCGGTGTACAGCCGTGTGTCTGTGACTATATGCTAATGCTGGTATCAGCCCTTCCCCCGGTGTACAGCTGTGTGTCTGTGACTATATGATAATGCTGGTATCAGCCCTTCCCCTGGTGTACAGCTGTGTGTCTGTGACTATATACTAATGCTGGTATCAGCCCTTCCCTCGGTGTACAGCTGTGTGTATGTGACTATATGCTAATGCTGGTATCAGCCCTTCCCCTGGTGTACAGCCGTGTGTCTGTGACTATATGCTAATGCTGGTATCAGCCCTTCCCCTGGTGTACAGCCGTGTGTATGTGACTATATGCTAATGCTGGTATCAGCCCTTCCCCTGGTGTACAGCCGTGTGTATGTGACTATATGCTAATGCTGGTATCAGCCCTTCCCCTGGTGTACAGCTGTGTGTCTGTGACTATATACTAATGCTGGTATCAGCCCTTCCCCTGGTGTACAGCCGTGTGTATGTGACTGTATGCTAATGCTGGTATCAGCCCTTCCCCCCCGTTGTACAGCTGTGTGTATGTGACTATATGCTAATGCTGGTATCAGCCCTTCCCCTGGTGTACAGCCGTGTGTATGTGACTATATGCTAATGCTGGTATCAGCCCTTCCCCTGGTGTACAGCTGTGTGTATGTGACTATATACTAATGCTGGTATCAGCCCTTCCCCTGGTGTACAGCCGTGTGTATGTGACTATATACTAATGCTGGTATCAGCCCTTCCCCTGGTGTACAGCCATGTGTATGTGACTATATGCGAATGCTGGTATCAGTCCTTCCCCCGGTGTACAGCCGTGTGTATGTGACTATATGCTAATGCTGGTATCAGCCCTTCCCCTGGTGTACAGCCGTGTGTATGTGACTATATGCTAATGCTGGTATCAGCCCTTCCCCCGATGTACAGCCGTGTGTCTGTGACTATATGCTAATGCTGGTATCAGCCCTTCCCCCGGTGTACAGCTGTGTGTCTGTGACTATATGCGAATGCTGGTATCAGCCCTTCCCCTGGTGTACAGCTGTGTGTCTGTGACTATATAGTAATGCTGGTATCAGCCCTTCCCCTGGTGTACAGCCGTGTGTCTGTGACTATATACTAATGCAGGTATCAGCCCTTCCCCTGGTGTACAGCCATGTGTATGTGACTATATGCTAATGCTGGTATCAGTCCTTCCCCCGGTGTACAGCCGTGTGTATGTGACTATATGCTAATGCTGGTATCAGCCCTTCCCCTGGTGTACAGCCGTGTGTATGTGACTATATGCTAATGCTGGTATCAGCCCTTCCCCCGGTGTACAGCCGTGTGTCTGTGACTATATGCTAATGCTGGTATCAGCCCTTCCCCCGGTGTACAGCTGTGTGTCTGTGACTATATGATAATGCTGGTATCAGCCCTTCCCCTGGTGTACAGCCGTGTGTCTGTGACTATATGCTAATGCTGGTATCAGCCCTTCCCCTGGTGTACAGCCGTGTGTATGTGACTATATACTAATGCTGGTATCAGCCCTTCCCCTGGTGTACAGCTGTGTGTATGTGACTATATACTAATGCTGGTATCAGCCCTTCCCCTGGTGTACAGCCATGTGTCTGTGACTATATGCTAATGCTGGTATCAGCCCTTCCCCTGGTGTACAGCTGTGTGTCTGTGACTATATGCTAATGCTGGTATCTGCCCTTCCCCTGGTGTACAGCCGTGTGTATGTGACTATATACTAATGCTGGTATCAGCCCTTCCCCCGGTGTACAGCCGTGTGTATGTGACTATATACTAATGCTGGTATCAGCCCTTCCCCTGGTGTACAGCCGTGTGTATGTGACTATATACTAATGCTGGTATCAGCCCTTCCCCCGGAGTACAGCTGTGTGTCTGTGACTATATAGTAATGCTGGTATCAGCCCTTCCCCCGGTGTACAGCTGTGTGTCTGTGACTATATGCTAATGCTAATATCAGCCCTTCCCCTGGTGTACAGCTGTGTGTCTGTGACTATATGCTAATGCTGGTATCTGCCCTTCCCCTGGTGTACAGCCGTGTGTATGTGACTATATACTAATGCTGGTATCAGCCCTTCCCCCGGTGTACAGCCGTGTGTATGTGACTATATACTAATGCTGGTATCAGCCCTTCCCCTGGTGTACAGCCGTGTGTATGTGACTATATACTAATGCTGGTATCAGCCCTTCCCCCGGTGTACAGCCGTGTGTATGTGACTATATACTAATGCTGGTATCAGCCCTTCCCCTGGTGTACAGCCGTGTGTATGTGACTATATAGTAATGCTGGTATCAGCCCTTCCCCCGGTGTACAGCTGTGTGTCTGTGACTATATGCTAATGCTGGGATCAGCCCTTCCCCTGGTGTACAGCTGTGTGTCTGTGACTATATGCTAATGCTGGTATCAGCCCTTCCCCTGGTGTACAGCCATGTGTATGTGACTATATACTAATGCTGGTATCAGCCCTTCCCCTGGTGTATAGCCGTGTGTCTGTGACTATATGCTAATGCTGGTATCGGCCCTTCCCCTGGTGTACAGGTGTGTGTCTGTGACTATATGCTAATGCTAATATCAGCCCTTCCCCTGGTGTACAGCTGTGTGTATGTGACTATATACTAATGCTGGGATCAGCCCTTCCCCTGGTGTACAGCTGTGTGTCTGTGACTATATGCTAATGCTGGTATCAGCCCTTCCCCTGGTGTACAGCCATGTGTATGTGACTATATACTAATGCTGGTATCAGCCCTTCCCCTGGTGTATAGCCGTGTGTCTGTGACTATATGCTAATGCTGGTATCGGCCCTTCCCCTGGTGTACAGCCGTGTGTCTGTGACTATATACTAATGCTGGTATCAGCCCTTCCCCTGGTGTACAGCCGTGTGTATGTGACTATATGCTAATGCTGGTATCAGCCCTTCCCCTGGTGTACAGCCGTGTCTCTGTGACTATATGCTAATGCTGGTATCAGCCCTTACCCCGGTGTACAGCCGTGTGTCTGTGACTATATGCTAATGCTGGTATCAGCCCTTCCCCTGGTGTACAGCTGTGTGTATGTGACTATATGCTAATGCTGGTATCAGCCCTTCCCCTGGTGTACAGCCGTGTGTCTGTGACTATATACTAATGCTGGTATCAGCCCTTCCCCCGGTGTACAGCTGTGTGTATGTGACTATATGCTAATGCTGGTATCAGCCCTACTCCTGGTGTACAGCTGTGTGTCTGTGACTATATGCTAATGCTGGTATCAGCCCTTCCCACGGTGTACAGCTGTGTGTATGTGACTATATGCTAATGTTGGTATCAGCCCTTCCCCTGGTGTACAGCTGTGTGTATGTGACTATATACTAATGCTGGGATCAGCCCTTCCCCTGGTGTACAGCTGTGTGTCTGTGACTATATGCTAATGCTGGTATCAGCCCTTCCCCTGGTGTACAGCCATGTGTATGTGACTATATACTAATGCTGGTATCAGCCCTTCCCCTGGTGTACAGCCATGTGTATGTGACTATATACTAATGCTGGGATCAGCCCTTCCCCTGGTGTACAGCCGTGTGTCTGTGACTATATGCTAATGCTGGTATCGGCCCTTCCCCTGGTATACAGCCGTGTGTATGTGACTATATACTAATGCTGGTATCAGCCCTTCCCCTGGTGTACAGCCGTGTGTATGTGACTATATAGTAATGCTGGTATCAGCCCTTCCCCCGGTGTACAGCTGTGTGTCTGTGACTATATAGTAATGCTGGTATCAGCCCTTCCCCCGGTGTACAGCTGTGTGTCTGTGACTATATGCTAATGCTAATATCAGCCCTTCCCCTGGTGTACAGCTGTGTGTATGTGACTATATACTAATGCTGGGATCAGCCCTTCCCCTGGTGTACAGCTGTGTGTCTGTGACTATATGCTAATGCTGGTATCAGCCCTTCCCCTGGTGTACAGCCATGTGTATGTGACTATATACTAATGCTGGTATCAGCCCTTCCCCTGGTGTATAGCCGTGTGTCTGTGACTATATGCTAATGCTGGTATCGGCCCTTCCCCTGGTATACAGCCGTGTGTCTGTGACTATATGCTAATGCTGGTATCAGCCCTTCCCCTGGTGTACAGCTGTGTGTATGTGACTATATGCTAATGCTGGTATCAGCCCTTCCCCTGGTGTACAGCCGTGTGTCTGTGACTATATACTAATGCTGGTATCAGCCCTTCCCCCGGTGTACAGCTGTGTGTATGTGACTATATGCTAATGCTGGTATCAGCCCTTCCCCTGGTGTACAGCCGTGTGTCTGTGACTATATGCTAATGCTGGTATCAGCCCTTCCCACGGTGTACAGCTGTGTGTATGTGACTATATGCTAATGTTGGTATCAGCCCTTCCCCTGGTGTACAGCCGTGTGTATGTGACTATATACTAATGCTGGGATCAGCCCTTCCCCTGGTGTACAGCTGTGTGTCTGTGACTATATGCTAATGCTGGTATCAGCCCTTCCCCTGGTGTACAGCCATGTGTATGTGACTATATACTAATGCTGGTATCAGCCCTTCCCCTGGTGTATAGCCGTGTGTCTGTGACTATATGCTAATGCTGGTATCGGCCCTTCCCCTGGTATACAGCCGTGTGTCTGTGACTATATGCTAATGCTGGTATCAGCCCTTCCCCTGGTGTACAGCTGTGTGTCTGTGACTATATGCTAATGTTGGTATCAGCCCTTCCCCTGGTGTACAGCCATGTGTATGTGACTATATGCTAATGCTGGTATCAGTCCTTCCCCCGGTGTACAGCCGTGTGTATGTGACTATATGCTAATGCTGGTATCAGCCCTTCCCCTGGTGTACAGCCGTGTGTATGTGACTATATGCTAATGCTGGTATCAGCCCTTCCCCCGGTGTACAGCCGTGTGTATGTGACTATATGCTAATGCTGGTATCAGCCCTTCCCCTGGTGTACAGCTGTGTGTCTGTGACTATATGCTAATGCTGGTATCAGCCCTTCCCCTGGTGTACAGCCGTGTGTCTGTGACTATATGCTAATGCTGGTATCAGCCCTTCCCCTGGTGTACAGCCGTGTGTCTGTGACTATATGCTAATGCTGGTATCAGCCCTTCCCCCGGTGTACAGCTGTGTGTATGTGACTATATACTAATGCTGGTATCAGCCCTTCCCCTGGTGTACAGCCGTGTGTCTGTGACTATATACTAATGCTGGTATCAGCCCTTCCCCCGGTGTACAGCTGTGTGTATGTGACTATATACTAATGCTGGTATCAGCCCTTCCCCTGGTGTACAGCCGTGTGTATGTGACTATATGCTAATGCTGGTATCAGCCCTTCCCCTGGTGTACAGCTGTGTCTGTGACTATGTGCTAATGCTGGTATCAGCCCTTCCCCCGGTGTACAGCTGTGTGTATGTGACTATATGCTAATGCTGGTATCAGCCCTTCCCCCGGTGTACAGCTGTGTGTCTGTGACTATATGCTAATGCTGGTATCAGCCCTTCCCCTGGTGTACAGCCGTGTGTCTGTGACTATATGCTAATGCTGGTATCAGCCCTACTCCTGGTGTACAGCTGTGTGTCTGTGACTATATGCTAATGCTAATATCAGCCCTTCCCCCGGTGTACAGCTGTGTGTCTGTGACTATATGCTAATGCTGGTATCAGCCCTTCCCCCGGTGTACAGCTGTGTGTATGTGACTATATACTAATGCTGGTATCAGCCCTTCCCCTGGTGTACAGCCGTGTGTCTGTGACTATATGCTAATGCTGGTATCAGCCCTTCCCCTGGTGTACAGCCATGTGTCTGTGACTATATGCTAATGCTGGTATCAGCCCTTCCCCTGGTGTACAGCCGTGTGTATGTGACTATATGCTAATGCTGGTATCAGCCCTTCCCCTGGTGTACAGCCGTGTGTCTGTGACTATATGCTAATGCTGGTATCAGCCCTTCCCCTGGTGTACAGCTGTGTGTCTGTGACTATATGCTAATGCTGGTATCAGCCCTTCCCCCGGTGTACAGCCGTGTGTCTGTGACTATATGCTAATGCTGGTATCAGCCCTTCCCCCGATCTCCTATGCGAGTGATTATGCATCTGTATACGCAACCAGATCAGTGACACACCCATAACTCTGTGCATCTGTTTAGCCCAGGAAGGCCCAGCACATTTTCAGTACATTTCTGATAGCACCTAATTTCACCCGCACCTCTGTACATACACTCTGTGTAACGCACCTCTGTACATACACTCTGTGTAACGCGTGCGCCCCACCTCTGTACATACACTCTGTGTAAAGCACCTCTGTACATACACTCTGTGTAACCCACCTCTGTACATACACTCTGTGTAACGCACCTCTGTACATACACTCTGTGTAACGCACCTCTGTGCATACACTCTGTGTCATGCGTGCGCTACACCTCTGTACATACACTCTGTGTAACGCACCTCTGTACATACACTGTGTAAAGCGTGCGCTACACCTCTGTACATACACTCTGTGTAACGCACCTCTGTACATACACTCTGTGTAATGCACCTCTGTACATACACTCTGTGTAACGCACCTCTGTACATACACTCTGTGTAACGCGTGCGCCCCACCTCTGTACATACACTCTGTGTAAAGCACCTCTGTACATACACTCTGTGTAACCCACCTCTGTACATACACTCTGTAAACGCACCTCTGTACATACACTCTGTGTAACGCACCTCTGTACATACACTCTGTGTAATGCACCTCTGTACATACACTCTGTGTAACGCGTGCGCTACACCTCTATACATACACTCTGTGTAACGCACGTCTGTATATACACTCTGTGTAATGCACCTCTGTACATACATTCTGTGTAACACGTGCGTTACACCTCTGTACATACACTCTATGTAACCAACCTCTGTACATACACTCTGTGTAACGCACCTCTGTACATACACTCTGGGCCTGATTCAGACCCGCTCGCGAGCGCTGAGCGCTCGCAAGCGGGTAGATGTTGCCCAAGTGTGCATGCGCACGAGGGAACCGGCTCCGTCGTGCGCATGCGCGAGACCCGAATAACGATGGCCAAGCCATCGTTATGGGTCTCGCACCAAAGGGGGCGTGCTGTCGATGGTGATTGACAGCACGCCCCCTTTGGTGGGCGTGCCGGGGGTGTGGCTGCCCAGACGGAGGCGTTCCCATGGGAACGCCTACCGTCTGGGGCCGGCCCCACTGACATCACTAGTGATGTCAGTGGGAGTGCTTTTGGCTCTGATAGAGCCAAAAGCACTCCAGGGCTTGCGGCAGCGAGACCCTACTGCAGGGTCTTGTCGCAAGCCCGATGGTCACGATGGTCTTGACCATAGCGACCATCATTTTGGCTGCTCGCTATAGCTGTGGGTGGTTACCCACAGCTATGCGAGCGGCCAGGAGGCCGCTCCAAAAAGGAGCAGGGACGGCCCTGATTCAGAGCGAGCGCTCTGTCAGAGCGTCCGGCTCTGAATCAGGGCCTCTGTGTAAGGCACCTCTGTGCATACACTCTGTGTAAGGCACCTCTGTGCATACACTCTGTGTAAGGCACCTCTGTGCATACACTCTGTGTAAGGCACCTCTGTGCATACACTCTGTGTAAGGCACCTCTGTGCATACACTCTGTGTAAGGCACCTCTGTGCATACACTCTGTGTAAGGCACCTCTGTGCATACACTCTGTGTAAGGCACCTCTGTGCATACACTCTGTGTAAGGCACCTCTGTGCATACACTCTGTGTAAGGCACCTCTGTGCATACACTCTGTGTAAGGCACCTCTGTGCATACACTCTGTGTAAGGCACCTCTGTGCATACACTCTGTGTAAGGCACCTCTGTGCATACACTCTGTGTAAGGCACCTCTGTGCATACACTCTGTGTAAGGCACCTCTGTGCATACACTCTGTGTAAGGCACCTCTGTGCATACACTCTGTGTAAGGCACCTCTGTGCATACACTCTGTGTAAGGCACCTCTGTGCATACACTCTGTGTAACGCACCTCTGTACATACACTCTGTGTAACGCGTGCACTGTATGAGTTTTTAGGGTGTTTTGCGAATGCGCAGTAGTAAAAAAACGCTAATGAACATCGCCAATGTCTGTGACTCAGGCCCCTGTGTTTTACCATAGATGATGATGATGATGATGATGATGATGATGATGATGATGATGATGATGATAATGTACTCGGTATTTATTTGCCCTTAATTTTGCATGAATTTAATTGTGAAAAAGTAACAATGTAATAACGTTGTGGTAAATGGCTGACACTTATGGAACCTGGAGATGGAAAGAGGGGAGCGATGTCCTTACCCCGGCACAGTAATCCCCACTAATGGTTACTCTCTGAAATTCGGGGACATCATATGGTGCTTGGAGAACCTGACCAGGGCCTCGCAGGATGGATATGGGCGGCAGCTCAGGAGACACGGGGGATGGAATGGGTGTGATGGTGGATGGCGCCTTCCAGTCATGAGGAGGCAATTGAAGAGACAATGATTGAGAACGAATGATCTTGAAACTTTTCTTCCTATATTCCAGAAAAGTACATAGGTTACAATGCAAAGTAGTAATAACTGTATTTATTTATGTGGAATTTGGTACATGAAATAGCTTAAATAGTGGAAAAGGCCACCAGAGCACTGATGGGACTCTAGCCACTCCCTTAAAGGGTAACCACAAAGACCACCTACCCTTCCCATTTCAGTGGACGTGGCATACACATTGGCTGAGCATATGGGATGTCCATTTGCTGGAGACATTCGGGTAAATTTGGGAATGCCACAAAATGTAGATGGACAATGGGACAGAGCACCTGTTATATTAGATCTTCAAAACCGGTTACCCCAGACACACAGAGATGAAATGATTGAGGCTAAAACAACAGGTATAAAATGTTACTAGTAGTACAGAGTATTTCAGCTCAGTCAACTCCTATCTGTCCATGTGTTAAGTCAGAGCAGCTTGACCAACCTATAATTCACCTGTGCAAATAAACATTAATGGCACCACAGTAGAATGGCGTGAAGGTTTTACCCAACGCACATCATTACTGTAACTTGGAAGATCATACATTCAATGCTGTACATTAATCATCCAACTGCGTGTGGTATTTGTGGTGGTAGCCATTTTGGAGTCAGCCATTTTATGGGCTTAGCCTATGCCTATGTGCAGGACAATGCAGCATATTGATGTGTGAACTGACGAACTGCATTGTCATAAATCCTGTCCAGTAAATGGCGGCTTCCAGTACATCTCAACAACCAGAGACCTAGGCCCTCATTTATCAATGAGTGATATTCTTACTACTTTTAATATGGTGCTCCAACCAATCAGCTCATATCTGTCATGTGTTTGAAAAATGACAGCTAGGAGATAATTGGTTGGGGCAACATTTACGACTAGTAACCAGTAATAACAAGAACTTGTTGATAATTAAGGCCCCTAGTTCTAAAATACATTTTTGACATCACAACTGCAAATATCTGTTATCATGGATAAAAAAAAATATCCGCTGGGAGTTGTCTCATCTTCTATCTACTGCTCTTTGTGCCTGATTCATTACGAATCGCAACTGCGATTTCAATAGTAATTACGCATGGTCTCTCTGCGATAGTATGCTAATCCACTGCGATCGCTATGCCATTGCAGCACGACATAAGGACGCCCACTTTACATTACACACATCCGTAACCCTTAGCAAGACTGAGACACCATCAGTAACATGGAGTACCATCACATCCTCACAAACTTACACAGGCTCTGACCTTACTCAGGAATTACTAACCTCATCACACGCAGTGATTACACAAGACTGAGATACCATCAGTAACATGGAGTACCATCACATCCTCACACACACTTACACAGGCTCTGACCTTACTCAGGAATTACTAACCTCATCACACACAGTGACTACACAAGACTGAGATACCATCAGTAACATGGAGTACCATCACATCCTCACACACTTACACAGGTTCTGACCTTACTCAGGAATTACTAACCTCATCACACACAGTGATTACACATGACTGAGATAACATCAGTAACATGGAGTACCATCACATCCTCACACACACTTACACAGGCTGTGACCTTACTCAGGAATTACTAACCTCATCACACACAGTGATTACACAAGACTGAGAGACCATCAGTAACAAGAATTACCATCACATCCTCACACACTTACACAGGCTCTGATCTTACTCAGGAATTACTAACCTCATCACACGCAGTGACTACACAAGACTGAGACACCATCAGTAACATGGAGTACCATCACATCTTCACACACACTTACACAGGCTCTGAACTTAATCAGGAATTACTAACCTCATCACACACAGTGATTACACAAGACTGAGAAACCATCAGTAACATGGAGTACCATCACATCCTCACACACTTACACAGGCTCTGACCTTACTCAGGAATTACTAACCTCATCACACACAGTGATTACACAAGACTGAGACACCATCAGTAACATGGAGTACCATCACATCCTCACACACACTTACACAGGCTCTGACCTTACTCAGGAATTACTAACCTCATCACACACAGTGATTACACAAGACTGAGACACCATCAGTAACATGGAGTACCATCACAGCCTCACACACACTTACACAGGCTCTGACCTTACTCAGGAATTACTAACCTCATCACACACAGTGATTACACAAGACTGAGATACAATCAGTAACATGGAGTACCATCACAGCCTCACACACACTTACACAGGCTCTGACCTTACTCAGGAATTACTAACTTCATCACACACAGTGATTACACAAGACTGAGAGACCATCAGTAACATGGAGTACCATCACATCCTCACACACACTTACACAGGCTCTGACCTTACTCAGGAATTACTAACCTCATCACACACAGTGATTACACAAGACTGAGACACCATCAGTAACATGGAGTACCATCGCATCCTCACACACACTTACACAGGCTCTGACCTTACTCAGGAATTACTAACCTCATCACACACAGTGATTACACAAGACTGAGAGACCATCAGTAACATGGAGTACCATCACATCCTCACACACACTTACACAGGCTCTGACCTTACTCAGGAATTACTAACCTCATCACACACAGTGATTACACAAGACTGAGACACCATCAGTAATATGGATTACCATCACATCCTCACTCACACTTACACAGGCTCTGACCTTACACAGGAATTACTAACCTCATCACACACAGTGATTACACAAGACTGAGACACCATCAGTAACATGGAGTACCATCGCATCCTCACACACACTTACACAGGCTCTGACCTTCCTCAGGAATTACTAACCTCATCACACACAGTGATTACACAAGACTGAGACACCATCAGTAACATGGAGTACCATCACATCCTCACACACACTTACACAGGCTCTGACCTTACTCAGGAATTACTGACCTCATCACACACAGTGATTACACAAGACTGAGACACCATCAGTAACATGGAGTACCATCACATCCTCACACACACTTACACAGGCTCTGACCTTACACAGGAATTACTAATCTCATCACACACAGTGATTACACAAGACTGAGACACCATCAGTAACATGGAGTACCATCACAGCCTCACACACACTTACACAGGCTCTGATCTTACTCAGGAATTACTAACCTCATCACACACAGTGATTACACAAGACTGAGACACCATCAGTAACATGGAGTACCATCACATCCTCACACACACTTACACAGGCTCTGACCTTACTCAGGAATTACTAACCTCATCACACACAGTGATTACACAAGACTGAGATACCATCAGTAACATGGAGTACCATCACATCCTCACACACACTTACACAGGCTCTGACCTTACTCAGGAATTACTAACCTCATCACACACAGTGATTACACAAGACTGAGAAACCATCAGTAACATGGAGTACCATCACATCCTCACACACTTACACAGGCTCTGACCTTACTCAGGAATTACTAACCTCATCACACACAGTGATTACACAAGACTGAGAAACCATCAGTAACATGGAGTACCATCACATCCTCACACACACTTACACAGGCTCTGACCTTACTCAGGATTTACTAACCTCATCACACGCAGTGATTACACAAGACTGAGACACCATCAGTAACATGGAGTACCATCACATCCTCACACACACTTACACAGGCTCTGACCTTACTCAGGATTTACTAACCTCATCACACACAGTGATTACACAAGACTGAGACACCATCAGTAACATGGAGTACCATCACAGCCTCACACACACTTACACAGGCTCTGACCTTACTCAGGAATTACTAACCTCATCACACACAGTGATTACACAAGACTGAGATACAATCAGTAACATGGAGTACCATCACATCCTCACACACACTTACACAGGCTCTGACCTTACTCAGGATTTACTAACCTCATCACACACAGTGATTACTTTTTTGACATCACAACTGCAAATATCTGTTATCATGGATAAAAAAAAATATCCGCTGGGAGTTGTCTCATCTTCTATCTACTGCTCTTTGTGCCTGATTCATTACGGATCGCAACTGCGATTTCAATAGTAATTAAGCATGGTCTCTCTGCGATAGTATGCTAATCCACTGCGATCGCTATGCCATTGCAGCACGACATAAGTACGCCCACTTTACATTACACACATCCGTAACCCTTAGCAAGACTGAGACACCATCAGTAACATGGAGTACCATCACATCCTCACACACTTACACAGGCTCTGACCTTACTCAGGAATTACTAACCTCATCACACACAGTGACTACACAAGACTGAGATGCCATCAGTAACATGGAGTACCATCACATCCTCACACACACTTACACAGGCTCTGACCTTACTCAGGAATTACTAACCTCATCACACACAGTGATTACACAAGACTGAGAGACCATCAGTAACAAGAATTACCATCACATCCTCACACACTTACACAGGCTCTGATCTTACTCAGGAATTACTAACCTCATCACACACAGTGATTACACAAGACTGAGAGACCATCAGTAACAAGAATTACCATCACATCCTCACACACTTACACAGGCTCTGACCTTACTCAGGAATTACTAACCTCATCACACACAGTGATTACACAAGACTGACACACCATCAGTAACATGGAGTACCATCACATCCTCACACACACTTACACAGGCTCTGACCTTACTCAGGAATTACTAACCTCATCACACACAGTGATTACACAAGACTGAGAGACCATCAGTAACAAGAATTACCATCACATCCTCACACACACTTACACAGGCTCTGATCTTACTCAGGAATTACTAACCTCATCACACACAGTGATTACACAAGACTGACACACCATCAGTAACATGGAGTACCATCACATCCTCACACACTTACACAGGCTCTGACCTTACTCAGGAATTACTAACGGCATCACACACAGTGATTACACAAGACTGAGAAACCATCAGTAACATGGAGTACCATCACATCCTCACACACACTTACACAGGCTCTGACCTTACTCAGGAATTACTAACCTCATCACACACAGGGACTACACAAGACTGAGATACCATCAGTAACATGGAGTACCATCACAGCCTCACACACACTTACACAGGCTCTGACCTTACTCAGGAATTACTAACCTCATCACACACAGTGATTACACAAGACTGAGAGACCATCAGTAACAAGAATTACCATCACATCCTCACACACACTTACACAGGCTCTGATCTTACTCAGGAATTACTAACCTCATCACACACAGTGATTACACAAGACTGACACACCATCAGTAACATGGAGTACCATCACAGCCTCACACACACTTACACAGGCTCTGACCTTACTCAGGAATTACTAACCTCATCACACACAGTGATTACACAAGACTGAGATACAATCAGTAACATGGAGTACCATCACAGCCTCACACACACTTACACAGGCTCTGACCTTACTCAGGAATTACTAACCTCATCACACACAGTGACTACACAAGACTGAGACACCATCAGTAACATGGAGTACCATCACATCCTCACACACACTTACACAGGCTCTGACCTTACTCAGGATTTACTAACCTCATCACACGCAGTGATTACTTTTTTGACATCACAACTGCAAATATCTGTTATCATGGATAAAAAAAAATATCCGCTGGGAGTTGTCTCATCTTCTATCTACTGCTCTTTGTGCCTGATTCATTACGGATCGCAACTGCGATTTCAATAGTAATTAAGCATGGTCTCTCTGCGATAGTATGCTAATCCACTGCGATCGCTATGCCATTGCAGCACGACATAAGGACGCCCACTTTACATTACACACATCCGTAACCCTTAGCAAGACTGAGACACCATCAGTAACATGGAGTACCATCACATCCTCACACACTTACACAGGCTCTGACCTTACTCAGGAATTACTAACCTCATCACACGCAGTGATTACACAAGACTGAGATACCATCAGTAACATGGAGTACCATCACATCCTCACACACACTTACACAGGCTCTGACCTTACTCAGGAATTACTAACCTCATCACACACAGTGACTACACAAGACTGAGATACCATCAGTAACATGGAGTACCATCACATCCTCACACACACTTACACAGGCTCTGACCTTACTCAGGAATTACTAACCTCATCACACACAGGGACTACACAAGACTGAGAGACCATCAGTAACATGGAGTACCATCGCATCCTCACACACACTTACACAGGCTCTGACCTTACTCAGGAATTACTAACCTCATCACACACAGGGACTACACAAGACTGAGACACCATCAGTAACATGGAGTACCATCACAGCCTCACACACACTTACACAGGCTCTGACCTTACTCAGGAATTACTAACCTCATCACACACAGTGATTACACAAGACTGAGACACCATCAGTAACATGGAGTACCATCGCATCCTCACACACACTTACACAGGCTCTCACCTTCCTCAGGAATTACTAACCTCATCACACACAGTGACTACACAAGACTGAGACACCATCAGTAACATGGAGTACCATCACAGCCTCACACACACTTACACAGGCTCTGACCTTACACAGGAATTACTAATCTCATCACACACAGTGATTACACAAGACTGAGATACAATCAGTAACATGGAGTACCATCACAGCCTCACACACACGTACACAGGCTCTGACCAGTGAGTACACAAGCTGCGTACGGCATCGCAATGGATAATTTATGCACTCCTCCGCATCAGCGTTAAAACGAACTGGCGCGCTTGCGTTTCGCCGACCACCCCCCTCGTCCCGTCTCTTCCCACAAACGGTACTTCCTGTGAATCACTCTGTGATGGATCTCCAGTTTGCAGTGGATGGTTCACGCAGTGCGATGCATATGGACACGCAGAACGCAACAATGTGACGATTGCGTGTGTAATCACAGTTGCGATCAGTAATGAATCAGGCCCTTTATCTCCAGTCCGTGGTGGTCTCATTGGGAAGAGTTTAGGACTATCGTTCTTGTGTCTCCCAATCATTAGAGCAGTTTGCTCTGTGGGTCTGTATAACACGGGAAACGCTGCAGCACAGACGTCCTGGCGTTGGTTTATTGTGTCTCAGTCTGGAGGCCCAGCCTGGCGCAGGATAAAGACAAGGACTGCATAGGGTGAGATTGGGAAACATAAGGGGGTGATAAGCGGTTAGATACAACCTTTGCAGGTGATGAATATGTGACTGAACATACCCTATTGTATTGTAAGAGGTGTACATAGAGAAATGCTGCACACACATACTGGGCACTTCTAACTGCATTTTAGAATTAGGGGAAGTCGCACCCCCCTCATACCACTAAATCATTCTCCATTTCCCCCCACCAGGACAAAATGGTTTAACAGCTAAAAATTAGATATTTTCCTAACTGCAAATCACCCCCAGCTGTTCCCTACTTCAAATACATGCGCAAAGCTCCGCATTGAAGTGCTGCGTGCATGACAGAGCTTACAGACAAATTATCTCAGGGATGAGCCACTAGATGGGGGTACAGTAGGTTGGGAGGGTAATACGGTGGGCCAGACACCTCCATAATACTACAGGATACTGACTGATGTCTTGTATGATGGATCGTGCTCTAGGGGGATCACAGTAACCTTCCCCAATACATTGGACATGATGTAAAGGGACTTTAAATTGGTATTTCCATTCCGTTGTCCACTACCTGTAACTTCCTACCCTCATTATTTGCCTGCAAAGTTTCTGAATGTTTTCAAACAATGTTATCTAAAAGCTAAGAAGCTCCCTGCTTGTTCCTGTCATTTCTACAGCTGCCTTCCATAGCTGCAGCTAGAAAGTCGTTATCACATGGCTGGAGCTGAGGTCTTGTGACTGATAAGAAACAGCAGCAGCATTCCATAGAAAGTGCCACTGTGTGCAAAGCAGTAACTGCAGAGTGGAAACACCCTAGAGGTATTTACTTTTTTATGTGCCTGGGTTACACCAGGAGAGAACAGTAGTATATGTGCCTGGGTTACACCAGGAGATAACAGCAGTGTATGTGACTGGGTTACACCAGGAGAGAACAGTAGTGTATGTCCCTGGGTTACACCAGGAGAGAACAGTAGTATATGTGCCTGGGTTACACCAGGAGATAACAGCAGTGTATGTGCCTGGGTTACACCAGGAGAGAACAGTAGTGTATGTCCCTGGGTTACACCAGGAGAGAACAGTAGTATATGTGCCTGGGTTACACCAGGAGAGAACAGTAGTGTATGTGCTGGGTTACACCAGGAGAGAACAGTAGTATATGTACCTGGGTTACTCCAGGAGAGAACAGTAGTGTATGTGCTGGGTTACAGCAGGAGAGAACAGTAGTGTATGTGCCTGGGTTACACCAGGAGAGAACAGTAGTGTATGTGCCTGGGTTACACCAGGAGAGAACAGTAGTGTATGTGCTGGGTTACACCAGGAGAGAACAGTAGTATATGTGCCTGGGTTACACCAGGAGAGAACAGTAGTGTATGTGCCTGGGTTACACCAGGAGATAACAGTAGTGTATGTGCCAGGGTTACACCAGGAGAGAACAGTAGTGTATGTGCCTGGGTTACACCAGGAGAGAACAGTAGTGTATGTGCCTGGGTTACACCAGGAGAGAACAGTAGTGTATGTGCCTGGGTTACACCAGGAGATAACAGTAGTGTATGTGCCTGGGTTACACCAGGAGAGAACAGTAGTGTATGTGCCTGGGTTACACCAGGAGAGAACAGTAGTGTATGTGCCTGGGTTACACCAGGAGAGAACAGTAGTATATGTGCCTGGGTTACACCAGGAGATAACAGTAGTGTATGTGCCTGGGTTACACCAGGAGAGAACAGTAGTGTATGTGCCTGGGTTACACCAGGAGAGAACAGTAGTGTATGTCCCTGGGTTACACCAGGAGAGAACAGTAGTGTATGTACCAGGGTTACACCAGGAGAGAACAGTAGTGTATGTGCCTGGGTTACACCAGGAGAGAACAGTAGTGTATGTGCCTGGGTTACACCAGGAGAGAACAGTAGTATATGTGCCTGGGTTACACCAGGAGATAACAGTAGTGTATGTGCCTGGGTTACACCAGGAGAGAACAGTAGTGTATGTGCCTGGGTTACACCAGGAGAGAACAGTAGTGTATGTGCCTGGGTTACACCAGGAGAGAACAGTAGTATATGTGCCTGGGTTACACCAGGAGATAACAGTAGTGTATGTGCCTGGGTTACACCAGGAGATAACAGTAGTGTATGTGCCTGGGTTACACCAGGAGAGAACAGTAGTGTATGTCCCTGGGTTACACCAGGAGAGAACAGTAGTGTATGTACCAGGGTTACACCAGGAGAGAACAGTAGTGTATGTGCCTGGGTTACACCAGGAGAGAACAGTAGTATATGTACCTGGGTTACACCAGGAGAGAACAGTAGTATATGTGCCTGGGTTACACCAGGAGAGAACAGCAGTGTATGTGCCTGGGTTACACCAGGAGAGAACAGTAGTATATGTGCCTGGGTTACACCAGGAGAGAACAGTAGTGTATGTGCTGGGTTACACCAGGAGAGAACAGTAGTGTATGTGCCAGGGTTACACCAGGAGAGAACAGTAGTGTATGTGCCTGGGTTACACCAGGAGAGAACAGTAGTGTATGTGCCTGGGTTACACCAGGAGAGAACAGTAGTGTATGTGCCTGGGTTACACCAGGAGAGAACAGTAGTGTATGTGCTGGGTTACACCAGGAGAGAACAGTAGTGTATGTGCCTGGGTTACACCAGGAGAGAACAGTAGTGTATGTACCTGGGTTACACCAGGAGAGAACAGTAGTGTATGTGCCTGGGTTACACCAGGAGAGAACAGTAGTGTATGTGCCTGGGTTACACCAGGAGAGAACAGTAGTGTATGTGCCTGGGTTACACCAGGAGAGAACAGTAGTGTATGTGCCTGGGTTACACCAGGAGAGAACAGTAGTGTATGTGCCTGGGTTACACCAGGAGAGAACAGTAGTGTATGTGCCTGGGTTACACCAGGAGAGAACAGTAGTGTATGTGCCTGGGTTACACCAGGAGAGAACAGTAGTGTATGTGCCTGGGTTACACCAGGAGAGAACAGTAGTGTATGTGCCTGGGTTACACCAGGAGAGAACAGTAGTGTATGTGCCTGGGTTACACCAGGAGAGAACAGTAGTGTATGTGCCTGGGTTACACCAGGAGAGAACAGTAGTGTATGTGCCTGGGTTACACCAGGAGAGAACAGTAGTGTATGTGCCTGGGTTACACCAGGAGAGAACAGTAGTGTATGTGCCTGGGTTACACCAGGAGAGAACAGTAGTGTATGTGCCTGGGTTACACCAGGAGAGAACAGTAGTGTATGTGCCTGGGTTACACCAGGAGAGAACAGTAGTGTATGTGCCTGGGTTACACCAGGAGAGAACAGTAGTGTATGTGCCTGGGTTACACCAGGAGAGAACAGTAGTGTATGTGCCTGGGTTACACCAGGAGAGAACAGTAGTGTATGTGCCTGGGTTACACCAGGAGAGAACAGTAGTGTTTGTGCCTGGGTTACACCAGGAGAGAACAGTAGTATATGTGCCTGGGTTACACCAGGAGAGAACAGTAGTATATGTGCCTGGGTTACACCAGGAGAGAACAGTAGTATATGTGCCTGGGTTACACCAGGAGAGAACAGTAGTGTATGTGCTGGGTTACACCAGGAGAGAACAGTAGTGTATGTGCCAGGGTTACACCAGGAGAGAACAGTAGTGTATGTGCCTGGGTTACACCAGGAGAGAACAGTAGTGTATGTGCCTGGGTTACACCAGGAGAGAACAGTAGTGTATGTGCCTGGGTTACACCAGGAGAGAACAGTAGTGTATGTGCTGGGTTACACCAGGAGAGAACAGTAGTATATGTGCCTGGGTTACACCAGGAGAGAACAGTAGTGTATGTGCCTGGGTTACACCAGGAGATAACAGTAGTGTATGTGCCAGGGTTACACCAGGAGAGAACAGTAGTGTATGTGCCTGGGTTACACCAGGAGAGAACAGTAGTGTATGTGCCTGGGTTACACCAGGAGATAACAGTAGTGTATGTGCCTGGGTTACACCAGGAGAGAACAGTAGTATATGTGCCTGGGTTACACCAGGAGATAACAGTAGTGTATGTGCCTGGGTTACACCAGGAGAGAACAGTAGTGTATGTGCCTGGGTTACACCAGGAGATAACAGTAGTGTATGTGCCTGGGTTACACCAGGAGATAACAGTAGTGTATGTGCCTGGGTTACACCAGGAGAGAACAGTAGTGTATGTGCCTGGGTTACACCAGGAGAGAACAGTAGTGTATGTCCCTGGGTTACACCAGGAGAGAACAGTAGTGTATGTACCAGGGTTACACCAGGAGAGAACAGTAGTGTATGTGCCTGGGTTACACCAGGAGATAACAGTAGTGTATGTGCCTGGGTTACACCAGTAGATAACAGTAGTGTATGTGCCTGGGTTACACCAGGAGAGAACAGTAGTGTATGTGCCTGGGTTACACCAGGAGAGAACAGTAGTGTATGTACCAGGGTTACACCAGGAGAGAACAGTAGTATATGTGCCTGGGTTACACCAGGAGAGAACAGTAGTGTATGTACCTGGGTTACACCAGGAGAGAACAGTAGTGTATGTGCCTGGGTTACACCAGGAGAGAACAGTAGTATATGTGCCTGGTTTACACCAGGAGAGATCAGTAATATATGTGCATGGGTTACACCAGGAGAGAACAGTAGTGTATGTGCATGGGTTACACCAGGAGAGAACAGTAGTATATGTGCATGGGTTACACCAGGAGAGAACAGTAGTGTATGTACCTTGGTTACACCAGGAGAGAACAGTAGTGTATGTACCTTGGTTACACCAGGAGAGAACAGTAGTTAGTGTATGTGCCTGGGTTACACCAGGAGAGAACAGCAGTATATGTGCCTGGGTTACACCAGGAGAGAACAGTAGTATATGTGCCTGGGTTACACCAGGAGAGAACAGTAATATATGCGCCTGGGTTACACCAGGAGAGAACAGTAGTACATGCGCCTGGGTTACACCAGGAGAGAACAGTAGTACATGTGCCTGGGTTACACCAGGAGAGAACAGTAGTACATGTGCCTGGGTTACACCATGAGAGAACAGTAGTATATGTGTCTGGGTTACACCAGGAGAGAAGAGTAGTATATGTGTCTGGGTTACACCAGGAGAGAACAGTAGTATATGTACCTGGGTTACACCAGGAGAGAACAGTAGTACATGAGCCTGGGTTACACCAGGAGAGAACAGTAATATATGTGCCTTGGTTACACCAGGAGAGAACAGTAGTGTATGTAACTGGGTTACACCAGGAGAGAACAGTAGTGTATGTGCCTGGGTTACACCAGGAGAGAACAGTAGTGTATGTGCCTGGGTTACACCAGGAGAGAACAGTAGTGTATGTGCCTGGGTTACACCAGGAGAGAACAGTAGTGTATGTGCCTGGGTTACACCAGGAGAGAACAGTAGTATATGTGCCTGGGTTACACCAGGAGAGAACAGTAGTATATATGCCTGGGTTACACCAGGAGAGAACAGTAGTGTATATGGGGTACACCAGGAGAGAGTAGTACTGTATGTACCTGGATTACACCAGGAGAGAACAGTAGTATAAATACCTGGGTTACACCAGGAGAGAGCAGTAGTGTATGTACCTGGGTTACACCAGGAGAAAACAGTAGTACATGTGCCTGGGTTACACCAGGAGAGAACAGTAGTATATGTGCCTGGGTTACACCAGGAGAGAACAGTAGTATATGTGCCTGGGTTACACCAGGAGAGAACAGTAGTGTATGTGCCTGGGTTACACCAGGAGAGAACAGTAGTATATATGGGTTACACCAGGAGAGAGCAGTAGTGTATGTGCTTGGGTTACACCAGTAGAGAACAGTAGTATATATGGGTTACACCAGGAGAGAGCAGTAGTGTATGTGCCTGGGTTACACCAGGAGAGAGCAGTAGTGTATGTACCTGGGTTACACCAGGAGAGAACAGTAGTATATGTGTCTGGTTTACACCAGGAGAGAACAGTAGTATATGTGTCTGGGTTACACCAGGAGAGAACAGTAGTATATGTACCTGGGTTACACCAGGAGAGAACAGTAGTATATGAGCCTGGGTTACACCAGGAGAGAACAGTAATATATGTGCCTGGGTTACACCAGGAGAAAACAGTAGTGTATGTGCCTGGGTTACACCAGGAGAGAACAGTAGTGTATGTGCCTGGGTTACACCAGGAGAGAACAGTAGTGTATGTGCCTGGGTTACACCAGGAGAGAACAGTAGTGTATGTGCCTGGGTTACACCAGGAGAGAACAGTAGTGTATGTGCCTGGGTTACACCAGGAGAGAACAGTAGTGTATGTGCCTGGGTTACACCAGGAGAGAACAGTAGTGTATGTGCCTGGGTTACACCAGGAGAGAACAGTAGTGTATGTGCCTGGGTTACACCAGGAGAGAACAGTAGTGTATGTGCCTGGGTTACACCAGGAGAGAACAGTAGTGTATGTGCCTGGGTTACATCAGGAGAGAACAGTAGTGTATGTGCCTGGGTTACACCAGGAGAGAACAGTAGTGTATGTGCCTGGGTTACACCAGGAGAGAACAGTAGTGTATGTGCCTGGGTTACACCAGGAGAGAACAGTAGTGTATGTGCCTGGGTTACACCAGGAGAGAACAGTAGTGTATGTGCCTGGGTTACACCAGGAGAGAACAGTAGTGTATGTGCCTGGGTTACACCAGGAGAGAACAGTAGTGTATGTGCCTGGGTTACACCAGGAGAAAACAGTAGTGTATGTGCCTGGGTTACACCAGGAGAGAACAGTAGTGTATGTGCCTGGGTTACACCAGGAGAGAACAGTAGTGTATGTGCCTGGGTTACACCAGGAGAGAACAGTAGTGTATGTGCCTGGGTTACACCAGGAGAGAACAGTAGTGTATGTGCCTGGGTTACACCAGGAGAGAACAGTAGTGTATGTGCCTGGGTTACACCAGGAGAGAACAGTAGTGTATGTGCCTGGGTTACACCAGGAGAGAACAGTAGTGTTTGTGCCTGGGTTACACCAGGAGAGAACAGTAGTATATGTGCCTGGGTTACACCAGGAGAGAACAGTAGTATATGTGCCTGGGTTACACCAGGAGAGAACAGTAGTATATGTGCCTGGGTTACACCAGGAGAGAACAGTAGTATATGTGCCTGGGTTACACCAGGAGAGAACAGTAGTGTATATGGGTTACACCAGGAGAGAGTAGTAGTGTATGTACCTGGATTACACCAGGAGAGAACAGTAGTATAAATACCTGGGTTACACCAGGAGAGAGCAGTAGTGTATGTACCTGTGTTACACCAGGAGAGAACAGTAGTACATGTGCCTGGGTTACACCAGGAGAGAACAGTAGTATATGTGCCTGGGTTACACCAGGAGAGAACAGTAGTATATGTGCCTGGGTTACACCAGGAGAGAACAGTAGTATATGTGCCTGGGTTACACCAGGAGAGAACAGTAGTATATATGGGTTACACCAGGAGAGAGCAGTAGTGTATGTGCTTGGGTTACACCAGGAGAGAACAGTAGTATATATGGGTTACACCAGGAGAGAGCAGTAGTGTATGTGCCTGGGTTACACCAGGAGAGAGCAGTAGTGTATGTGCCTGGGTTACACCAGGAGAGAACAGTAGTACATGTGCCTGGGTTACACCAGGAGAGAACAGTAGTATATGTGCCTGGGTTACACCAGGAGAGAACAGTAGTATATGTGCCTGGGTTACACCAGGAGAGAACAGTAGTATATGTGCCTGGGTTACACCAGGAGAGAACAGTAGTGTATGTGCCTGGGTTACACCAGGAGAGAACAGTAGTATATATGGGTTACACCAGGAGAGAGCAGTAGTGTATGTGCCTGGGTTACACCAGGAGAGAGCAGTAGTGTATGTACCTAGGTTACACCAGGAGAGAACAGTAGTATAAATACCTGGGTTACACCAGGAGAGAGCAGTAGTGTATGTACCTGGGTTACACCAGGAGAGAACAGTAGTATATGTGCCTGGGTTACACCAGGAGAGAACAGTAGTATATGTGCCTGGGTTACACCAGGAGAGAACAGTAGTGTATGTGCCTGGGTTACACCAGGAGAGAACAGTAGCATATATGGGTTACACCAGGAGAGAACAGTAGTGTATGTGCCTGGGTTACACCAGGAGAGAACAGTAGTGTATGTGCCTGGGTTACACCAGGAGAGAACAGTAGTATATGTGCCTGGGTTACTCCAGGAGCGAACAGTAGTATATGTGCCTGAGTTACACCAGGAGAGAGCAGTAGTATATGTGCCTGGGTTACACCAGGAAAGAACAGAAGTATATATGTGCCTGGGTTACACCAAAAGAGAGCAGTAGTGTATGTGCCTGGGTTACACCAGGAGAGAACAGTAATACATGTGCCTGGGTTACACCAGGAGAGAACAGTAGTATATGTGCCTGGGTTACACCAGGAGAGAACAGTAGTTTATGTGCCTGGGTTACACCAGGAGAGAACAGTAGTGTATGTGCCTGGGTTACACCAGGAGAGAACAGTAGTGTATGTGCCTGGGTTACACCAGGAGAGAACAGTAGTATATGTGCCTGGGTTACACCAGGAGAGAACAGTAGTATATGTGCCTGGGTTACACCAGGAGAGAACAGTAGTGTATGTGCCTGGGTTACACCAGGAGAGAACAGTAGTGTATGTGCCTGGGTTACACCAGGAGAGAACAGTAGTGTATGTGCCTGGGTTACACCAGGAGAGAACAGTAGTATATGTGCCTGGGTTACACCAGGAGAGAACAGTAGTATATGTGCCTGGCTTAGACCAGGAGAGAACAGTAGTATATATGTGCCTGGATTACACCAGGAGAGAACAGTAGTATATGTGCCTGGGTTACACCAGGAGAGAGCAGTAGTGTATGTGCTGGGTTACACCAGGAGAGAACAGCAGTATATGTGCCTGGGTTACACCAGGAGAGAGCAGTAGTGTATGTGCATGGGTTACACCAGGAGAGAACAGTATATGTGCCTGGGTTACACCAGGAGAGAACAGTATATGTGCCTGGGTTACACCAGGAGAGAACAGTAATACATGTGCCTGGGTTACTTATGGAGAGAACAGTAGTATATGTGCCTGGGTTACACCAGGAGAGAACAGTAGTATATGTGCCTGGGTTACACCAGGAGAGAACAGTAGTATATGTGCCTGGGTTACACCAGGAGAGAACAGTAGTGTATATGGGGTACACCAGGAGAGAGTAGTAGTGTATGTACCTGGATTACACCAGGAGAGAACAGTAGTATAAATACCTGGGTTACACCAGGAGAGAGCAGTAGTGTATGTACCTGGGTTACACCAGGAGAGAACAGTAGTACATGTGCCTGGGTTACACCAGGAGAGAACAGTAGTATATGTGCCTGGGTTACACCAGGAGAGAACAGTAGTATATGTGCCTGGGTTACACCAGGAGAGAACAGTAGTATATGTGCCTGGGTTACACCAGGAGAGAACAGTAGTATATATGGGTTACACCAGGAGAGAGCAGTAGTGTATGTGCTTGGGTTACACCAGGAGAGAACAGTAGTATATATTGGTTACACCAGGAGAGAGCAGTAGTGTATGTGCCTGGGTTACACCAGGAGAGAGCAGTAGTGTATGTGCCTGGGTTACACCAGGAGAGAACAGTAGTACATGTGCCTGGGTTACACCAGGAGAGAACAGTAGTATGTGTGCCTGGGATACACCAGGAGAGAACAGTAGTATATGTGCCTGGGTTACACCAGGAGAGAACAGTAGTGTATGTGCCTGGGTTACACCAGGAGAGAACAGTAGTATATATGGGTTACACCAGGAGAGAGCAGTAGTGTATGTGCCTGGGTTACACCAGGAGAGAGCAGTAGTGTATGTACCTAGGTTACACCAGGAGAGAACAGTAGTATAAATACCTGGGTTACACCAGGAGAGAGCAGTAGTGTATGTACCTGGGTTACACCAGGAGAGAACAGTAGTATATGTGCCTGGGTTACACCAGGAGAGAACAGTAGTATATGTGCCTGGGTTACACCAGGAGAGAACAGTAGTGTATGTGCCTGGGTTACACCAGGAGAGAACAGTAGCATATATGGGTTACACCAGGAGAGAACAGTAGTGTATGTGCCTGGGTTACACCAGGAGAGAACAGTAGTGTATGTGCCTGGGTTACACCAGGAGAGAACAGTAGTATATGTGCCTGGGTTACTCCAGGAGCGAACAGTAGTATATGTGCCTGGGTTACACCAGGAGAGAGCAGTAGTATATGTGCCTGGGTTACACCAGGAAAGAACAGTAGTATATATGTGCCTGGGTTACACCAAAAGAGAGCAGTAGTGTATGTGCCTGGGTTACACCAGGAGAGAACAGTAGTATATGTGCCTGGGTTACACCAGGAGAGAACAGTAGTATATGTGCCTGGGTTACACCAGGAGAGAACAGTAGTGTATGTGCCTGGGTTACACCAGGAGAGAACAGTAGTGTATGTGCCTGGGTTACACCAGGAGAGAACAGTAGTGTATGTGCCTGGGTTACACCAGGAGAGAACAGTAGTGTATGTGCCTGGGTTACACCAGGAGAGAACAGTAGTATATGTGCCTGGGTTACACCAGGAGAGAACAGTAGTGTATGTGCCTGGGTTACACCAGGAGAGAACAGTAGTGTATGTGCCTGGGTTACACCAGGAGAGAACAGTAGTGTATGTGCCTGGGTTACACCAGGAGAGAACAGTAGTATATGTGCCTGGGTTACACCAGGAGAGAACAGTAGTATATGTGCCTGGCTTAGACCAGGAGAGAACAGTAGTATATGTGCCTGGGTTACACCAGGAGAGAACAGTAGTATATGTGCCTGGGTTACACCAGGAGAGAGCAGTAGTGTATGTGCCTGGGTTACACCAGGAGAGAACAGTATATGTGCCTGGGTTACACCAGGAGAGAACAGTATATGTGCCTGGGTTACACCAGGAGAGAACAGTAATACATGTGCCTGGGTTACTTATGGAGAGAACAGTAGTATATGTGCCTGGGTTACACCAGGAGAGAACAGTAGTATATGTGCCTGGGTTACACCAGGAGAGAACAGTAGTATATGTGCCTGGGTTACACCAGGAGAGAACAGTAGTATATGTGCCTGGGTTACACCAGGAGAGAACAGTAGTATATGTTCCTGGGTTACACCAGGAGAGAACAGTAGTGTATATGGGTTACACCAGGAGAGAGTAGTAGTGTATGTACCTGGGTTACACCAGGAGAGAACAGTAGTATAAATACCTGGGTTACACCAGGAGAGGGCAGTAGTATATGTGCCTGGGTTACACCCGGAGAGAACAGTAGTGTATGTGCCTGGGTTACACCAGGAGAGAACAGTAGTATATATGGGTTACACCAGGAGAGAACAGTAGTGTATGTGCCTGGGTTACACCAGGAGAGAACAGTAGTATATGTGCCTGGGTTACACCAGGAGAGAACAGTAGTATATGTGCCTGGGTTACACCAGGAGAGACCAGTAGTATATGTGCCTGGGTTACACCAGGAGAGAACAGTAGTATATGTGCCTGGGTTACACCCGGAGAGAACAGTAGTATATGTGCCTGGGTTACACCAGGAGAGAACAGTAGTATATGTGCCTGGGTTACACCAGGAGATAACAGTAGTGTATGTGCCTGGGTTACACCAGGAGAGAACAGTAGTGTATGTGCCTGGCTTACACCAGGAGAGAACAGTACTGTATGTACCTGGTTTACACCAAGAGAGAACAGTAGTATATGTGCCTGGGTTTCACCAGGAGAGAACAGTAGTATATGTGCCTGGGTTACACCAGGAGAGAACAGTAGTATATGTGCCTGGGTTACACCAGGAGAGAACAGTAGTATATGTGCCTGGGTTACACCAGGAGAGAACAGTAGTATATGTGCCTGGGTTACACCAGGAGAGAACAGTAGTATATGTGCCTGGGTTACACCAGGAGAGAACAGTAGTGTATGTGCCTGGGTTACACCAGGAGAGAACAGTAGTGTATTTACCTGGGTTACACCAGGAGAGAACAGTAGTGTATGTACCTGGGTTACACCAAGAGAGAACAGTAGTATATGTGCCTGGGTTACACCAGGAGAGAACAGTAGTGTATGTGCCTGGGTTACACCAGGAGAGAACAGTAGTATATGTGCCTGGGTTACACCAGGAGAGAACAGTAATACATGTGCCTGGGTTACTTATGGAGAGAACAGTAGTATATGTGCCTGGGTTACACCAGGAGAGAACAGTAGTGTATGTGCATGGGTTACACCAGGAGAGAACAGTAGTATATGTGCATGGGTTACACCAGGAGAGAACAGTAGTGTATATGGGGTACACCAGGAGAGAGTAGTAGTGTATGTACCTGGATTACACCAGGAGAGAACAGTAGTATAAATACCTGGGTTACACCAGGAGAGAGCAGTAGTGTATGTACCTGGGTTACACCAGGAGAGAACAGTAGTACATGTGCCTGGGTTACACCAGGAGAGAACAGTAGTATATGTGCCTGGGTTACACCAGGAGAGAACAGTAGTATATGTGCCTGGGTTACACCAGGAGAGAACAGTAGTGTATGTGCCTGGGTTACACCAGGAGAGAACAGTAGTATATATGGGTTACACCAGGAGAGAGCAGTAGTGTATGTGCTTGGGTTACACCAGGAGAGAACAGTAGTATATATGGGTTACACCAGGAGAGAGCAGTAGTGTATGTGCCTGGGTTACACCAGGAGAGAGCAGTAGTGTATATGCCTGGGTTACACCAGGAGAGAACAGTAGTACATGTGCCTGGGTTACACCAGGAGAGAACAGTAGTATATGTGCCTGGGTTACACCAGGAGAGAACAGTAGTATAAGTGCCTGGGTTACACCAGGAGAGAACAGTAGTGTATGTGCCTGGGTTACACCAGGAGAGAACAGTAGTATATATGGGTTACACCCGGAGAGAGCAGTAGTGTATGTGCCTGGGTTACACCAGGAGAGAGCAGTAGTGTTTGTGCCTGGGTTACACCAGGAGAGAACAGTAGTATATGTGCCTGGGTTACACCAGGAGAGAACAGTAGTATATGTGCCTGGGTTACACCAGGAGAGAACAGTAGTATATGTGCCTGGGTTACACCAGGAGAGAACAGTAGTGTATATGGGGTACACCAGGAGAGAGTAGTAGTGTATGTACCTGGATTACACCAGGAGAGAACAGTAGTATAAATACCTGGGTTACACCAGGAGAGAGCAGTAGTGTATGTACCTGGGTTACACCAGGAGAGAACAGTAGTACATGTGCCTGGGTTACACCAGGAGAGAACAGTAGTATATGTGCCTGGGTTACACCAGGAGAGAACAGTAGTATATGTGCCTGGGTTACACCAGGAGAGAACAGTAGTGTATGTGCCTGGGTTACACCAGGAGAGAACAGTAGTATATATGGGTTACACCAGGAGAGAGCAGTAGTGTATGTGCTTGGGTTACACCAGGAGAGAACAGTAGTATATATGGGTTACACCAGGAGAGAGCAGTAGTGTATGTGCCTGGGTTACACCAGGAGAGAGCAGTAGTGTATGTGCCTGGGTTACACCAGGAGAGAACAGTAGTACATGTGCCTGGGTTACACCAGGAGAGAACAGTAGTATATGTGCCTGGGATACACCAGGAGAGAACAGTAGTATAAGTGCCTGGGTTACACCAGGAGAGAACAGTAGTGTATGTGCCTGGGTTACACCAGGAGAGAACAGTAGTATATATGGGCTACACCCGGAGAGAGCAGTAGTGTATGTGCCTGGGTTACACCAGGAGAGAGCAGTAGTGTATGTACCTGGGTTACACCAGGAGAGAACAGTAGTATAAATACCTGGGTTACACCAGGAGAGAGCAGTAGTGTATGTACCTGGGTTACACCAGGAGAGAACAGTAGTATATGTGTCTGGGTTACACCAGGAGAGAACAGTAGTATATGTGTCTGGGTTACACCAGGAGAGAACAGTAGTATATGTACCTGGGTTACACCAGGAGAGAACAGTAGTATATGAGCCTGGGTTACACCAGGAGAGAACAGTAATGTATGTGCATGGGTTACACCAGGAGAAAACAGTAGTGTATGTGCCTGGGTTACACCAGGAGAGAACAGTAGTGTATGTGCCTGGGTTACACCAGGAGAGAACAGTAGTGTATGTGCCTGGGTTACACCAGGAGAGAACAGTAGTGTATGTGCCTGGGTTACACCAGGAGAGAACAGTAGTGTATGTGCCTGGGTTACACCAGGAGAGAACAGTAGTGTATGTGCCTGGGTTACACCAGGAGAGAACAGTAGTGTATGTGCCTGGGTTACACCAGGAGAGAACAGTAGTGTATGTGCCTGGGTTACACCAGGAGAGAACAGTAGTGTATGTGCCTGGGTTACACCAGGAGAGAACAGTAGTGTATGTGCCTGGGTTACACCAGGAGAGAACAGTAGTGTATGTGCCTGGGTTACACCAGGAGAGAACAGTAGTGTATGTGCCTGGGTTACACCAGGAGAGAACAGTAGTGTATGTGCCTGGGTTACACCAGGAGAGAACAGTAGTGTATGTGCCTGGGTTACACCAGGAGAGAACAGTAGTGTATGTGCCTGGGTTACACCAGGAGAGAACAGTAGTGTATGTGCCTGGGTTACACCAGGAGAGAACAGTAGTGTATGTGCCTGGGTTACACCAGGAGAGAACAGTAGTGTATGTGCCTGGGTTACACCAGGAGAGAACAGTAGTGTATGTGCCTGGGTTACACCAGGAGAAAACAGTAGTGTATGTGCCTGGGTTACACCAGGAGAGAACAGTAGTGTATGTGCCTGGGTTACACCAGGAGAGAACAGTAGTGTATGTGCCTGGGTTACACCAGGAGAGAACAGTAGTGTATGTGCCTGGGTTACACCAGGAGAGAACAGTAGTGTATGTGCCTGGGTTACACCAGGAGAGAACAGTAGTGTATGTGCCTGGGTTACACCAGGAGAGAACAGTAGTGTTTGTGCCTGGGTTACACCAGGAGAGAACAGTAGTATATGTGCCTGGGTTACACCAGGAGAGAACAGTAGTATATGTGCCTGGGTTACACCAGGAGAGAACAGTAGTATATGTGCCTGGGTTACACCAGGAGAGAACAGTAGTATATGTGCCTGGGTTACACCAGGAAAGAACAGTAGTGTATATGGGGTACACCAGGAGAGAGTAGTAGTGTATGTACCTGGATTACACCAGGAGAGAACAGTAGTATAAATACCTGAGTTACACCAGGAGAGAGCAGTAGTGTATGTACCTGGGTTACACCAGGAGAGAACAGTAGTACATGTGCCTGGGTTACACCAGGAGAGAACAGTAGTATATGTGCCTGGGTTACACCAGGAGAGAACAGTAGTATATGTGCCTGGGTTACACCAGGAGAGTACAGTAGTATATGTGCCTGGGTTACACCCGGAGAGAACAGTAGTATATGTGCCTGGGTTACACCAGGAGAGAACAGTAGTATATGTGCCTGGGTTACACCAGGAGAGAACAGTAGTGTATGTGCCTGGGTTACACCAGGAGAAAACAGTAGTGTATGTGCCTGGCTTACACCAGGAGAGAACAGTACTGTATGTACCTGGTTTACACCAAGAGAGAACAGTAGTATATGTGCCTGGGTTTCACCAGGAGAGAACAGTAGTATATGTGCCTGGGTTACACCAGGAGAGAACAGTAGTATATGTGCCTGGGTTACACCAGGAGAGAACAGTAGTATATGTGCCTGGGTTACACCAGGAGAGAACAGTAGTATATGTGCCTGGGTTACACCAGGAGAGAACAGTAGTATATGTGCCTGGGTTACACCAGGAGAGAACAGTAGTGTATGTGCCTGGGTTACACCAGGAGAGAACAGTAGTGTATTTACCTGGGTTACACCAGGAGAGAACAGTAGTGTATGTACCTGGGTTACACCAAGAGAGAACAGTAGTATATGTGCCTGGGTTACACCAGGAGAGAACAGTAGTGTATGTGCCTGGGTTACACCAGGAGAGAACAGTAGTATATGTGCCTGGGTTACACCAGGAGAGAACAGTAATACATGTGCCTGGGTTACTTATGGAGAGAACAGTAGTATATGTGCCTGGGTTACACCAGGAGAGAACAGTAGTGTATGTGCATGGGTTACACCAGGAGAGAACAGTAGTATATGTGCCTGGGTTACACCAGGAGAGAACAGTAGTGTATGTGCCTGGGTTACACCAGGAGAGAACAGTAGTGTATGTGCCTGGGTTACACCAGGAGAGAACAGTAGTGTATGTGCCTGGGTTACACCAGGAGAGAACAGTAGTGTATGTGCCTGGGTTACACCAGGAGAGAACAGTAGTGTATGTGCCTGGGTTACACCAGGAGAGAACAGTAGTGTATGTGCCTGGGTTACACCAGGAGAGAACAGTAGTGTATGTGCCTGGGTTACACCAGGAGAGAACAGTAGTGTATGTGCCTGGGTTACACCAGGAGAGAACAGTAGTGTATGTGCCTGGGTTACACCAGGAGAGAACAGTAGTGTATGTGCCTGGGTTACACCAGGAGAGAACAGTAGTGTATGTGCCTGGGTTACACCAGGAGAGAACAGTAGTGTATGTGCCTGGGTTACACCAGGAGAGAACAGTAGTGTATGTGCCTGGGTTACACCAGGAGAGAACAGTAGTGTATGTGCCTGGGTTACACCAGGAGAGAACAGTAGTGTATGTGCCTGGGTTACACCAGGAGAGAACAGTAGTGTATGTGCCTGGGTTACACCAGGAGAGAACAGTAGTGTATGTGCCTGGGTTACACCAGGAGAGAACAGTAGTGTATGTGCCTGGGTTACACTAGGAGAGAACAGTAGTGTATGTGCCTGGGTTACACCAGGAGAGAACAGTAGTGTATGTGCCTGGGTTACACCAGGAGAGAACAGTAGTGTATGTCCCTGGGTTACACCAGGAGAGAACAGTAGTGTATGTGCCTGGGTTACACCAGGAGAGAACAGTAGTGTATGTGCCTGGGTTACACCAGGAGAGAACAGTAGTGTATGTGCCTGGGTTACACCAGGAGAGAACAGTAGTGTATGTGCCTGGGTTACACCAGGAGAGAACAGTAGTGTTTGTGCCTGGGTTACACCAGGAGAGAACAGTAGTATATGTGCCTGGGTTACACCAGGAGAGAACAGTAGTATATGTGCCTGGGTTACACCAGGAGAGAACAGTAGTATATGTGCCTGGGTTACACCAGGAGAGAACAGTAGTATATGTGCCTGGGTTACACCAGGAGAGAACAGTAGTGTATATGGGGTACACCAGGAGAGAGTAGTAGTGTATGTACCTGGATTACACCAGGAGAGAACAGTAGTATAAATACCTGAGTTACACCAGGAGAGAGCAGTAGTGTATGTACCTGGGTTACACCAGGAGAGAACAGTAGTACATGTGCCTGGGTTACACCAGGAGAGAACAGTAGTATATGTGCCTGGGTTACACCAGGAGAGAACAGTAGTATATGTGCCTGGGTTACACCAGGAGAGTACAGTAGTATATGTGCCTGGGTTACACCAGGAGAGAACAGTAGTATATATGGGTTACACCAGGAGAGAGCAGTAGTGTATGTGCTTGGGTTACACCAGGAGAGAACAGTAGTATATATGGGTTACACCAGGAGAGAGCAGTAGTGTATGTGCCTGGGTTACACCAGGAGAGAACAGTAGTGTATGTGCCTGGGTTACACCAGGAGAGAACAGTAGTACATGTGCCTGGGTTACACCAGGAGAGAACAGTAGTATATGTGCCTGGGATACACCAGGAGAGAACAGTAGTATATGTGCCTGGGTTACACCAGGAGAGAACAGTAGTGTATGTGCCTGGGTTACACCAGGAGAGAACAGTAGTATATATGGGTTACACCAGGAGAGAGCAGTAGTGTATGTGCCTGGGTTACACCAGGAGAGAGCAGTAGTGTATGTACCTAGGTTACACCAGGAGAGAACAGTAGTATAAATACCTGGGTTACACCAGGAGAGAGCAGTAGTGTATGTACCTGGGTTACACCAGGAGAGAACAGTAGTATATGTGCCTGGGTTACACCAGGAGAGAACAGTAGTATATGTGCCTGGGTTACACCAGGAGAGAACAGTAGTGTATGTGCCTGGGTTACACCAGGAGAGAACAGTAGCATATATGGGTTACACCAGGAGAGAAGAGTAGTGTATGTGCCTGGGTTACACCAGGAGAGAACAGTAGTGTATGTGCCTGGGTTACACCAGGAGAGAACAGTAGTGTATGTGCCTGGGTTACACCAGGAGAGAACAGTAGTATATGTGCCTGGGTTACTCCAGGAGCGAACAGTAGTATATGTGCCTGGGTTACACCAGGAGAGAGCAGTAGTATATGTGCCTGGGTTACACCAGGAAAGAACAGTAGTATATATGTGCCTGGGTTACACCAAAAGAGAGCAGTAGTGTATGTGCCTGGGTTACACCAGGAGAGAACAGTAATACATGTGACTGGGTTACACCAGGAGAGAACAGTAGTATATGTGCCTGGGTTACACCAGGAGAGAACAGTAGTATATGTGCCTGGGTTACACCAGGAGAGAACAGTAGTGTATGTGCCTGGGTTACACCAGGAGAGAACAGTAGTGTATGTGCCTGGGTTACACCAGGAGAGAACAGTAGTGTATGTGCCTGGGTTACACCAGGAGAGAACAGTAGTGTATGTGCCTGGGTTACACCAGGAGAGAACAGTAGTGTATGTGCCTGGGTTACACCAGGAGAGAACAGTAGTATATGTGCCTGGGTTACACCAGGAGAGAACAGTAGTGTATGTGCCTGGGTTACACCAGGAGAGAACAGTAGTGTATGTGCCTGGGTTACACCAGGAGAGAACAGTAGTGTATGTGCCTGGGTTACACCAGGAGAGAACAGTAGTATATGTGTCTGGGTTACACCAGGAGAGAACAGTAGTATATGTGCCTGGCTTAGACCAGGAGAGAACAGTAGTATATGTGCCTGGGTTACACCAGGAGAGAACAGTAGTATATGTGCCTGGGTTACACCAGGAGAGAACAGTAGTATAAATACCTGGGTTACACCAGGAGAGAGCAGTAGTGTATGTACCTGGGTTACACCAGGAGAGAACAGTAGTATATGTGTCTGGGTTACACCAGGAGAGAACAGTAGTATATGTGTCTGGGTTACACCAGGAGAGAACAGTAGTATATGTACCTGGGTTACACCAGGAGAGAACAGTAGTATATGAGCCTGGGTTACACCAGGAGAGAACAGTAATATATGTGCATGGGTTACACCAGGAGAAAACAGTAGTGTATGTGCCTGGGTTACACCAGGAGAGAACAGTAGTGTATGTGCCTGGGTTACACCAGGAGAGAACAGTAGTGTATGTGCCTGGGTTACACCAGGAGAGAACAGTAGTGTATGTGCCTGGGTTACACCAGGAGAGAACAGTAGTGTATGTGCCTGGGTTACACCAGGAGAGAACAGTAGTGTATGTGCCTGGGTTACACCAGGAGAGAACAGTAGTGTATGTGCCTGGGTTACACCAGGAGAGAACAGTAGTGTATGTGCCTGGGTTACACCAGGAGAGAACAGTAGTGTATGTGCCTGGGTTACACCAGGAGAGAACAGTAGTGTATGTGCCTGGGTTACACCAGGAGAGAACAGTAGTGTATGTGCCTGGGTTACACCAGGAGAGAACAGTAGTGTATGTGCCTGGGTTACACCAGGAGAGAACAGTAGTGTATGTGCCTGGGTTACACCAGGAGAGAACAGTAGTACATGTGCCTGGGTTACACCAGGAGAGAACAGTAGTACATGTGCCTGGGTTACACCAGGAGAGAACAGTAGTGTATGTGCCTGGGTTACACCAGGAGAGAACAGTAGTATAAGTGCCTGGGTTACACCAGGAGAGAACAGTAGTGTATGTGCCTGGGTTACACCAGGAGAGAACAGTAGTATATATGGGTTACACCCGGAGAGAGCAGTAGTGTATGTGCCTGGGTTACACCAGGAGAGAGCAGTAGTGTATGTACCTGGGTTACACCAGGAGAGAACAGTAGTATAAATACCTGGGTTACACCAGGAGAGAGCAGTAGTGTATGTACCTGGGTTACACCAGGAGAGAACAGTAGTATATGTGTCTGGGTTACACCAGGAGAGAACAGTAGTATATGTGTCTGGGTTACACCAGGAGAGAACAGTAGTATATGTACCTGGGTTACACCAGGAGAGAACAGTAGTATATGAGCCTGGGTTACACCAGGAGAGAACAGTAATATATGTGCATGGGTTACACCAGGAGAAAACAGTAGTGTATGTGCCTGGGTTACACCAGGAGAGAACAGTAGTGTATGTGCCTGGGTTACACCAGGAGAGAACAGTAGTGTATGTGCCTGGGTTACACCAGGAGAGAACAGTAGTGTATGTGCCTGGGTTACACCAGGAGAGAACAGTAGTGTATGTGCCTGGGTTACACCAGGAGAGAACAGTAGTGTATGTGCCTGGGTTACACCAGGAGAGAACAGTAGTGTATGTGCCTGGGTTACACCAGGAGAGAACAGTAGTGTATGTGCCTGGGTTACACCAGGAGAGAACAGTAGTGTATGTGCCTGGGTTACACCAGGAGAGAACAGTAGTGTATGTGCCTGGGTTACACCAGGAGAGAACAGTAGTGTATGTGCCTGGGTTAAACCAGGAGAGAACAGTAGTGTATGTGCCTGGGTTACACCAGGAGAGAACAGTAGTGTATGTGCCTGGGTTACACCAGGAGAGAACAGTAGTGTATGTGCCTGGGTTACACCAGGAGAGAACAGTAGTGTATGTGCCTGGGTTACACCAGGAGAGAACAGTAGTGTATGTGCCTGGGTTACACCAGGAGAAAACAGTAGAATATGTGCCTGGGTTACACCAGGAGAGAACAGTAGTGTATGTGCCTGGGTTACACCAGGAGAGAACAGTAGTGTATGTGCCTGGGTTACACCAGGAGAGAACAGTAGTGTATGTGCCTGGGTTACACCAGGAGAGAACAGTAGTGTATGTGCCTGGGTTACACCAGGAGAGAACAGTAGTGTATGTGCCTGGGTTACACCAGGAGAGAACAGTAGTGTTTGTGCCTGGGTTACACCAGGAGAGAACAGTAGTATATGTGCCTGGGTTACACCAGGAGAGAACAGTAGTATATGTGCCTGGGTTACACCAGGAGAGAACAGTAGTATATGTGCCTGGGTTACACCAGGAGAGAACAGTAGTATATGTGCCTGGGTTACACCAGGAGAGAACAGTAGTGTATATGGGGTACACCAGGAGAGAGTAGTAGTGTATGTACCTGGATTACACCAGAAGAGAACAGTAGTATAAATACCTGAGTTACACCAGGAGAGAGCAGTAGTGTATGTACCTGGGTTACACCAGGAGAGAACAGTAGTACATGTGCCTGGGTTACACCAGGAGAGAACAGTAGTATATGTGCCTGGGTTACACCAGGAGAGAACAGTAGTATATGTGCCTGGGTTACACCAGGAGAGTACAGTAGTATATGTGCCTGGGTTACACCAGGAGAGAACAGTAGTATATATGGGTTACACCAGGAGAGAGCAGTAGTGTATGTGCTTGGGTTACACCAGGAGAGAACAGTAGTATATATGGGTTACACCAGGAGAGAGCAGTAGTGTATGTGCCTGGGTTACACCAGGAGAGAGCAGTAGTGTATGTGCCTGGGTTACACCAGGAGAGAACAGTAGTACATGTGCCTGGGTTACACCAGGAGAGAACAGTAGTATATGTGCCTGGGATACACCAGGAGAGAACAGTAGTATATGTGCCTGGGTTACACCAGGAGAGAACAGTAGTGTATGTGCCTGGGTTACACCAGGAGAGAACAGTAGTATATATGGGTTACACCAGGAGAGAGCAGTAGTGTATGTGCCTGGGTTACACCAGGAGAGAGCAGTAGTGTATGTACCTAGGTTACACCAGGAGAGAACAGTAGTATAAATACCTGGGTTACACCAGGAGAGAGCAGTAGTGTATGTACCTGGGTTACACCAGGAGAGAACAGTAGTATATGTGCCTGGGTTACACCAGGAGAGAACAGTAGTATATGTGCCTGGGTTACACCAGGAGAGAACAGTAGTATATGTGCCTGGGTTACACCAGGAGAGAACAGTAGTGTATGTGCCTGGGTTACACCAGGAGAGAACAGTAGTGTATGTGCCTGGGTTACACCAGGAGAGAACAGTAGTGTATGTGCCTGGGTTACACCAGGAGAGAACAGTAGTGTATGTGCCTGGGTTACACCAGGAGAGAACAGTAGTGTATGTGCCTGGGTTACACCAGGAGAGAACAGTAGTATATGTGCCTGGGTTACACCAGGAGAGAACAGTAGTGTATGTGCCTGGGTTACACCAGGAGAGAACAGTAGTGTATGTGCCTGGGTTACACCAGGAGAGAACAGTAGTGTATGTGCCTGGGTTACACCAGGAGAGAACAGTAGTGTATGTGTCTGGGTTACACCAGGAGAGAACAGTAGTATATGTGCCTGGCTTAGACCAGGAGAGAACAGTAGTATATGTGCCTGGGTTACACCAGGAGAGAACAGTAGTATATGTGCCTGGGTTACACCAGGAGAGAACAGTAGTATAAATACCTGGGTTACACCAGGAGAGAGCAGTAGTGTATGTACCTGGGTTACACCAGGAGAGAACAGTAGTATATGTGTCTGGGTTACACCAGGAGAGAACAGTAGTATATGTGTCTGGGTTACACCAGGAGAGAACAGTAGTATATGTACCTGGGTTACACCAGGAGAGAACAGTAGTATATGAGCCTGGGTTACACCAGGAGAGAACAGTAATATATGTGCATGGGTTACACCAGGAGAAAACAGTAGTGTATGTGCCTGGGTTACACCAGGAGAGAACAGTAGTGTATGTGCCTGGGTTACACCAGGAGAGAACAGTAGTGTATGTGCCTGGGTTACACCAGGAGAGAACAGTAGTGTATGTGCCTGGGTTACACCAGGAGAGAACAGTAGTGTATGTGCCTGGGTTACACCAGGAGAGAACAGTAGTGTATGTGCCTGGGTTACACCAGGAGAGAACAGTAGTGTATGTGCCTGGGTTACACCAGGAGAGAACAGTAGTGTATGTGCCTGGGTTACACCAGGAGAGAACAGTAGTGTATGTGCCTGGGTTACACGAGGAGAGAACAGTAGTGTATGTGCCTGGGTTACACCAGGAGAGAACAGTAGTACATGTGCCTGGGTTACACCAGGAGAGAACAGTAGTACATGTGCCTGGGTTACACCAGGAGAGAACAGTAGTATATGTGCCTGGGTTACACCAGGAGAGAACAGTAGTATAAGTGCCTGGGTTACACCAGGAGAGAACAGTAGTGTATGTGCCTGGGTTACACCAGGAGAGAACAGTAGTATATATGGGTTACACCCGGAGAGAGCAGTAGTGTATGTGCCTGGGTTACACCAGGAGAGAGCAGTAGTGTATGTACCTGGGTTACACCAGGAGAGAACAGTAGTATAAATACCTGGGTTACACCAGGAGAGAGCAGTAGTGTATGTACCTGGGTTACACCAGGAGAGAACAGTAGTATATGTGTCTGGGTTACACCAGGAGAGAACAGTAGTATATGTGTCTGGGTTACACCAGGAGAGAACAGTAGTATATGTACCTGGGTTACACCAGGAGAGAACAGTAGTATATGAGCCTGGGTTACACCAGGAGAGAACAGTAATATATGTGCATGGGTTACACCAGGAGAAAACAGTAGTGTATGTGCCTGGGTTACACCAGGAGAGAACAGTAGTGTATGTGCCTGGGTTACACCAGGAGAGAACAGTAGTGTATGTGCCTGGGTTACACCAGGAGAGAACAGTAGTGTATGTGCCTGGGTTACACCAGGAGAGAACAGTAGTGTATGTGCCTGGGTTACACCAGGAGAGAACAGTAGTGTATGTGCCTGGGTTACACCAGGAGAGAACAGTAGTGTATGTGCCTGGGTTACACCAGGAGAGAACAGTAGTGTATGTGCCTGGGTTACACCAGGAGAGAACAGTAGTGTATGTGCCTGGGTTACACCAGGAGAGAACAGTAGTGTATGTGCCTGGGTTACACCAGGAGAGAACAGTAGTGTATGTGCCTGGGTTACACCAGGAGAGAACAGTAGTGTATGTGCCTGGGTTACACCAGGAGAGAACAGTAGTGTATGTGCCTGGGTTACACCAGGAGAGAACAGTAGTGTATGTGCCTGGGTTACACCAGGAGAAAACAGTAGTGTATGTGCCTGGGTTACACCAGGAGAGAACAGTAGTGTATGTGCCTGGGTTACACCAGGAGAGAACAGTAGTGTATGTGCCTGGGTTACACCAGGAGAGAACAGTAGTGTATGTGCCTGGGTTACACCAGGAGAGAACAGTAGTGTATGTGCCTGGGTTACACCAGGAGAGAACAGTAGTGTATGTGCCTGGGTTACACCAGGAGAGAACAGTAGTGTTTGTGCCTGGGTTACACCAGGAGAGAACAGTAGTATATGTGCCTGGGTTACACCAGGAGAGAACAGTAGTATATGTGCCTGGGTTACACCAGGAGAGAACAGTAGTATATGTGTCTGGGTTACACCAGGAGAGAACAGTAGTATATGTGCCTGGGTTACACCAGGAGAGAACAGTAGTGTATATGGGGTACACCAGGAGAGAGTAGTAGTGTATGTACCTGGATTACACCAGGAGAGAACAGTAGTATAAATACCTGAGTTACACCAGGAGAGAGCAGTAGTGTATGTACCTGGGTTACACCAGGAGAGAACAGTAGTACATGTGCCTGGGTTACACCAGGAGAGAACAGTAGTATATGTGCCTGGGTTACACCAGGAGAGAACAGAAGTATATGTGCCTGGGTTACACCAGGAGATTACAGTAGTATATGTGCCTGGGTTACACCAGGAGAGAACAGTAGTATATATGTGTTACACCAGGAGAGAGCAGTAGTGTATGTGCTTGGGTTACACCAGGAGAGAACAGTAGTATATATGGGTTACACCAGGAGAGAGCAGTAGTGTATGTGCCTGGGTTACACCAGGAGAGAGCAGTAGTGTATGTGCCTGGGTTACACCAGGAGAGAACAGTAGTATATGTGCCTGGGATACACCAGGAGAGAACAGTAGTATATGTGCCTGGGTTACACCAGGAGAGAACAGTAGTGTATGTGCCTGGGTTACACCAGGAGAGAACAGTAGTATATATGGGTTACACCAGGAGAGAGCAGTAGTGTATGTGCCTGGGTTACACCAGGATAGAGCAGTAGTGTATGTACCTAGGTTACACCAGGAGAGAACAGTAGTATAAATACCTGGGTTACACCAGGAGAGAGCAGTAGTGTATGTACCTGGGTTACACCAGGAGAGAACAGTAGTATATGTGCCTGGGTTACACCAGGAGAGAACAGTAGTATATGTGCCTGGGTTACACCAGGAGAGAACAGTAGTGTATGTGCCTGGGTTACACCAGGAGAGAACAGTAGCATATATGGGTTACACCAGGAGAGAACAGTAGTGTATGTGCCTGGGTTACACCAGGAGAGAACAGTAGTGTATGTGCCTGGGTTACACCAGGAGAGAACAGTAGTGTATGTGCCTGGGTTACACCAGGAGAGAACAGTAGTATATGTGCCTGGGTTACTCCAGGAGTGAACAGTAGTATATGTGCCTGGGTTACACCAGGAGAGAGCAGTAGTATATGTGCCTGGGTTACACCAGGAAAGAACAGTAGTATATATGTGCCTGGGTTACACCAAAAGAGAGCAGTAGTGTATGTGCCTGGGTTACACCAGGAGAGAACAGTAATACATGTGCCTGGGTTACACCAGGAGAGAACAGTACTATATGTGCCTGGGTTACACCAGGAGAGAACAGTAGTATATGTGCCTGGGTTACACCAGGAGAGAACAGTAGTGTATGTGCCTGGGTTACACCAGGAGAGAACAGTAGTGTATGTGCCTGTGTTACACCAGGAGAGAACAGTAGTGTATGTGCCTGGGTTACACCAGGAGAGAACAGTAGTGTATGTGCCTGGGTTACACCAGGAGAGAACAGTAGTATATGTGCCTGGGTTACACCAGGAGAGAACAGTAGTATATGTGCCTGGGTTACACCAGGAGAGAACAGTAGTGTATGTGCCTGGGTTACACCAGGAGAGAACAGTAGCATATATGGGTTACACCAGGAGAGAACAGTAGTGTATGTGCCTGGGTTACACCAGGAGAGAACAGTAGTGTATGTGCCTGGGTTACACCAGGAGAGAACAGTAGCATATATGGGTTACACCAGGAGAGAACAGTAGTGTATGTGCCTGGGTTACACCAGGAGAGAACAGCAGTATATGTGCCTGGGTTACACCAGGAGAGAACAGCAGTATATGTGCCTAGGTTACACCAGGAGAGAACAGTAGTGTATGTGCCTGGGTTACACCAGGAGAGAACAGCAGTATATGTGCCTGGGTTACACCAGGAGAGAACAGTAGTGTATGTGCCTGGGTTACACCAGGAGAGAACAGTAGTGTATGTGCCTGGGTTACACCAGGAGAGAACAGTAGTGTATGTGCCTGGGTTACACCAGGAGAGAACAGTAGTGTATGTGCCTGGGTTACACCAGGAGAGAGCAGTAGTGTATGTGCCTGGGTTACACCAGGAGAGAGCAGTAGTGTATGTGCCTGGGTTACACCAGGAGAGAGCAGTAGTGTATGTGCCTGGGTTTCACCAGGAGAGAACAGTAGTGTATGTGCCTGGGTTACACCAGGAGAGAACAGTAGTGTATGTGCCTGGGTTACACCAGGAGAGAACAGTAGTATATGTGCCTGGGTTACACCAGGAGAGAACAGTAGTGTATGTGCCTGGGTTACACCAGGAGAGAACAGTAGTGTATGTGCCTGGGTTACACCAGGAGAGAACAGTAGTGTATGTGCCTGGGTTACACCAGGAGAGAACAGTAGTGTATGTGCCTGGGTTACACCAGGAGAGAACAGTAGTGTATGTGCCTGGGTTACACCAGGAGAGAACAGTAGTGTATGTGCCTGGGTTACACCAGGAGAGAACAGTAGTATATGTGCCTGGGTTACACCAGGAGAGAACAGTAGTATATGTGCCTGGGTTACACCAGGAGAGAACAGTAGTATATGTGCCTGGGTTACACCAGGAGAGAACAGTAGTATATGTGCCTGGGTTACACCAGGAGAGAACAGTAGTATATGTGCCTGGGTTACACCAGGAGAGAACAGTAGTATATGTGCCTGGGTTACACCAGGAGAGAACAGTAGTATATGTGCCTGGGTTACACCAGGAGAGAACAGTAGTGTATGTGCCTGGGTTACACCAGTAGAGAACAGTAGTGTATGTGCCTGGGTTAAACCAGGAGAGAACAGTAGTGTATGTACCTGGGTTACACCAGGAGAGAACAGTAGTGTATGTGCCTGGGTTACACCAGGAGAGAACAGTAGTGTATGTGCCTGGGTTACACCAGGAGAGAGCAGTAGTAGTTTTGCCTGGGTTACGCCAGGAGAGAACAGTAGTACATGTGCCTGGGTTACACCAGGAGAGAACAGTAGTATATGTGCCTGGGTTACACCAGGAGAGAACAGTAGTGTATGTGCCTGGGTTACACCAGGAGAGAACAGTAGTGTATGTGCCTGGGTTACACCAGGAGAGAACAGTAGTATATATGGGTTACACCAGGAGAGAACAGTAGTGTATGTGCCTGGGTTACACCAGGAGAGAACAGTAGTATATGTGCCTGGGTTACACCAGGAGAGAACAGTAGTATATGTGCCTGGGTTACACCAGGAGAGAACAGCAGTATATGTGCCTGGGTTACACCAGGAGAGAACAGTAGTGTATGTGCCTGGGTTAAACCAGGAGAGAACAGTAGTGTATGTACCTGTTTTACACCAGGAGAGAACAGTAGTGTATGTGCCTGGGTTACACCAGGAGAGAACAGTAGTGTATGTGCCTGGGTTACACCAGGAGAGAACAGTAGTATATGTGCCTGGGTTACACCAGGAGAGAACAGTAGTACATGTGCCTGGGTTACACCAGGAGAGAACAGAAGTGTATGTGCCTGGGTTACACCAGGAGAGAACAGTAGTGTATGTACCTGGGTTATACCAGGAGAGAGCAGTAGTATATGTGCCTGGGTTACACCAGAAGAGAGAACAGTAGTATATGTACCAGGGTTACATCAGGAGAGAACAGTAATATATGTGCCTGGGTTACACCAGGAGAGAACAGTAGTGTATGTGCCTGGGTTACACCAGGAGATTACAGTAGTATATGTGCCTGGGTTACACCAGGAGAGAACAGTAGTATATATGGGTTACACCAGGAGAGAACAGTAGTGTATGTGCTTGGGTTACACCAGGAGAGAACAGTAGTATATATGGGTTACACCAGGAGAGAACAGTAGTATATGTGCCTGGGTTACACCAGGAGAGAACAGTAGTATATGTGCCTGGGTTACACCAGGAGAGAACAGTAGTGTATGTGCCTGGGTTACACCAGGAGAGAACAGTAGTATATGTGCCTGGGTTACACCAGAAGAGAGAACAGTAGTATATGTACCAGGGTTACACCAGGAGAGAACAGTAGTATATGCGCCTGGGTTACACCAGGAGAGAGAACAGTAGTATATGCGCCTGGGTTACACCAGGAGAGAACAGTAGTATATGTGCCTGGGTTACACCAGGAGAGAACAGTAGTATATGTGCCTGGGTTACACCAGGAGAGAACAGTAGTGTATGTGCCTGGGTTACACCAGGAGAGAACAGTAGTGTATGTGCCTGGGTTACACCAGGAGAGAACAGTAGTGTATGTACCTGGGTTACACCAGGAGAGAACAGTAGTGTATGTGCCTGGGTTACACCAGGAGACAACAGTAGTGTATGTGCCTGGGTTACACCAGGAGAGAACAGTAGTGTATGTGCCTGGGTTACACCAGGAGAGAACAGTAGTGTATGTGCCTTGTTTACACCAGGAGAGAGCAGTAGTCTATGTGCCTGGGTTACACCAGGAGAGAACAGTATTGTATGTGCCTGGGTTACACCAGGAGAGAACAGTAGTATATGTACCTGGGTTACACCAGGAGAGAACAGTAGTATATGTACCTGGGTTACACCAGGAGAGAACAGTAGTATATGTACCTGGGTTACACCAGGAGAGAACAGTAGTGTATGTGCCTGGGTTACACCAGGAGAGAACAGTAGTATATGTGCCTTGATTACACCAGGAGAGAACAGTAGTGTATGTGCCTGGGTTACACCAGGAGAGAACAGTAGTGTATGTGCCTGGGTTACACCAGGAGAGAACAGTAGTGTATGTGCCTGGGTTACACCAGGAGAGAACAGTAGTGTATGTGCCTGGGTTACACCAGGAGAGAACAGTAGTATATATGTGCCTGGGTTACACCAGGAGAGAACAGTAGTGTATGTGCCTGGGTTACACCAGGAGAGAACAGTAGTATATATGGGTTACACCAGGAGAGAGCAGTAGTGTATGTGCCTGGGTTACACCAGGAGAGAACAGTAGTATATATGTGCCTGGGTTACACCCGGAGAGAACAGTAGTGTATGTGCCTGGGTTACACCAGGAGAGAACAATAGTATATATTGGTTACACCAGGAGACAGCAGTAGTGTATGTGCCTGGGTTACACCAGGAGAGAACAGTAGTATATGTACCTGGGTTACACCAGGAGAGAACAGTAGTGTATGTGCCTGGGTTACACCAGGAGATAACAGTAGTGTATGTGCCTGGGTTACACCAGGAGAGAACAGTAGTATATATGTGCCTGGGTTACACCAGGAGAGAACAGTAGTGTATGTGCCTGGGTTACACCAGGAGAGAACAGTAGTGTATGTGCCTGGGTTACACCAGGAGAGAACAGCAGTATATGTGCCTGGGTTACACCAGGAGAGAACAGCAGTATATGTGCCTGGGTTACACCAGGAGAGAACAGTAGTGTATGTGCCTGGGTTACACCAGGAGAGAACAGTAGTGTATGTGCCTGGGTTACACCAGGAGAGAACAGTAGTGTATGTGCCTGGGTTACACCAGGAGAGAACAGTAGTATATGTGCCTTGATTACACCAGGAGAGAACAGTAGTGTATGTGCCTGGGTTACACCAGGAGAGAACAGTAGTGTATGTGCCTGGGTTACACCAGGAGAGAACAGTAGTATATGTACCTGGGTTACACCAGGAGAGAACAGTAGTGTATGTGCCTGGGTTACACCAGGAGAGAACAGTAGTGTATGTGCCTGGGTTACACCAGGAGAGAACAGTAGTATATATGTGCCTGGGTTACACCAGGAGAGAACAGTAGTGTATGTGCCTGGGTTACACCAGGAGAGAACAGTAGTATATATGGGTTACACCAGGAGAGAGCAGTAGTGTATGTGCCTGGGTTACACCAGGAGAGAACAGTAGTATATATGTGCCTGGGTTACACCCGGAGAGAACAGTAGTGTATGTGCCTGGGTTACACCAGGAGAGAACAATAGTATATATGGGTTACACCAGTAGACAGCAGTAGTGTATGTGCCTGGGTTACACCAGGAGAGAAAAGTAGTATATGTACCTGGTTTACACCAGGAGAGAACAGTAGTGTATGTGCCTGGGTTACACCAGGAGATAACAGTAGTGTATGTGCCTGGGTTACACCAGGAGAGAACAGTAGTGTATGTGCCTGGGTTAAACCAGGAGAGAACAGTAGTGTATGTACCTGGGTTACACCAGGAGAGAACAGTAGTGTATGTGCCTGGGTTACACCAGGAGAGAACAGTAGTGTATGTGCCTGGGTTACACCAGGAGAGAGCAGTAGTAGTTTTGCCTGGGTTACGCCAGGAGAGAAAAGTAGTACATGTGCCTGGGTTACACCAGGAGAGAACAGTAGTATATGTGCCTGGGTTACACCAGGAGAGAACAGTAGTGTATGTGCCTGGGTTACACCAGGAGAGAACAGTAGTGTATGTGCCTGGGTTACACCAGGAGAGAACAGTAGTATATATGGGTTACACCAGGAGAGAACAGTAGTGTATGTGCCTGGGTTACACCAGGAGAGAACAGTAGTATATGTGCCTGGGTTACACCAGGAGAGAACAGTAGTATATGTGCCTGGGTTACACCAGGAGAGAACAGCAGTATATGTGCCTGGGTTACACCAGGAGAGAACAGTAGTGTATGTGCCTGGGTTAAACCAGGAGAGAACAGTAGTGTATGTACCTGTTTTACACCAGGAGAGAACAGTAGTATATGTGCCTGGGTTACACCAGGAGAGAACAGTAGTGTATGTGCCTGGGTTACACCAGGAGAGAGCAGTAGTAATTTTGCCTGGGTTACGCCAGGAGAGAACAGTAGTACATGTGCCTGGGTTACACCAGGAGAGAACAGTAGTATATGTGCCTGGGTTACACCAGGAGAGAACAGAAGTGTATGTGCCTGGGTTACACCAGGAGAGAACAGTAGTGTATGTACCTGGGTTACACCAGGAGAGAGCAGTAGTATATGTGCCTGGGTTACACCAGAAGAGAGAACAGTAGTATATGTACCAGGGTTACATCAGGAGAGAACAGTAATATATGTGCCTGGGTTACACCAGGAGAGAACAGTAGTGTATGTGCCTGGGTTACACCAGGAGAGAACAGTAGTATATGTGCCTGGGTTACACCAGGAGAGAACAGTAGTATATGTGCCTGGGTTACACCAGGAGAGAACAGTAGTGTATGTGCCTGGGTTACACCAGGAGAGAACAGTAGTATATGTGCCTGGGTTACACCAGGAGAGAACAGTAGTATATGTGCCTGGGTTACACCAGAAGAGAGAACAGTAGTATATGTACCAGGGTTACACCAGGAGAGAACAGTAGTATATGCGCCTGGGTTACACCAGGAGAGAGAACAGTAGTATATGCGCCTGGGTTACACCAGGAGAGAACAGTAGTATATGTGCCTGGGTTACACCAGGAGAGAACAGTAGTATATGTGCCTGGGTTACACCAGGAGAGAACAGTAGTGTATGTGCCTGGGTTACACCAGGAGAGAACAGTAGTGTATGTGCCTGGGTTACACCAGGAGAGAACAGTAGTGTATGTACCTGGGTTACACCAGGAGAGAACAGTAGTGTATGTGCCTGGGTTACACCAGGAGAGAACAGTAGTGTATGTGCCTGGGTTACACCAGGAGAGAACAGTAGTGTATGTGCCTGGGTTACACCAGGAGAGAACAGTAGTGTATGTGCCTTGTTTACACCAGGAGAGAGCAGTAGTCTATGTGCCTGGGTTACACCAGGAGAGAACAGTATTGTATGTGCCTGGGTTACACCAGGAGAGAACAGTAGTATATGTACCTGGGTTACACCAGGAGAGAACAGTAGTATATGTACCTGGGTTACACCAGGAGAGAACAGTAGTATATGTACCTGGGTTACACCAGGAGAGAACAGTAGTGTATGTGCCTGGGTTACACCAGGAGAGAACAGTAGTATATGTGCCTTGATTACACCAGGAGAGAACAGTAGTGTATGTGCCTGGGTTACACCAGGAGAGAACAGTAGTGTATGTGCCTGGGTTACACCAGGAGAGAACAGTAGTATATGTACCTGGGTTACACCAGGAGAGAACAGTAGAGTATGTGCCTGGGTTACACCAGGAGAGAACAGTAGTGTATGTGCCTGGGTTACACCAGGAGAGAACAGTAGTATATATGTGCCTGGGTTACACCAGGAGAGAACAGTAGTGTATGTGCCTGGGTTACACCAGGAGAGAACAGTAGTATATATGGGTTACACCAGGAGAGAGCAGTAGTGTATGTGCCTGGGTTACACCAGGAGAGAACAGTAGTATATATGTGCCTGGGTTACACCCGGAGAGAACAGTAGTGTATGTGCCTGGGTTACACCAGGAGAGAACAATAGTATATATGGGTTACACCAGGAGACAGCAGTAGTGTATGTGCCTGGGTTACACCAGGAGAGAACAGTAGTATATGTACCTGGGTTACACCAGGAGAGAACAGTAGTGTATGTGCCTGGGTTACACCAGGAGATAACAGTAGTGTATGTGCCTGGGTTACACCAGGAGAGAACAGTAGTATATATGTGCCTGGGTTACACCAGGAGAGAACAGTAGTGTATGTGCCTGGGTTACACCAGGAGAGAACAGTAGTGTATGTGCCTGGGTTACACCAGGAGAGAACAGCAGTATATGTGCCTGGGTTACACCAGGAGAGAACAGCAGTATATGTGCCTGGGTTACACCAGGAGAGAACAGTAGTGTATGTGCCTGGGTTACACCAGGAGAGAACAGTAGTGTATGTGCCTGGGTTACACCAGGAGAGAACAGTAGTGTATGTGCCTGGGTTACACCAGGAGAGAACAGTAGTATATGTGCCTTGATTACACCAGGAGAGAACAGTAGTGTATGTGCCTGGGTTACACCAGGAGAGAACAGTAGTGTATGTGCCTGGGTTACACCAGGAGAGAACAGTAGTATATGTACCTGGGTTACACCAGGAGAGAACAGTAGTGTATGTGCCTGGGTTACACCAGGAGAGAACAGTAGTATATGTGCCTTGATTACACCAGGAGAGAACAGTAGTGTATGTGCCTGGGTTACACCAGGAGAGAACAGTAGTGTATGTGCCTGGGTTACACCAGGAGAGAACAGTAGTATATGTACCTGGGTTACACCAGGAGAGAACAGTAGTGTATGTGCCTGGGTTACACCAGGAGAGAACAGTAGTGTATGTGCCTGGGTTACACCAGGAGAGAACAGTAGTATATATGTGCCTGGGTTACACCAGGAGAGAACAGTAGTGTATGTGCCTGGGTTACACCAGGAGAGAACAGTAGTATATATGGGTTACACCAGGAGAGAGCAGTAGTGTATGTGCCTGGGTTACACCAGGAGAGAACAGTAGTATATATGTGCCTGGGTTACACCCGGAGAGAACAGTAGTGTATGTGCCTGGGTTACACCAGGAGAGAACAATAGTATATATGGGTTACACCAGGAGACAGCAGTAGTGTATGTGCCTGGGTTACACCAGGAGAGAACAGTAGTATATGTACCTGGGTTACACCAGGAGAGAACAGTAGTGTATGTGCCTGGGTTACACCAGGAGATAACAGTAGTGTATGTGCCTGGGTTACACCAGGAGAGAACAGTAGTATATATGTGCCTGGGTTACACCAGGAGAGAACAGTAGTGTATGTGCCTGGGTTACACCAGGAGAGAACAGTAGTGTATGTGCCTGGGTTACACCAGGAGAGAACAGCAGTATATGTGCCTGGGTTACACCAGGAGAGAACAGCAGTATATGTGCCTGGGTTACACCAGGAGAGAACAGTAGTGTATGTGCCTGGGTTACACCAGGAGAGAACAGTAGTGTATGTGCCTGGGTTACACCAGGAGAGAACAGTAGTGTATGTGCCTGGGTTACACCAGGAGAGAACAGTAGTATATGTGCCTTGATTACACCAGGAGAGAACAGTAGTGTATGTGCCTGGGTTACACCAGGAGAGAACAGTAGTGTATGTGCCTGGGTTACACCAGGAGAGAACAGTAGTATATGTACCTGGGTTACACCAGGAGAGAACAGTAGTGTATGTGCCTGGGTTACACCAGGAGAGAACAGTAGTGTATGTGCCTGGGTTACACCAGGAGAGAACAGTAGTATATATGTGCCTGGGTTACACCAGGAGAGAACAGTAGTGTATGTGCCTGGGTTACACCAGGAGAGAACAGTAGTATATATGGGTTACACCAGGAGAGAGCAGTAGTGTATGTGCCTGGGTTACACCAGGAGAGAACAGTAGTATATATGTGCCTGGGTTACACCCGGAGAGAACAGTAGTGTATGTGCCTGGGTTACACCAGGAGAGAACAATAGTATATATGGGTTACACCAGGAGACAGCAGTAGTGTATGTGCCTGGGTTACACCAGGAGAGAACAGTAGTATATGTACCTGGGTTACACCAGGAGAGAACAGTAGTGTATGTGCCTGGGTTACACCAGGAGATAACAGTAGTGTATGTGCCTGGGTTACACCAGGAGAGAACAGTAGTATATATGTGCCTGGGTTACACCAGGAGAGAACAGTAGTGTATGTGCCTGGGTTACACCAGGAGAGAACAGTAGTATATATGCCTGGGTTACACCAGGAGAGAACAGCAGTATATGTGCCTGGGTTACACCAGGAGAGAACAGCAGTATATGTGCCTGGGTTACACCAGGAGAGAACAGCAGTATATGTGCCTCGGTTACACCAGGAGAGAACAGTAGTGTATGTGCCTGGGTTACACCAGGAGAGAACAGTAGTGTATGTGCCTGGGTTACACCAGGAGAGAACAGTAGTGTATGTGCCTGGGTTACACCAGGAGAGAACAGTAGTGTATGTGCCTGGGTTACACCAGGAGAGAACAGTAGTGTATGTGCCTGGGTTACACCAGGAGAGAACAGTAGTGTATGTGCCTGGGTTACACCAGGAGAGAGCAGTAGTGTATGTGCCTGGGTTACACCAGGAGAGAGCAGTAGTGTATGTGCCTGGGTTACACCAGGAGAGAGCAGTAGTGTATGTACCTGGGTTTCACCAGGAGAGAACAGTAGTGTATGTGCCTGGGTTACACCAGGAGAGAACAGTAGTATATGTGCCTGGGTTACACCAGGAGAGAACAGTAGTGTATGTGCCTGGGTTACACCAGGAGAGAACAGTAGTGTATGTGCCTGGGTTACACCAGGAGAGAACAGTAGTGTATGTGCCTGGGTTACACCAAGAGAGAACAGTAGTGTATGTGCCTGGGTTTCACCAGGAGAGAACAGTAGTATATGTGCCTGGGTTACACCAGGAGAGAACAGTAGTATATGTGCCTGGGTTACACCAGGAGAGAACAGTAGTGTATGTGCCTGGGTTACACCAGGAGAGAACAGTAGTGTATGTGCCTGGGTTACACCAGGAGAGAACAGTAGTGTATGTGCCTGGGTTACACCAGGAGAGAACAGTAGTGTATGTGCCTGGGTTACACCAGGAGAGAACAGTAGTATATGTGCCTGGGTTACACCAGGAGAGAACAGTAGTATATGTGCCTGGGTTACACCAGGAGAGAACAGTAGTGTATGTGCCTGGGTTACACCAGGAGAGAACAGTAGTGTATGTGCCTGGGTTAAACCAGGAGAGAACAGTAGTGTATGTACCTGGGTTACACCAGGAGAGAACAGTAGTGTATGTGCCTGGGTTACACCAGGAGAGAACAGTAGTGTATGTGCCTGGGTTACACCAGGAGAGAGCAGTAGTAGTTTTGCCTGGGTTACGCCAGGAGAGAACAGTAGTACATGTGCCTGGGTTACACCAGGAGAGAACAGTAGTATATGTGCCTGGGTTACACCAGGAGAGAACAGTAGTGTATGTGCCTGGGTTACACCAGGAGAGAACAGTAGTGTATGTGCCTGGGTTACACCAGGAGAGAACAGTAGTGTATGTACCTGGGTTATACCAGGAGAGAGCAGTAGTATATGTGCCTGGGTTACACCAGAAGAGAGAACAGTAGTATATGTACCAGGGTTACACCAGGAGAGAACAGTAATATATGTGCCTGGGTTACACCAGGAGAGAACAGTAGTGTATGTGCCTGGGTTACACCAGGAGAGAACAGTAGTATATGTGCCTGGGTTACACCAGGAGAGAACAGTAGTATATGTGCCTGGGTTACACCAGGAGAGAACAGTAGTGTATGTGCCTGGGTTACACCAGGAGAGAACAGTAGTGTATGTGCCTGGGTTACACCAGGAGAGCACAGTAGTATATGTACCTGAGTTATACCAGGAGAGAACAGTAGTATATGTGCCTGGGTTACACCAGAAGAGAGAACAGTAGTATATGCACCAGGGTTACACCAGGAGAGAACAGTAGTATATGCGCCTGGGTTACACCAGGAGAGAGAACAGTAGTATATGCGCCTGGGTTACACCAGGAGAGAACAGTAGTATATGTGCCTGGGTTACACCAGGAGAGAACAGTAGTATATGTGCCTGGGTTACACCAGGAGAGAACAGTAGTGTATGTGCCTGGGTTACACCAGGAGAGAACAGTAGTATATGTGCCTGGCTTAGACCAGGAGAGAACAGTAGTATATGTGCCTGGGTTACACCAGGAGAGAACAGTAGTATATGTGCCTGGGTTACACCAGGAGAGAGCAGTAGTGTATGTGCCTGGGTTACACGAGGAGAGAACAGCAGTATATGTGCCTGGGTTACACCAGGAGAGAGCTGTAGTATATGTGCCTGGGTTACACCAGGAGAGAACAGTAGTATATGTGCCTGGGTTTCACCAGGAGAGAACAGTAGTATATGTGCCTGGGTTACACCAGGAGAGAACAGTAGTATATGTGCCTGGGTTACACCAGGAGAGAACAGTAGTGTATATGGGTTACACCAGGAGAGAGTAGTAGTGTATGTACCTGGGTTACACCAGGAGAGAACAGTAGTATAAATACCTGGGTTACACCAGGAGAGGGCAGTAGTATATGTGCCTGGGTTACACCCGGAGAGAACAGTAGTGTATGTGCCTGGGTTACACCAGGAGAGAACAGTAGTATATATGGGTTACACCAGGAGAGAGCTGTAGTGTATGTGCCTGGGTTACACCAGGAGAGAACAGTAGTATATGTACCTGGGTTACACCAGGAGAGAACAGTAGTGTATGTGCCTGGGTTACACCAGGAGATAACAGTAGTGTATGTGCCTGGGTTACACCAGGAGAGAACAGTAGTATATATGTGCCTGGGTTACACCAGGAGAGAACAGTAGTGTATGTGCCTGGGTTACACCAGGAGAGAACAGTAGTATATATGGGTTACACCAGGAGAGAGCAGTAGTGTATGTGCCTGGGTTACACCAGGAGAGAACAGTAGTATATATGTGCCTGGGTTACACCCGGAGAGAACAGTAGTGTATGTGCCTGGGTTACACCTGGAGAGAACAGTAGTATATGTGCCTGGGTTACACCAGGAGAGAGCAGTAGTATATGTTCCTGGGTTTCACCAGGAGAGAACAGTAGTATATGTGCCTGGGTTACACCAGGAGAGAACAGTAGTTTATGTGCCTGGGTTACACCAGGAGAGAACAGTAGTATATGTGCCTGGGTTACACCCGGAGAGAACAGTAGTATATGTGCCTGGGTTACACCAGGAGAGAACAGTAGTATATGTGCCTGGGTTACACCAGGAGAGAACAGTAGTGTATGTGCCTGGGTTACACCAGGAGAGAACAGCAGTGTATGTGCCTGGGTTACACCAGGAGAAAACAGCAGTGTATGTGCCTGGGTTACACCAAGAGAGAACAGTAGTATATGTGCCTGGGTTTCACCAGGAGAGAACAGTAGTATATGTGCCTGGGTTACACCAGGAGAGAACAGTAGTATATGTGCCTGGGTTACACCAGGAGAGAACAGTAGTATATGTGCCTGGGTTACACCAGGAGAGAACAGTAGTATATGTGCCTGGGTTACACCAGGAGAGAACAGTAGTGTATGTGCCTGGGTTACACCAGGAGAGAACAGTAGTGTATGTGCCTGGGTTACACCAGGAGAGAACAGTAGTGTATGTACCTGGGTTACACCAGGAGAGAACAGTAGTGTATGTGCCTGGGTTACACCAGGAGAGAACAGTAGTGTATGTGCCTGCGTTACACCAGGAGAGAGCAGTAGTATTTTTGCCTGGGTTACACCAGGAGAGAACAGTAGTACATGTGCCTGGGTTACACCAGGAGAGAACAGTAGTATATGTGCCTGGGTTACACCAGGAGAGAACAGTAGTGTATGTGCCTGGGTTACACCAGGAGAGAACAGTAGTGTATGTGCCTGGGTTACACCAGGAGAGAACAGTAGTGTATGTACCTGGGTTATACCAGGAGAGAGCAGTAGTATATGTGCCTGGGTTACACCAGAAGAGAGAACAGTAGTATATGTACCAGGGTTACACCAGGAGAGAACAGTAATATATGTGCCTGGGTTACACCAGGAGAGAACAGTAGTGTATGTGCCTGGGTTACACCAGGAGAGAGCAGTAGTATATGTGCCTGGGTTACACCAGGAGAGAACAGTAGTGTATGTGCCTGGGTTACACCAGGAGAGAACAGTAGTATATGTGCCTGGGATACACCAGGAGAGAACAGTAGTATATGTGCCTGGGTTACACCAGGAGAGAACAGTAGTGTATGTGCCTGGGTTACACCAGGAGAGAACAGTAGTATATGTGCCTGGGTTACACCAGGAGAGAACAGTAGTATATGTGCCTGGGTTACACCAGGAGAGAACAGTAGTGTATGTGCCTGGGTTACACCAGGAGAGAACAGTAGTGTATGTGCCTGGGTTACACCAGGAGAGAACAGTAGTATATGTACCTGAGTTATACCAGGAGAGAACAGTAGTATATGTACCTGGGTTTCACCAGGAGAGAACAGTAGTATATGTGCCTGGGTTACACCAGGAGAGAACAGTAGTTTATGTGCCTGGGTTACACCCGGAGAGAACAGTAGTATATGTGCCTGGGTTACACCCGGAGAGAACAGTAGTATATGTGCCTGGGTTACACCAGGAGAGAACAGTAGTATATGTGCCTGGGTTACACCAGGAGAGAACAGTAGTGTATGTGCCTGGGTTACACCAGGAGAGAACAGTAGTGTATGTGCCTGGGTTACACCAGGAGAGAACAGTAGTGTATGTACCTGGGTTACACCAAGAGAGAAAAGTAGTATATGTGCCTGGGTTTCACCAGGAGAGAACAGTAGTATATGTGCCTGGGTTACACCAGGAGAGAACAGTAGTATATGTGCCTGGGTTACACCAGGAGAGAACAGTAGTATATGTGCCTGTGTTACACCAGGAGAGAACAGTAGTGTATGTGCCTGGGTTACACCAGGAGAGAACAGTAGTATATATGCCTGGGTTACACCAGGAGAGAACAGTAGTGTATGTGCCTGGGTTACACCAGGAGAGAACAGTAGTGTATGTACCTGGGTTACACCAGGAGAGAACAGTAGTGTATGTACCTGGGTTACACCAAGAGAGAACAGTAGTATATGTGCCTGGGTTACACCAGGAGAGAACAGTAGTATATGTGCCTGGGTTACACCAGGAGAGAACAGTAGTACATGTGCCTGGGTTACACCAGGAGAGAACAGTAATACATGTGCCTGGGTTACTTATGGAGAGAACAGTAGTATATGTGCCTGGGTTACACCAGGAGAGAACAGTAGTATATGTGCCTGGGTTACACCAGGAGAGAACAGTAGTATATGTGCCTGGGTTTCACCAGGAGAGAACAGTAGTATATGTGCCTGGGTTACACCAGGAGAGAACAGTAGTATATGTGCCTGGTTTACACCAGGAGAGAACAGTAGTGTATATGGGTTACACCAGGAGAGAGTAGTAGTGTATGTACCTGGGTTACACCAGGAGAGAACAGTAGTATAAATACCTGGGTTACACCAGGAGAGAACAGTAGTATATATGGGTTACACCAGGAGAGAGCAGTAGTGTATGTGCCTGGGTTACACCAGGAGAGAACAGTAGTATATATGTGCCTGGGTTACACCCGGAGAGAACAGTAGTGTATGTGCCTGGGTTACACCAGGAGAGAACAGTAGTATATATGGGTTACACCAGGAGACAGCAGTAGTGTATGTGCCTGGGTTACACCAGGAGAGAACAGTAGTATATGTACCTGGGTTACACCAGGAGAGAACAGTAATGTATGTGCCTGGGTTACACCAGGAGATAACAGTAGTGTATGTGCCTGGGTTACACCAGGAGAGAACAGTAGTATATATGTGCCTGGGTTACACCAGGAGAGAACAGTAGTGTATGTGCCTGGGTTACACCAGGAGAGAACAGTAGTGTATGTGCCTGGGTTACACCAGGAGAGAACAGCAGTATATGTGCCTGGGTTACACCAGGAGAGAACAGTAGTGTATGTGCCTGGGTTACACCAGGAGAGAGCAGTAGTCTATGTGCCTGGGTTACACCAGGAGAGAACAGTATTGTATGTGCCTGGGTTACACCAGGAGAGAACAGTAGTATATGTACCTGGGTTACACCAGGAGAGAACAGTAGTGTATGTGCCTGGGTTACACCAGGAGAGAACAGTAGTATATATGTGCCTGGGTTACACCAGGAGAGAACAGTAGTGTATGTGCCTGGGTTACACCAGGAGAGAACAGTAGTGTATGTGCCTGGGTTACACCAGGAGAGAACAGTAGTGTATGTGCCTGGGTTACACCAGGAGAGAACAGTAGTGTATGTGCCTGGGTTACACCAGGAGAGAACAGTAGTGTATGTGCCTGGGTTACACCAGGAGAGAGCAGTAGTCTATGTGCCTGGGTTACACCAGGAGAGAACAGTATTGTATGTGCCTGGGTTACACCAGGAGAGAACAGTAGTATATGTACCTGGGTTACACCAGGAGAGAACAGTAGTATATGTACCTGGGTTACACCAGGAGAGAACAGTAGTGTATGTGCCTGGGTTACACCAGGAGAGAACAGTAGTATATGTGCCTTGATTCCACCAGGAGAGAACAGTAGTGTATGTGCCTGGGTTACACCAGGAGAAAACAGCAGTGTATGTGCCTGGGTTACACCAAGAGAGAACAGTAGTATATGTGCCTGGGTTTCACCAGGAGAGAACAGTAGTATATGTGCCTGGGTTACACCAGGAGAGAACAGTAGTATATGTGCCTGGGTTACACCAGGAGATAACAGTAGTGTATGTGCCTGGGTTACACCAGGAGAGAACAGTAGTATATATGTGCCTGGGTTACACCAGGAGAGAACAGTAGTGTATGTACCTGGGTTACACCAGGAGAGAACAGTAGTGTATGTGCCTGGGTTACACCAGGAGAGAACAGTAGTGTATGTGCCTGGGTTACACCAGGAGAGAGCAGTAGTAGTTTTGCCTGGGTTACGAAAGGAGAGAACAGTAGTACATGTGCCTGGGTTACACCAGGAGAGAACAGTAGTATATGTGCCTGGGTTACACCAGGAGAGAACAGTAGTGTATGTGCCTGGGTTACACCAGGAGAGAACAGTAGTGTATGTGCCTGGGTTACACCAGGAGAGAACAGTAGTGTATGTACCTGGGTTATACCAGGAGAGAGCAGTAGTATATGTGCCTGGGTTACACCAGAAGAGAGAACAGTAGTATATGTACCAGGGTTACACCAGGAGAGAACAGTAATATATGTGCCTGGGTTACACCAGGAGAGAACAGTAGTGTATGTGCCTGGGTTACACCAGGAGAGAACAGTAGTATATGTGCCTGGGTTACACCAGGAGAGAACAGTAGTATATGTGCCTGGGTTACACCAGGAGAGAACAGTAGTGTATGTGCCTGGGTTACACCAGGAGAGAACAGTAGTGTATGTGCCTGGGTTACACCAGGAGAGCACAGTAGTATATGTACCTGAGTTATACCAGGAGAGAACAGTAGTATATGTGCCTGGGTTACACCAGAAGAGAGAACAGTAGTATATGCACCAGGGTTACACCAGGAGAGAACAGTAGTATATGCGCCTGGGTTACACCAGGAGAGAGAACAGTAGTATATGCGCCTGGGTTACACCAGGAGAGAACAGTAGTATATGTGCCTGGGTTACACCAGGAGAGAACAGTAGTATATGTGCCTGGGTTACACCAGGAGAGAACAGTAGTGTATGTGCCTGGGTTACACCAGGAGAGAACAGTAGTATATGTGCCTGGCTTAGACCAGGAGAGAACAGTAGTATATGTGCCTGGGTTACACCAGGAGAGAACAGTAGTATATGTGCCTGGGTTACACCAGGAGAGAGCAGTAGTGTATGTGCCTGGGTTACACGAGGAGAGAACAGCAGTATATGTGCCTGGGTTACACCAGGAGAGAGCTGTAGTATATGTGCCTGGGTTACACCAGGAGAGAACAGTAGTATATGTGCCTGGGTTTCACCAGGAGAGAACAGTAGTATATGTGCCTGGGTTACACCAGGAGAGAACAGTAGTATATGTGCCTGGGTTACACCAGGAGAGAACAGTAGTGTATATGGGTTACACCAGGAGAGAGTAGTAGTGTATGTACCTGGGTTACACCAGGAGAGAACAGTAGTATAAATACCTGGGTTACACCAGGAGAGGGCAGTAGTATATGTGCCTGGGTTACACCCGGAGAGAACAGTAGTGTATGTGCCTGGGTTACACCAGGAGAGAACAGTAGTATATATGGGTTACACCAGGAGAGAGCTGTAGTGTATGTGCCTGGGTTACACCAGGAGAGAACAGTAGTATATGTACCTGGGTTACACCAGGAGAGAACAGTAGTGTATGTGCCTGGGTTACACCAGGAGATAACAGTAGTGTATGTGCCTGGGTTACACCAGGAGAGAACAGTAGTATATATGTGCCTGGGTTACACCAGGAGAGAACAGTAGTGTATGTGCCTGGGTTACACCAGGAGAGAACAGTAGTATATATGGGTTACACCAGGAGAGAGCAGTAGTGTATGTGCCTGGGTTACACCAGGAGAGAACAGTAGTATATATGTGCCTGGGTTACACCCGGAGAGAACAGTAGTGTATGTGCCTGGGTTACACCTGGAGAGAACAGTAGTATATGTGCCTGGGTTACACCAGGAGAGAGCAGTAGTATATGTTCCTGGGTTTCACCAGGAGAGAACAGTAGTATATGTGCCTGGGTTACACCAGGAGAGAACAGTAGTTTATGTGCCTGGGTTACACCAGGAGAGAACAGTAGTATATGTGCCTGGGTTACACCCGGAGAGAACAGTAGTATATGTGCCTGGGTTACACCAGGAGAGAACAGTAGTATATGTGCCTGGGTTACACCAGGAGAGAACAGTAGTGTATGTGCCTGGGTTACACCAGGAGAGAACAGCAGTGTATGTGCCTGGGTTACACCAGGAGAAAACAGCAGTGTATGTGCCTGGGTTACACCAAGAGAGAACAGTAGTATATGTGCCTGGGTTTCACCAGGAGAGAACAGTAGTATATGTGCCTGGGTTACACCAGGAGAGAACAGTAGTATATGTGCCTGGGTTACACCAGGAGAGAACAGTAGTATATGTGCCTGGGTTACACCAGGAGAGAACAGTAGTATATGTGCCTGGGTTACACCAGGAGAGAACAGTAGTGTATGTGCCTGGGTTACACCAGGAGAGAACAGTAGTGTATGTGCCTGGGTTACACCAGGAGAGAACAGTAGTGTATGTACCTGGGTTACACCAGGAGAGAACAGTAGTGTATGTGCCTGGGTTACACCAGGAGAGAACAGTAGTGTATGTGCCTGCGTTACACCAGGAGAGAGCAGTAGTATTTTTGCCTGGGTTACACCAGGAGAGAACAGTAGTACATGTGCCTGGGTTACACCAGGAGAGAACAGTAGTATATGTGCCTGGGTTACACCAGGAGAGAACAGTAGTGTATGTGCCTGGGTTACACCAGGAGAGAACAGTAGTGTATGTGCCTGGGTTACACCAGGAGAGAACAGTAGTGTATGTACCTGGGTTATACCAGGAGAGAGCAGTAGTATATGTGCCTGGGTTACACCAGAAGAGAGAACAGTAGTATATGTACCAGGGTTACACCAGGAGAGAACAGTAATATATGTGCCTGGGTTACACCAGGAGAGAACAGTAGTGTATGTGCCTGGGTTACACCAGGAGAGAACAGTAGTGTATGTGCCTGGGTTACACCAGGAGAGAACAGTAGTATATGTGCCTGGGTTACACCAGGAGAGAACAGTAGTATATGTGCCTGGGTTACACCAGGAGAGAACAGTAGTGTATGTGCCTGGGTTACACCAGGAGAGAACAGTAGTGTATGTGCCTGGGTTACACCAGGAGAGAGCAGTAGTATATGTGCCTGGGTTACACCAGGAGAGAACAGTAGTGTATGTGCCTGGGTTACACCAGGAGAGAACAGTAGTATATGTGCCTGGGATACACCAGGAGAGAACAGTAGTATATGTGCCTGGGTTACACCAGGAGAGAACAGTAGTGTATGTGCCTGGGTTACACCAGGAGAGAACAGTAGTATATGTGCCTGGGTTACACCAGGAGAGAACAGTAGTATATGTGCCTGGGTTACACCAGGAGAGAACAGTAGTGTATGTGCCTGGGTTACACCAGGAGAGAACAGTAGTGTATGTGCCTGGGTTACACCAGGAGAGAACAGTAGTATATGTACCTGAGTTATACCAGGAGAGAACAGTAGTATATGTACCTGGGTTTCACCAGGAGAGAACAGTAGTATATGTGCCTGGGTTACACCAGGAGAGAACAGTAGTTTATGTGCCTGGGTTACACCCGGAGAGAACAGTAGTATATGTGCCTGGGTTACACCCGGAGAGAACAGTAGTATATGTGCCTGGGTTACACCAGGAGAGAACAGTAGTATATGTGCCTGGGTTACACCAGGAGAGAACAGTAGTGTATGTGCCTGGGTTACACCAGGAGAGAACAGTAGTGTATGTGCCTGGGTTACACCAGGAGAGAACAGTAGTGTATGTACCTGGGTTACACCAAGAGAGAAAAGTAGTATATGTGCCTGGGTTTCACCAGGAGAGAACAGTAGTATATGTGCCTGGGTTACACCAGGAGAGAACAGTAGTATATGTGCCTGGGTTACACCAGGAGAGAACAGTAGTATATGTGCCTGTGTTACACCAGGAGAGAACAGTAGTGTATGTGCCTGGGTTACACCAGGAGAGAACAGTAGTATATATGCCTGGGTTACACCAGGAGAGAACAGTAGTGTATGTGCCTGGGTTACACCAGGAGAGAACAGTAGTGTATGTACCTGGGTTACACCAGGAGAGAACAGTAGTGTATGTACCTGGGTTACACCAAGAGAGAACAGTAGTATATGTGCCTGGGTTACACCAGGAGAGAACAGTAGTATATGTGCCTGGGTTACACCAGGAGAGAACAGTAGTACATGTGCCTGGGTTACACCAGGAGAGAACAGTAATACATGTGCCTGGGTTACTTATGGAGAGAACAGTAGTATATGTGCCTGGGTTACACCAGGAGAGAACAGTAGTATATGTGCCTGGGTTACACCAGGAGAGAACAGTAGTATATGTGCCTGGGTTTCACCAGGAGAGAACAGTAGTATATGTGCCTGGGTTACACCAGGAGAGAACAGTAGTATATGTGCCTGGTTTACACCAGGAGAGAACAGTAGTGTATATGGGTTACACCAGGAGAGAGTAGTAGTGTATGTACCTGGGTTACACCAGGAGAGAACAGTAGTATAAATACCTGGGTTACACCAGGAGAGAACAGTAGTATATATGGGTTACACCAGGAGAGAGCAGTAGTGTATGTGCCTGGGTTACACCAGGAGAGAACAGTAGTATATATGTGCCTGGGTTACACCCGGAGAGAACAGTAGTGTATGTGCCTGGGTTACACCAGGAGAGAACAGTAGTATATATGGGTTACACCAGGAGACAGCAGTAGTGTATGTGCCTGGGTTACACCAGGAGAGAACAGTAGTATATGTACCTGGGTTACACCAGGAGAGAACAGTAATGTATGTGCCTGGGTTACACCAGGAGATAACAGTAGTGTATGTGCCTGGGTTACACCAGGAGAGAACAGTAGTATATATGTGCCTGGGTTACACCAGGAGAGAACAGTAGTGTATGTGCCTGGGTTACACCAGGAGAGAACAGTAGTGTATGTGCCTGGGTTACACCAGGAGAGAACAGCAGTATATGTGCCTGGGTTACACCAGGAGAGAACAGTAGTGTATGTGCCTGGGTTACACCAGGAGAGAGCAGTAGTCTATGTGCCTGGGTTACACCAGGAGAGAACAGTATTGTATGTGCCTGGGTTACACCAGGAGAGAACAGTAGTATATGTACCTGGGTTACACCAGGAGAGAACAGTAGTGTATGTGCCTGGGTTACACCAGGAGAGAACAGTAGTATATATGTGCCTGGGTTACACCAGGAGAGAACAGTAGTGTATGTGCCTGGGTTACACCAGGAGAGAACAGTAGTGTATGTGCCTGGGTTACACCAGGAGAGAACAGTAGTGTATGTGCCTGGGTTACACCAGGAGAGAACAGTAGTGTATGTGCCTGGGTTACACCAGGAGAGAACAGTAGTGTATGTGCCTGGGTTACACCAGGAGAGAGCAGTAGTCTATGTGCCTGGGTTACACCAGGAGAGAACAGTATTGTATGTGCCTGGGTTACACCAGGAGAGAACAGTAGTATATGTACCTGGGTTACACCAGGAGAGAACAGTAGTATATGTACCTGGGTTACACCAGGAGAGAACAGTAGTGTATGTGCCTGGGTTACACCAGGAGAGAACAGTAGTATATGTGCCTTGATTCCACCAGGAGAGAACAGTAGTGTATGTGCCTGGGTTACACCAGGAGAAAACAGCAGTGTATGTGCCTGGGTTACACCAAGAGAGAACAGTAGTATATGTGCCTGGGTTTCACCAGGAGAGAACAGTAGTATATGTGCCTGGGTTACACCAGGAGAGAACAGTAGTATATGTGCCTGGGTTACACCAGGAGAGAACAGTAGTATATGTGCCTGGGTTACACCAGGAGAGAACAGTAGTATATGTGCCTGGGTTACACCAGGAGAGAACAGTAGTGTATGTGCCTGGGTTACACCAGGAGAGAACAGTAGTGTATGTGCCTGGGTTACACCAGGAGAGAACAGTAGTGTATGTACCTGGGTTACACCAGGAGAGAACAGTAGTGTATGTGCCTGGGTTACACCAGGAGAGAACAGTAGTGTATGTGCCTGGGTTACACCAGGAGAGAGCAGTAGTATTTTTGCCTGGGTTACACCAGGAGAGAACAGTAGTACATGTGCCTGGGTTACACCAGGAGAGAACAGTAGTATATGTGCCTGGGTTACACCAGGAGAGAACAGTAGTGTATGTGCCTGGGTTACACCAGGAGAGAACAGTAGTGTATGTGCCTGGGTTACACCAGGAGAGAACAGTAGTGTATGTACCTGGGTTATACCAGGAGAGAGCAGTAGTATATGTGCCTGGGTTACACCAGAAGAGAGAACAGTAGTATATGTACCAGGGTTACACCAGGAGAGAACAGTAATATATGTGCCTGGGTTACACCAGGAGAGAACAGTAGTGTATGTACCTGGGTTACACCAAGAGAGAACAGTAGTATATGTGCCTGGGTTTCACCAGGAGAGAACAGTAGTATATGTGCCTGGGTTACACCAGGAGAGAACAGTAGTATATGTGCCTGGGTTACACCAGGAGAGAACAGTAGTATATGTGCCTGTGTTACACCAGGAGAGAACAGTAGTGTATGTGCCTGGGTTACACCAGGAGAGAACAGTAGTATATGTGCCTGGGTTACACCAGGAGAGAACAGTAGTGTATGTGCCTGGGTTACACCAGGAGAGAACAGTAGTGTATGTACCTGGGTTACACCAGGAGAGAACAGTAGTGTATGTACCTGGGTTACACCAAGAGAGAACAGTAGTATATGTGCCTGGGTTACACCAGGAGAGAACAGTAGTATATGTGCCTGGGTTACACCAGGAGAGAACAGTAGTACATGTGCCTGGGTTACACCAGGAGAGAACAGTAATACATGTGCCTGGGTTACTTATGGAGAGAACAGTAGTATATGTGCCTGGGTTACACCAGGAGAGAACAGTAGTATATGTGCCTGGGTTACACCAGGAGAGAACAGTAGTATATGTGCCTGGGTTTCACCAGGAGAGAACAGTAGTATATGTGCCTGGGTTACACCAGGAGAGAACAGTAGTATATGTGCCTGGGTTACACCAGGAGAGAACAGTAGTATATGTGCCTGGGTTACACCAGGAGAGAACAGTAGTGTATATGGGTTACACCAGGAGAGAGTAGTAGTGTATGTACCTGGGTTACACCAGGAGAGAACAGTAGTATAAATACCTGGGTTACACCAGGAGAGGGCAGTAGTATATGTGCCTGGGTTACACCAGGAGAGAACAGTAGTGTATGTGCCTGGGTTACACCAGGAGAGAACAGTAGTATATATGGGTTACACCAGGAGAGAGCAGTAGTGTATGTGCCTGGGTTACACCAGGAGAGAACAGTAGTATATGTGCCTGGGTTACACCAGGAGAGAACAGTAGTGTATGTGCCTGGGTTACACCAGGAGAGAGAACAGTAGTATATGCGCCTGGCTTACACCAGGAGAGAACAGTAGTATATGCGCCTGGGTTACACCAGGAGAGAACAGTAGTGTATGCGCCTGGGTTACACCAGGAGAGAACAGTAGTGTATGCGCCTGGGTTACACCAGGAGAGAACAGTAGTATATGTGCCTGGGTTACACCAGGAGAGAACAGTAGTATATGCGCCTGGGTTACACCAGGAGAGAACAGTAGTATATGTGCCTGGGTTACACCAGGAGAGAACAGCATTGTATGTGCCTGGGTTACACCAGGAGAGAACAGTAGTATATGTGCCTGGGTTACACCAGGAGAGAACAGTAGTGTATGTGCCTGGGTTACACCAGGAGAGAACAGTAGTGTATGTGCCTTGGTTACACCAGGAGAGAACAGTAGTGTATGTACCTGGGTTACACCAGGAGAGAACAGTAGTATATGGGCCTGGGTTACACCAGGAGAGAACAGTAGTATATGAGCCTGGGTTACACCAGGAGAGAACAGTAGTGTATGTGCCTGGGTTACACCAGGAGAGAACAGTAGTATATGTGCCTGGGTTACACCAGGAGAGAACAGTAGTATATGTGCCTGGGTTACTTGGGATCCATCCCTATCCGAATAAAAATGAGGAAATGTAGCTACATAGGGTAATGCCTATTAAAGATGGTGCTAGTTAGTAGAGCCATGTTCTTAAAAGCTAAGCTTGGATAATAAGTCTTTTTTGTAGTCCCTGTAAAAAGATATAATGGGGAGAGATGTAAGAAACCCTGAAACTGTGTCAGCTACACGCGGATACTTGCGAGATCCCGCGCATGCTCATTGGAGCCGGCCGGGACTGAAACAGAGCGCATCAGCACTAGGTAGGCATCAGCACTGTAGCGGGAATCGCCAGAGGGGGGGTGTTATCGCTCCCCCTCTCCGGCCGATGAGATGCTGATACATCTCATCAGTAGTGCTTCCTCGGTAAAGAGGCGAAGCAGGAAGCGATATAGCGGCATGTTAAGTGACACTATAATACACCTACCCCACTGTAAGCTCCTCTGGAGCAGTGAGTGATGTGAATGATAATAGGAGGGGTTGTTATTAGTAATGAAATCACTATCTCCTAGCAGTGGTGACGTGCTCCTTACAGTAACAGAATGGTTGTACAATTATATAGATAGGGCACTCTGCTAAACTAACTATGAATATAGCAAAACCAAACTTTTATTAATCATTCACATGTAGTTAAAATGGACTTACTGAGATCACCAAGAAGACATACAATGCAAAGTGCAGGAATGTGAGGGGGGGATGGAGAATAGGGGTGGATGTGGGATGGATAGGGGGGAATGTGGGATAGGGGGGAGATGTGGGATAGGGGGGAATGTGGGATAGGGGGGAATGTGGGATAGAGGGGAATGTGGGATAGAGGGGAATGTGGGGTGGGGGGATGTGGGATGGATAGGGGGGAATGTGGGATAGGGGGGAGATGTGGGATAGGGGGGAATGTGGGATAGGGGGAGATGTGGGATAGGGTGGAATGTGGGATAGGGTGGAATGTGGGATAGAGGGGAATGTGGGATAGAGGGGAATGTGGGATAGAGGGGAATGTGGGATAGGGGGGAATGTGGGATAGGGGGGAATGTGGGATGGATAGGGGGGAATGTGGGATGGATAGGGGGGAATGTGGGATAGGGGGGAATGTGGGATAGGGGGAGATGTGGGATAGAGGGGAATGTGGGATTAATAGGGGGGAATGTGGGATAGAGGGGAATGTGGGATGAATAGGGGGGAATGTGGGATAGGGGGAGATGTGGGATAGGGGGAATGTGGGATAGGGGGAATGTGGGATAGGGGGGAATGTGGGATAGGGGGGAATGTGGGATAGGGGGAATGTGGGATAGAGGGGAATGTGGGATAGAGGGGAATGTGGGATGAATAGGGGGGAATGTGGAATAGGGGGGAATGTGGAATAGGGGGAATGTGGGATAGGGGGGAATGTGGGATAGGGGGGAATGTGGGATAGGGGGAGATGTGGGATAGGGGGAGATGTGGGATAGGGTGGAATGTGGGATAGGGGGGAATGTGAGATAGGGGGAATGTGGGATAGGGGGGAATGTGGGATAGGGGGAGATGTGAGATAGAGGGGAATGTGAGATAGAGGGGAATGTGAGATAGAGGGGAATGTGAGATAGAGGGGAATGTGGGATAGGGGGGAATGTGGGATAGGAGGATATGTGGGATAGGGGGGAATGTGGGATAGGGGGGAATGTGGGAAAGGGGGGAATGTGGGAAAGGGGGGAATGTGGGATAGAGGGGAATGTGGGATTGGGGGGAATGTGAGATAGGGGGGAATGTGGGATAGGGGGGAATGTGGGATAGGGGAAGATGTGGGATAGGGGAAGATGTGGGATAGGGGGGAATGTGGGATAGGAGATGTGGGATAGGAGGAGATGTGGGATAGGGGAAGATGTGGGATAGGGGGGAGTGTGGGATAGGGGGGAATGTGGGATAGGGGGAGTGTGGGATTGGGGGGAGTGTGGGATAGGGGGGAGCGTAGGATAGGGGGGATGTGGGGGATTGTGGGATGTGGGGGGAATGTGGGATAGGGGGGAATGTGGGATAGGGGGAATGTGGGATGAATAGGGGGGAATGTGGGATGAATAGGGGGGAATGCGGGATAGGGGGGAATGTGGGATAGGGGGGAATGTGGGATAGGGGGGAATGTGGGATAGAGGGGAATGTGGGATGGGGGAATGTGGGATAGGGGGAATGTGGGATAGGGGGTAATGTGGGATAGGAGGAGATGTGGGATAGGGGAAGATGTGGGATAGGGGGGAGTGTGGGATAGGGGGGAATGTGGGATAGGAGGAGATGTGGGATAGGGGAAGATGTGGGATAGGGGAAGATGTGGGATAGGGGGGAGTGTGGGAAAGGGGGGAATGTGGGATAGGGGGAGTGTGGGATTGGGGGGAGTGTGGGATAGGGGGGAGCGTGGGATAGGGGGGATGTGGGGGATTGTGGGATGTGGGGGGAATGTGGGATAGGGGGAATGTGGGATAGGGGGGAATGTGGGATAGGGGAAGATGTGGGATAGGGGGGAGTGTGGGATAGGGGGGAATGTGGGATAGGAGGAGATGTGGCATAGGGGAAGATGTGGGATAGGGGAAGATGTGGGATAGGGGGGAATGTGGGATAGGGGGGAATGTGGGATAGGGGGAGTGGGATTGGGGGGAGTGTGGGATAGCGGGGAGCGTAGGATAGGGGGGATGTGGGGGATTGTGGGATGTGGGGGGAATGTGGGATAGGGGGAATGTGGGATAGGGGGGAATGTGGGATAGAGGGGAGTGTGGGATAAGGGGGGATGTGTGGGATAGGGGGGATGTGGGGGGAATGTGGGATAGGGGGAATGTGGGATAGTGGGGAATGTGTTATGGGGGAATGTGGGATAGAGGGGACTGTGGGATAGGGGGGATGTGTGGGATAGGGGGGATGTGGGGGGAATGTGGGATAGGGGGAATGTGGGATGTGGGGAATGTGTTATGGGGGAATGTGGGATAGAGGGGACTGTGGGATGTGGGGGAATGTGGGATAGGGAGGATGTTGGATAGGGGGGATGTGGGGGAATGTGGGATAGGGGGGAATGTGGGATTGGGGGAATGTGGGATAGGAGGAGATGTGGGATAGGGGGGAGTGTGGGATAGGGGAGAATGTGGGATAGGAGGAGATGTGGGATAGGGGAAGATGTGGGATAGGGGGGAGTGTGGGATAGGGGGGAATGTGGGATAGGGGGAGTGTGGGATTGGAAGTAGTGTGGGATAGGGGGGAGCGTGGGATAGGGGGGAGCGTGGGGGATTGTGGGATGTGGGGGGAATGTGGGATTGGGGGGAATGTGGGATAGGGGGGAATGTGGGATAGAGGGGAGTGTGGGATAGGGGGGATGTGTGGGATAGGGGGGATAGGGGGGATGTGGGGGGAATGTGGGATAGGGGGAATGTGGGATAGTGGGGAATGTGTGATGAGGGAATGTGGGATAGAGGGGAGTGTGGGATAGGGGGGATGTGTGGGATAGGGGGGATGTGGGGGGAATGTGGGATAGCGGGAATGTGGGATAGGGAGGATGTGGGATAGGGGGGACATGGGATAGGGGGGATGTGGGGGAATGTGGGATAGGGAGGATGTTGGATAGGGGGGATGTGGGGGAACATGGGATAGGGGGGAATGTGGGATAATGGGGATGTGGAATGTGGAATTGGGGGGGATGTGGGGGAATGTGGGATGGGGGATGTGGGATAGGGGGGATATGGGATAGGGAGGGATGTGGGATAGGGGGGAATATGGGATAGGGGGAGTGTGGGATTGGGAGGAGTGTGGGATTGGGAGGAGTGTGGGATAGGGGGGAGCGTGGGATAGGGGGAATGTGGGATAGGGGGAAATGTGGGATAGGGGGAATGTGGGATTGGGGGAAATGTGGGATAGGGGGGAATGTGGGATAGGGGGGAGTGTGGGATAGGGGGGAGTGTGGGATAGGGGGGAGTGTGGGATAAGAGGGATGTGTGGGATAGGGGGGATGTGGGGGGAATGTGGGATAGGGGGAATATGGGATAGGGAGGATGTGGGATAGGGGGGATGTGGGATAGGGGGGATGTGGGGGAATGTGGGATAGGGAGGATGTTGGATAGGGGGGATGTGGGGGAATGTGGGATAGGGGGCAATGTGGGATAGGGAGGATGTGGAATAGGGGGGATGTGGGGGAATGTGGGATGGGGGGATGTGGGATAGGGGGGGATGTGGGATAGGGAGGGATGTGGGATAGGGAGGATGTGGGATAGGGAGGATGTGGGATAGGGGGGATGTGGGATAGGGGGGATGTGGGATACTGGGGCACCAATGTCATCTATAGGGAATGAGGGGGCTCTGATGGCATGTAAAGGGGCAATCAGAAGGTATTTAAAGAGATTGAGTTAGCATCTAAAGGGCATGAGGGGGCTCTGGTAGCATATAAACAAGCATGAGGGGGCACCAATGTCATCTATAGGGAATGAGGGGGCTCTGATAGCATATAAACAAGCATGAGGGGGACAACATTGTCATCTTTAGGGAATGAGGGGGCACTGATAGCATATAAACAAGCATATAAAGGGCATGAGGGGGCTCTGATAGCATATAAACAAGCATGAGGGGGCACCAATGTCATCTATAGGGAATGAGAGGGCTCTGATAGCATATAAACAAGCATGAGGGGGCACCATTGTCATCTATAGGGAATGTGGGGGCTCTGATAGAATATAAACAAGCATGAGGGGGGCAACAATATCATCTATAGGCAATGAGGGGGCTCTGATAGCATATAAACAAGCATGAGGGGGCACCATTGTCATCTATAGGGAATGAGCGGGCACTGATGGCATATAAACAAGCATGAGGGGGCACCATTGTCATCTATTGGGAATGAGGGGGCTCTGATAGCATATAAACAAGCATGAGGGGGCACCATTGTCATCTATAGGGAATGAGGGGGCTCTGATAGCATATAAACAAGCATGAGGGGGCACCAATGTCATCTATAGGGAACGAGGGGGCACTGAAAGCATATAAACAAGCATGAGGGGGCACCATTGTCATCTATAGGGAATGAGGGGGCTCTGATAGCATATAAACAAGCATGAGGGGGCACCAATGTCATCTATAGGGAACGAGGGGGCACTGAAAGCATATAAACAAGTATGAGGGGGCACCATTGTCATCTATAGGGAATGAGGGGGCTCTGATAGCATATAAACAAGCATGAGGGGGCACCAATGTCATCTATAGGGAATGAGGGGCTCTGATAGCATATAAACAAGCATGAGGGGGCACCATTGTCATCTATAGGGAATGAGGGGGCTCTGGTAGCATATAAACAAGCATGAGGGGGCACCATTGTCATCTATAGGGAATGAGGGGGCTCTGATGGCATATAAACAAGCATGAGGGGGCACCATTGTCATCTATAGGGAATGAGGGGGCTCTGATAGCATATAAACAAGCATGAGGGGGCACCAATGTCATCTATAGGGAATGAGGGGCTCTGATAGCATATAAACAAGCATGAGGGGGCACCATTGTCATCTATAGGGAATGAGCGGGCTCTGATAGCATATAAACAAGCATGAGGGGGCACCAATGTCATCTATAGGGAATGAGGGGGCTCTGATAGCATATAAACAAGCATGAGGGGGCACCAATGTCATCTATAGGGAATGAGGGGGCTCTGATATCATATAAACAAGCATGAGGGGGCACCATTGTCATCTATAGGGAATGAGGGGGCTCTGATAGCATATAAACAAGGATGAGGGGGCACCATTGTCATCTATTGGGAATGAGGGGGCTCTGATAGCATATAAACAAGCATGAGGGGGCACCATTGTCATCTATAGGGAATGAGGGGGCTCTGATAGCATATAAACAAGCATGATTGGGCACCAATGTCATCTATAGGGAACGAGGGGGCACTGAAAGCATATAAACAAGCATGAGGGGGCACCATTGTCATCTATAGGGAATGAGGGGGCTCTGATAGCATATAAACAAGCATGAGGGGGCACCAATGTCATCTATAGGGAATGAGGGGCTCTGATAGCATATAAACAAGCATGAGGGGGCACCAATGTCATCTATAGGGAATGAGGGGGCTCTGATATCATATAAACAAGCATGAGGGGGCACCATTGTCATCTATAGGGAATGAGGGGGCTCTGATAGCATATAAACAAGGATGAGGGGGCACCATTGTCATCTATTGGGAATGAGGGGGCTCTGATAGCATATAAACAAGCATGAGGGGGCACCATTGTCATCTATAGGGAATGAGGGGGCTCTGATAGCATATAAACAAGCATGATTGGGCACCAATGTCATCTATAGGGAACGAGGGGGCACTGAAAGCATATAAACAAGCATGAGGGGGCACCATTGTCATCTATAGGGAATGAGGGGGCTCTGATAGCATATAAACAAGCATGAGGGGGCACCAATGTCATCTATAGGGAATGAGGGGCTCTGATAGCATATAAACAAGCATGAGGGGGCACCATTGTCATCTATAGGGAATGAGGGGGCTCTGATAGCATATAAACAAGCATGAGAGGGCACCATTGTCATCTATAGGGAATGAGGGGGCTCTGATGGCATATAAACAAGCATGAGGGGGCACCATTGTCATCTATAGGGAATGAGGGGGCTCTGATAGCATATAAACAAGCATGAGTGGGCACCATTGTCATCTATAGGAAATGAGGGGGCTCTGATAGCATATAAACAAGCATGAGGGGGCACCAATGTCATCTATAGGGAATGAGGGGGCTCTGATAGCATATAAATAAGCATGAGGGGGCACCATTGTCATCTATAGGGAATGAGGGGGCTCTGATAGCATATAAACAAGCATGAGGGGGCACCATTGTCATCTATAGGGAATGAGTGGGCACTGATGGCATATAAACAAGCATGAGGGGGGTACCATTGTCATCTATAGGGAATGAGGGGGCTCTTATGGCATATAAACAAGCATGAGGGGGGCACCATTGTCATCTATAGGGAATGAGGGGGCTCTGATAGCATATAAACAAGCATGAGGGGGCACCAATGTCATCTATAGGGAATGAGGGGGCTCTGATAGCATATAAACAAGCATGAGGGGGCACCATTGTCATCTATAGGGAATGAGGGGGCTCTGATGGTATATAAACAAGCATGAGGGGGCACCATTGTCATCTATAGGGAATGAGGGGGTTCTGATAGCATATAAACAAGGATGAGGGGGCACCATTGTCATCTATTGGGAATGAGGGGGCTCTGATCGCATATAAACAAGCATGAGGGGGCACCATTGTCATCTATAGGGAATGAGGGGGCTCTGATAGCATATAAACAAGCATGAGGGGGCACCAATGTCATCTATAGGGAACGAGGGGGCACTGAAAGCATATAAACAAGTATGAGGGGGCACCATTGTCATCTATAGGGAATGAGGGGGCTCTGATAGCATATAAACAAGCATGAGGGGGCACCAATGTCATCTATAGGGAATGAGGGGCTCTGATAGCATATAAACAAGCATGAGGGGGCACCATTGTCATCTATAGGGAATGAGGGGGCTCTGATAGCATATAAACAAGCATGAGGGGGCACCATTGTCATCTATAGGGAATGAGGGGGCTCTGATGGCATATAAACAAGCATGAGGGGGCACCATTGTCATCTATAGGGAATGAGGGGGCTCTGATAGCATATAAACAAGCATGAGGGGGCACCAATGTCATCTATAGGGAACGAGGGGGCACTGAAAGCATATAAACAAGCATGAGGGGGCACCATTGTCATCTATAGGGAATGAGGGGGCTCTGATAGCATATAAACAAGCATAAGGGGGCACCAATGTCATCTATAGGGAATGAGGGGGCACTGAAAACATATAAACAAGTATGAGGGGGCACCATTGTCATCTATAGGGAATGAGGGGGCTCTGATAGCATATAAACAAGCATGAGGGGGCACCAATGTCATCTATAGGGAATGAGGGGCTCTGATAGCATATAAACAAGCATGAGGGGGCACCATTGTCATCTATAGGGAATGAGGGGGCTCTGGTAGCATATAAACAAGCATGAGGGGGCACCAATGTCATCTATAGGGAATGAGGGGGCTCTGATAGCATATAAACAAGCATGAGGGGGCACCAATGTCATCTATAGGGAATGAGGGGGCTCTGATAGCATATAAACAAGCATGAGGGGGCACCATTGTCATCTATAGGGAATGAGGGGGCTCTGATAGCATATAAACAAGGATGAGGGGGCACCATTGTCATCTACTGGGAATGAGGGGGCTCTGATAGCATATAAACAAGCATGAGGGGGCACCATTGTCATCTATAGGGAATGAGGGGGCTCTGATAGCATATAAACAAGCATGATTGGGCACCAATGTCATCTATAGGGAACGAGGGGGCACTGAAAGCATATAAACAAGCATGAGGGGGCACCATTGTCATCTATAGGGAATGAGGGGGCTCTGATAGCATATAAACAAGCATGAGGGGGCACCAATGTCATCTATAGGGAATGAGGGGCTCTGATAGCATATAAACAAGCATGAGGGGGCACCATTGTCATCTATAGGGAATGAGGGGGCTCTGATAGCATATAAACAAGCATGAGAGGGCACCATTGTCATCTATAGGGAATGAGGGGGCTCTGATGGCATATAAACAAGCATGAGGGGGCACCATTGTCATCTATAGGGAATGAGGGGGCTCTGATAGCATATAAACAAGCATGAGGGGGCACCAATGTCATCTATAGGGAATGAGGGGGCACTGATAGCATATAAACAAGCATGAGGGGGCACCATTGTCATCTATAGGGAATGAGGGGGCTCTGATAGCATATAAACAAGCATGAGGGGGCACCAATGTCATCTATAGGGAATGAGGGGGCTCTGATAGCATATAAACAAGCATGAGGGGTCACCATTGTCATCTATAGGGAATGAGGGGCCTCTGATAGCATATAAACAAGCATGAGGGGGCACCATTGTCATCTATAGGGAATGAGGGGGCACTGATAGCATATAAACAAGCATGAGGGGGGCACCAATGTCATCTATAGGGAATGAGGGGGAACTGATAGCATATAAACAAGCATGAGGGGGGCACCATTGTCATCTATAGGGAATGAGGGGGCTCTTTTTTTTATAGTGGTAACATAATAGTGTGACAATGCCTCCTGTCAAGGAATATGAAGAGGTGGTAACCCTAATAGCTAGGGATGAGCGGGTTCGGATTTCTGAAATCCGAACCCCCCCCCCCCGATCCGAGTCGGGAACAGAGTCCGGCTCGGGTTTTCCCGCCTGACTCGGAACTGAAATCGAGGCAAAACGTCATCATCCGCCTTCTGGATCTCGCGGGTTTTGGATACTATAAAAGGTCCTCGCGTTGGTGCCATTTTTCACTCCAGCTGTGGTCAGTGAAAAGGGAGGTTGGGAGCTAGGGCTGGCTGGGCTGTGTTGTGATGCTGTTGTCCATAGGGGCTGGCTGGGCTGTGTTGTGCTGCTGTTGTCCATAGGGGCTGGCTGGGCTGTGTTGTGCTGCTGTTGTCCATAGGGGCTGGCTGGGCTGTGTTGTGCTGCTTTTGTCCATAGGGGCTGGCTGGGCTGTGTTGTGCTGCTGTCATAGGGGCTGGCTGGGCTGTGTTGTGCTGCTGTTGTCCATAGGGGCTGGCTGGGCTGTGTTGTGCTGCTGTTGTCCATAGGGGCTGGCTGGGCTGTGTTGTGCTGCTGTCATAGGGGCTGGTTGGGCTGTGTTGTGCTGCTGTCATATGGGCTGGCTGGGCTGTGTTGTGCTGCTGTCATAGGGGCTGGCTGGGCTGTGTTGTACTGCTGTCATAGGGGCTGGCTGGGCTGTGTTGTGCTGCTGTCATAGGGGCTGGCTGGGCTGTGTTGTGCTGCTGTTGTCCATAGGGGCTGGCTGGGCTGTGTTGTGCTGCTGTTGTCCATAGCGGCTGGCTGGGCTGTGTTGTGCAGTCAGTTGTCCATAGGGGCTGTGTCCACTCCAAAGTCTATAGGGGCTGGCTGGACTGTGTTGTGCAGTGTCCCATAAAGGCTGTAGTACTAAAGGGGTGCTGTAGTGCTGTAGTCCAGGGGGTGATCTGTGCATCAGGGGTGCTCCCCCAAAGTGCACTCCAAAAATTTTTTTTTAAAATATACATTTTGTGTGTTTGTGAATTGTGTGCGCAGTAGCAGCACGTGCATCAACAAAGTAGTGCCAAGCATGCGCCTGTGTCATACGTAAAGGGCGGGCTGGCTTGACCGTTAAAGGGTGCTGTAACCCCCAAAGTGCACTCCAAACAAAATAAAAACTTATTTTCTGTGTTGTGGATTGTGTATGCTGTAACCGCACGTGCATCAACAAAGGAGCAGCGCCAAGCGTGCGCCTGTTTCCCATAAGTAAAGGGCCGGCTGGCTCATCTCTTTAAGGGTGGTGTAACCCCCAAAGTGCGCTCCACAAAAAATAAACAATTCTTCTTTTCTGTGTTGTGAATTGTGTGCGCTGTAGCCTCACGTCCATCAACAAAGGAGCAGCACCAAGCATGCGCCTGTGTTATAAGTCTGTTAAAGGGTGGTGTAACCCTCAAAGTGCACTCCACAAAAAATAAACAATTCTTCCTTTTATTCTGTGTTTGTGTGCGAAATGTATGCACAGTAGCCACACGTGCATCAACAAAGGAGCAGCGCCAAGTGTGCGCCTGTGTCATAAGTCTGTTAAAGGGTGGTGTAACCCCCAAAGTGCACTCCAACAAAAGTAAAAAAATCTTCTTTTCTGTGTTGTGAATTGTGTGTGCTGTAGCCGCACGTGCATCAACTAAGTAGCAGCGCCAATCGTGCGCCTGTGTCATAAATCAAGGGCCAGCTAGCTCGTCTGTTGAAGGGTGGTGTAACCACAAAGTGCTCCAAAAAATAAAAAAATACTTTTTTTCTGTGTTTGTGACTTCTGTGCGCTGTAGCCGCACGTGCATCAACACAGTAGCAGCGCCAAGCGTGCGCCTGTGTCATAAATCAAGGGCCGGTTTGGACATCTGGTCCGGACTGAAGGACGTGCCAACAATTTCTGACATGTCTACTGTCACTGCATATGATACTGTCACCACTGACAGAATGGTGGAGGATTACATCGGTGACAGCATCCAAGTAGGCATGTCAGACAGTCTGTACCTGTACTGGCAGGAAAAAGAGGCAATTTGGAGGCCCCTGTACAAACTGACTCTATTTTACCTGAGTTGCCCCCCCTCCAGTGTGTACTCCGAAAGAGTGTTTAGTGCAGCCGGGAACCTTGTCAGCGAAAGGCATAGGAGGTTGCTTCCAAAAAATGTGAAGAATATGATGTTCATAAAAATGAATTATCAACTCTTCCAGGGAGACCAGCCTCCAGAACGTACAGAGGGACCTGTGGTGGTGGATTCCAGCGGGGACGAGTTAATACTCTGTGAGGATGAGGATGTACACACTGAAGAGGGTGAGGAATCGGTGGATGAGGAGGATGAGGATGACATCTTGCCTCCGTAGAGCCAGTTTGTGCAGGGACAGATTAATTGCCAGCTTGTTTTGTGGGGGCCCAAACGAACCAATCATTTCAGCCACAGTCATGTGGCAGACCCTGGCGCTGAAATGATTGGTTTGTTAAAGTGTGCATGTCCTGTTTATACAACATAAGGGTGGGTGGGAGGGCCCAAGGACAATTCCATCTTGCGCCTCTTTTTTTTCTTTGCATTATGTACAGTTTGGGGCCTAGTTTTTCAAACTGCCATCCTGTCTGCCACTGCAGGGTCACTCCTAGATGGACCACGTGTTTGTGCCGCCCACTCGTGTCGCTTAGCATAGTCATCCAGCTACCTCGGTGCAACCTTTTGGACATAAAAACACTATTGTGAGGTGTGAGGTGTTCAGAAAAGACTGGAAATTAGTGGAAATTAAGGTTATTGAGGGTAATAATAGCATAGGAGCAGAAAAACCCACAAATTATGTGATTTTAGCTGTTTTTATGCTTTTTTTCAAAAAAATACAGATCCAAAACACAAAACCCAGAACCCAGAACGAAAAAAACGGAAGGGTGGTTTTGGCAAAACCAATCCAGATCCAAAACATGAAGAAAGATCCAGATCCAAAACCAAAACACGAAAAGTGGCCGGTGCACACCCCTAGTAATAACAAGTACTACTGTCAGTAGAAACAGACCAATTTGCCAAAAGACAGAGTTTCCACAGTGTTGTGTATGTTTAGGCTCATTCCTTTCCCTTCCATGTAGTTCTATCCCATCCATCGATGACCCAAAGTTACTTTTTACCCCTTATAATTTCTGTCAACACAATAACCGCAGAAAAGTCACTTTCAAACCATGTGTAGCATACAGTTGTCATAGGAATCGTCCTCTCCTGTCTGCTCACATCTAAACGCTCATAAAATAAACACAGAACCATAAGGTCCAGTTGCTTGTTCTGATGTGAGTGAGCAATGATTATGTGGTGGGCAGCCAGGCCACGCAGTATGCATTGCTTACATATACATCACATATACACCTCATATACACCACATATACACCTCATATACACTACATATACACCACATATACACCACATATACATCACATATACACCTCATATACACCTCATATACACCACATATACACCACATATACACCACATATACACCTCATATACACCACATATACACCTCATATACACCACATATACATCACATATACACCTCATATACACCACATATACACTACATATACACCACATATACACCACATATACACCACATAAACACCACATATACACCTCATATACACTACATATACACCACATATACACCTCATATACTCCACATATACACCACATATACACCTCATATACACTACATAACACTACATATACACCACATATACACCTCATATACACTACATATACATCACATATACACCACATATACACCTCATATACAGTATACACCACATATACACCTCATATACACCACATATACACCACATATACATCACATATACACCTCATATACACTACATATACACCACATATACACCACATATACACCACATATACATCACATATACACCGCATATATACCACATATACACCACATAAACACCACATATACACTACATATACACCACATATACACCACATATACACCACATATACACTACATATACATCACATATACACCACATATACATCACATATACACCACATATACACCACATATCATATGTCTTAGCGAGATGGAGTTTGGCACCATTTGCATAGTGTGATCCTGCAGTATGAACAGAATGATTAAATGATGGTTTTCGGACTTGAAGGCTACGCCCAATGCAGCAGATGCTATATACAGGTCCTTCGTAGAATCAGAGATAAGACCAGAACTGGAAGGACCCACTAGACCCACTCTGCAGCCATGGGAAGTATGAATTTGTATTTTAGCACAGTAAATTGCTGTGGTTCCCAATATGGAACCAATGTTCAATTCCAAAACATGACATGGAAACCTTGTATGAAAACAAACCTTTTAACGGTCTCAGCAGACTTCTGTTCCGCAATCTCCTTCTCTAGCTCCCTTTCTGTGGCCTCTTTCTGTCCGATAGGACAATCCTCTGGGACGGTGAAAAGGGAGAAGGCATCTTTAGTGTCCTCTTCTCGAAGAACTTTGGCAAAGACTTTCTCAGCCAGAAGACGCACATGTTCATCCACCTCCGAAATACTGAGGCGAGGGAAGGTACGAGGCATCTCTCCTAAACAGGTAAGAAAAATGGGGCGTTAAGCCACAATTTCCATCCACTTAGATATTTTTCTTTATAAGAACACCGGCAAGAGGAGATTAGAAGAGCAGCCGGCTGTTCCCATTGTGTATGACTGATTCATGTACATGGAAAATTCCACATCCCTGAATCTGCTATTGTCCTGTCTCATGCACACAAGGAAATATTTTACATGCTTCTGGGTGAAGTCATTGCGCTAATGTTCTGTAAATTACATCTTTTTCCATGCAAATTACATTTATGCATATTTTATGGAAATTGTGGCCTAACATATAAAGGGAGATGTTGGGAACATTATAACCCAGATTTTGTCCATCTAATCTGCCCATTTCCCTTTGCCTTGGTCTATTTTCAGGAGATTTGTGTTTGTCATAGAACATTTACATTTATTTAATATTTAAATAAATCTGATTTTCCTACCAGATTATTACAGAGCTTCCACTTCACTGAGATTTCCCAACCATTCCAATTAGCACTGACCAATGCTACTATAGAAGTCCCCCCACTCTCTATCAGAGCTCAGTCTCCCTTTCAAGTAATTGGTCTTTTTGGTAATCTTTGTTGGCTATTGACAAAACCAGCAAGTCTTATACTTAGCATCAAAGTCGTGTTTCCGGGCTCACGGTATATTCACATTACCCTAAATAGGAAAAATTCTTCATGCAGAGAAACTCACTTGTTCTCATTATTTAAATCTTGGCTAAAAATCAGTGAGGGTGCGGAATCCCATCACACAGATGCCAAGATAAAGGAAATTAATAGGTTTTAATTTCCATGTCAAATAATGTGGTTGTGTAGTTTTAGGTTTGCCAACATTTATACATTGTAATATACATTTATGTTTCTTCTTTATTTACTGATATTCATGGATGTTCCCTTTAGAAAATCCACCAAAGTGCCCCATAGTATCCTTATTTTATTTTTAAACATGATCACATTGATTAATTGATAATTATTTCCTCCTTAACAAGCTTATGCTATTAGACATGTGGGATCTTGTGTGCCAGACAGAAAACTGAACAAAAAATGCATTAATGTTCCCATCTAAAATCACACTCAACATTAGAAGACCTTCCAAATAAGGTTCCTGAAGCTGTAACAAAAGGCTTCCCACCGTGATATAACGCTATAGGGGGAGTCAGGACACCCCATGGCTTCCCACCGTGATATAACACTATAGGGGGAGTCAGGACACCCCATGTCTTCCCACCGTGATATAACACTATAGGGGGAGTCAGGACACTCCACGTCTTCCCACCGTGATGTAACACTATAGGGGGAGTCAGGACACCCCACGTCTTCCCACCGTGATGTAACACTATAGGGGGAGTCATGGCACCCCACGTCTTCCCACCATGATGTAACACTATAGGGGGAGTCAGGACACCCCATGTCGTCCCACCGTGATATAAGACTATAGGGGGAGTCAGGACACCCCATGTCTTCCCACCGTGATATAACACTATAGGGGGAGTCAGGACACCCCATGTCTTCCCACCGTGATGTAACACTATAGGGGGAGTCAGGACACCCCACGTCTTCCCACCGTGATGTGACACTATAGGGGGAGTCAGGACACCCCACGTCTTCCCACCGTGATATAACACTATAGCGGGAGTCAGGACACCCCACGTCTTCCCACCGTGATATAACACTATAGGGGGAGTCAGGACACCCCACGTCTTCCCACCGTGATATAACACTATAGGGGGAGTCAGGACACCCCACGTCTTCCCACCGTGATATAACACTATAGGGGGAGTCAGGGCACCCCATATCTTTCATCAGCAGAGACCAGCTTCCCACTGGGATATGACAATACAGAAGGATCCAGGACAACCGATTTCCATTCATAATGTGACATAATAGCATTTAATGTTTTTATCTGGTTCCTGAGGCCATGTCCCAACCCCATGGCTGAGTTTTGGGTTGCAGCTGCCCTATGAATTAATGTATGAATACTTCTTGTACTAGTAATAATTATGCACCTAGCATGCCCTGGTCCTTTATTCAACAACCCCATGGAATACGAGCAATGAACACATCTTCTCCTGTACCATATGCAGTTATGAAAGTGGCCTCAGTGACATGAGAGTGTTTATGCAAAGTCTTGTTCCATTGCAAAACTTAGAAGCATCTAGATTTCTAAGTAGCATGATTGGTGCTCCAAGTTTCAAAACTAATTTGTGCCGAGGTATCCCTGGTGGTTCCTGGCAGTGTAGAAAGTCAGTTGGATAATGCACAGAGCATGGCATAGGAGAATGTGTGTCACAATCCAGGGTTTTTTCTGTGTGCATAAAGATCTTTCTGAAAGACAAAAGATTTATCTTTTGAAAATTCCTGGGGCTGTGGTGACAGATATCTCTCATGACAGATTTTTACGAACGAGGAACGATATTGCATGACCTCATTCTGGGAGTGGATTTTCTTATGTTTCTATTCATTTTCATTAAAAGATCGTTGGTCGTTCACCGCGACAGATATTTTTAATATCTGTCAGCGATAAACGATAATTGACCAACATGTTGGAGAGACAAAAGACCCAATATGTCGGCCGCAGGAGTGCGCATTTTTATCGTTCAGAGCCTTTCCATTAGCAGATAAATCGTTCATCGTTCAAATTTATCTGCTAATGAATAGGCCCCTTACTGAGGTCTGAATGGGAATAATAACAGGCAGTCTGTGAATACAGGTACAGTATACTGGCTGGACCCGGACTGGATACACACATCAAAATAAAAAACACTAAAGTCCAAGGTAACAAATACAGTGCAAAATAGGTACAGATGGTGTGATGTCAACGTGGTAACTGGAATAAAAAATATTTTAAACAGGAACTGCGCTATATCAATCACAACAAAAGTAAAGAGTAATATAGGATTATTTATTCAATCTATACTGTATATGCATAATCAAAAATATATAAATATATTGCATAAAAAATAATAAAAAACAAAGTAAATACAATATCAAAAGCCTATGTAAACATGTAATTCCTTGGTGAAAGAATAATAATGATAAAAAAGTCCCAATATCATGTAGAACGATCCAAAATACAATAATCCTCCAAAGATAAAATTGTAATAATGTTCCAAATATATTGCAGGGGAAGAGAACATTCAATTGATACAATTGTATAAGATCAGGAACCTTATCTTTTAATTGTGAAACAATGTCTCCATCAAAGTGCAGTGTGCAATAATGACAGATGTTCCCTAGAAATAGCCACAAGTAGATGGTAATAACACTGCAGTATATAGAAGAAGGGGGCTGGAACCATAAACAAGTGACCAGCTTTGTGCCTCTTATCCGTACTGTAGACTGAAATGAATAGTCACAGGTGAATGATAATGGTGGGTACTTACCACTGCACTTTGTATAATTGAAGTGTTCAGCGCTGAGTCACTGGTCCGTGCTATATGCTGAAGGCTCAGTTCAGAAAGCTCAATGAGACCGACGTCTCTACCCAGCTTGGAGCGGTGCACGTTAGCCGCACTGGACAGCCGGGATCTCCGTTACTCCTGCGGTGACTGTTTGAGGCTGAACTGCATACAGGTGGCTTGTACGCTGGTGAACTTCCGAGTCCACTGGAAAATAGGTACAGATGGTGTGATGTCCCCGTGGTAATTGCTGATAACACGTCCAGAGGAATTGGAATAAAAATAAACAAAGTCCTGGTCAGTTGGTGCAAGGTAAGTAATAAGTAGAGATGAGCGGGTTCAGTTTCCAGAGATCCGAACCCACCCGGATTTAGCAAAACAGAGTTGGATCCAAGCAGGCTCGGAGTTTCCCGCCTGACTTAGATCTCGAAACCCAGGCAAAACGATAGAGTCTGAAATCTCGCGGTTCACGAGCTTTCGTCTCTATGATCAATGTAGTATATAAGGGACCACGCGACGGACGCCATTTCACTCTGGCTGTGGAGACTGAACAGGGAGGGTGGGTAGTGTAGGGCTGGGAGAGGTGCTGGTGCTGTGTCCTGGGTTGGTGCTCATCCATTCTGGCTGGGCTGGTGCTGTCACTGTGCTGTCTGCTGTGTCCATCTGGGCTGTTGCTGATCCATCTGGGCTGTCTGTGCTGTCTGCTGTGTCCTGGGCTGGTGTTTTTCATGTCTGCTGTGTCCATCTGGGCTGGTGCAGAACTACAGATACATCTGGGCTGGTGCTGTGTCCATCTAGGCCCAAGTTCTGGACTCAAAAAAAAACAATATATAGTAAAAAAAAAAATCAATCAAAGTGTCTTTTATATTTTTCTGTGTGTGCATGTGCGTGTGCATGTTAGGCTTAACTGCAGTACCCCACAAGATCCAGCCAGCAACGCAAGTTGCAAGCTAGTGCTGCCCAACTCCAGTCGTGATCAATCTGTGCTCTGGGCTCAAGTTCTTTAGCTGAAAAAAAATAAAAATACTGTATATTGTCTTTTTTTGTCAATTTTTTTTGTGTGCAGGTCAGCCACACCTGGCTGTTGAGAGGCTGCTGCCCAAAATAATAAACAATTTTTATTGTGTGCATGTTAGCCACACCTGTCATCGGCGTAGCTACGCAGGGGTGCTGTGCTGCTGTCTGTCAAGGGGCTGCATGAATATTGCAATGTAAACTTTTTTTTTTAAGTTATTGAGTTACAAAAAGCTGTTTTTTTTATCTTAAACATAGCAGAAATGTTACCCTAACAGCTTATAAAGTAATATGCTCTAAAAACTAAAGCCTATATTTATTTACAAACCTATATAGAGTAGACATCCTAAATTCTAAAACTGTTCTATTCAAAAACATAAACAAAAGTCAGGGAGGCCTCAGAGAACATGAAAAAAGATGCTCTAGGTGCTGAACTTCAAGGGATTTCTCCATCATGATCTGCAGTGTGGAAAGGTTTCATTTACATGTTTTCTATAAAGCAGTTCAAAGTTACAGCCTTCAAAGTGTCTGGCTATAACACCCACCTTTGCCAGGAATTACCAAAGATTATTAAAAGCAAAGGATTCATCTGTCTGGGAATTCATGGATCATATTTGGCCTGAATGCACTAAGACACCCAGTGATTCTGTCACTGTGTTCTGTAGCCGACTTTATTCCTACCTGAATCGCAAACTGAAATACGGAATAGTACGCACAGACAACATGGAGGCCTTTGTTATTCCGCTGCCTCCATGCCAACCAATACCTCCCAGACTACACCCACTGGCGGACCAGGTCTTTATAATGACCATCCCCATCTGTTGCTAGGCCTTCTTCTTGTAAACCATCCATCCTGGACTTCCTGTCCAAAAAGGGTGAGCAGGGTACAGAAAGAGGAGCTAGATGTCCCGGATGACATTTTTTTTCCTTCTATAATAGATGATGTGGAGAGATAAGAGCTTCAGATGTTGGAACAGGGGCTCCCTCCTATTTGGCTTCCCTCCAGAGAGTAGAGCTCTGTTCCTCAGGAAGTGTCTATGACTGAGCTGATAGGTAGGTAGTATCTGATGGTAAACACCCTTCAGGAGATAGCAACCCAAAATCACAACTTTAATAATGTGTCCACTGATAACCAGCCTGATCTCTTAACAGCAACTTACCCCATATGGCCAACTCATAACATGACACCCAGTTTGCAGCCTCCTCTTCCTTATGACACTAATCTAGTCGCCATGGTTGATCAATCAGCCATGTGTGGTCCACCCAATTTTTGGCCTTCTACATTCTTACATTCGCATATCTAAGAAGTGGACAGTGGGAACAATGGCAATTTGAAGGCCATTAACTCTGTTTTTTTTAATGTCCCTGTACAGGTTGGGAAATTCTGTTACAGAACAGAAGGCTTGCAAAGGATTATTTAAGTCAATTGTTTATTTAGTTTTGGAAAGCACGCTTCCTGGTCCCCTTCTGGGATGAAAAAAATCAAATCCCAGGAAGCAGGCATAGCGCTCAAGAAAGAATTCCCAAGAAAGACACAACTTAATACTTAAACCTTAAGTCTGAAATGTTGCATTTGCTGCTCTGTTCCGCTTGTTCACAATCTCTCATATGGTTAAGTGGACAGTGGGAACAACGGCAGTTTGAAGGCCACTAACTAACTATGTTTTTTTATGTCCCTGTACAGGTTGGGAAATGCCTTTATAGAAGATTTGCAAAGCATTATTTAAGTCAATTGTCAATTGTTTGTTTATTTTTGGAAAGCATGCTTCCTGGTCCCCTTCTGGGATGAAAAAAAATCAACTCCCAGCAGCAGAAGCCATGCTCAAGGATTCTTATGTGGCACTTATGTTTACTGATGTAAATGTACTGTATCACATTTTTTTGTAAATGCCTCCTCCCCTCCCCTTCTCCCTCATAAATTTTCTTTGGAATCAAAAAACGAAATAAAATTTACTACCAATCAACCCTTCCTGTCCCTGCCCTACCTTCAACTACATACATATTCCAACTCCCTCAGGCCTCTCTTGAATAGCAAAAGTGTTTCCTGATGTGCCATGTTTGAAGTTGAACTGCCATGTGTTTGTGCTGCCCACTGCCGCAGCTTAGCTTAGTCAGCCAGCTATCTTGGTGCAAATTTTGGGCCTAAACTAGATGAACAAATCAATATTGTGAGCCGTGAGGTGGTCAAAATTGACTGGAAACAAGTGGAAATAAATGTTATTGAGGTTATTAATACTGTAGGAATAAAAAAGGCCCATTTTATGTGATTTTAGCTGTTTTTTTATTTTTTAAGAAAAAATCCAGATCCAAAAACAAAACACGAAAACAAAACACGGAGGTGAGGTTTTGTCAAAACCAACCCAGATCCAAAACCAGGGGAGATCCAGATCCAAGACCAAAACACACGGGTCGGGCACATCTCTAGTAATAATAATGTCCTTTAGTACTCACACAGGGAAGCAGGAGAAAAGTGAGCTAGGATCCAAAGTGGTAACAGGCAGAGATAATTTGGAAATGGTAAACCTGGAGCACAGTCACAGAGGTAGACTAGATGATCTGGCACTGATTGCTCAGTTCTGAGGAGATATACAGCTAGTTCCCAGGTGCCACCCACCGCTGCTTGATTTAGGTAATCAGGTCTGCAATCAAAGTCTAGCCAGGGTGGAATGGGCTAGACAGGCCTCAGGCAAAGAACGACACCAGAGGCAAAGAGGAGGAACTGCAGACCGCGACATTACCCCCTCCCTAAGGAGCGGATTCGAGACACTCCAAAAGTTACTTCCTTTTTTTCCTTTTCTCCTCTTCCAAGAACCTTTAGACCCTTTAGGGATGTCGAGATTATTTCAGAGGAGAATACGTGACTTGGTCATACAGGACCCCCAAGTACAAGACCAGAATAACCGACAAATTCACTTTCAGATTCAGAGTCCACATCCATCGTTTGCAACAACCACTTACTTCCTCGGGTAACATCAGGATCGGGTAGCGTTTTTGTAGAATCTGAATCTCCCAAATGGTCAGAAGGAAAATTTAGTGAAGTATACCCGATTTTCATAGAAACTTGTGAATGTTGTACAGGCTCTGCAGGCCTAGAACTTTAGCATGTGGGAGATGTTATAGAAGCAGTTGGACACTTGGAAGATTGGACTGCCAAGGACACCCAGAGGACTGAGCAGCAGGTGAATCAAAACTTCTGAAATACCGCATCACAGAAGGCTATGGGATCTTGAAGCATTAGATTTTTTGATTCTATGAATTGATTGGCCCACTCCAAGGCTTCCGATCTGAAGGCTAGAAGAAGATCACACACTATCCAAGCTGGAGTGAAAGAGCCCGAGGTCGGTTCTTCAAAGTACCTGATGCATTGGCACATTAAACTGGTTAATATCCCCATCAAAGCAAATAGATGACTGGATATTAGCTGGACACTCAGGGGCTTGAAACGGAACCTCAGATGACTCTGGAAGGGTAGCAGACTCAGATGACCTTGTTTGGGCAGGTGACATTGGTTGGTCTGTAATCTCAGATAGCTGAGCAAAAACCCTGGATTTCTCTGGCTGGGCTGAAATCTCGGACGGCCCAGGCAGGGCAGAAACCCTGGATGTCTCTGGCTGGGCAGAAACCTCGGACAGCCCCAGCTAGGCAGAACCTTCGGAACAGATGTCTGGTACTCCTCAGAACTTAGGGATGGAGACCAACCCCTCTTGGACCTGGACCACGACGGGAACCCTAGGTGGCTGGTTAACCCTGGAAGAAAAAGTAGAGAGCAGCACATGGACTGGAGACTGACACCACGGCACTCAGAACACTAGATGAAACCTCATACACAGGAGGCAAGGGCAAACAGGTCCTCATACCCAAAGACAAGGGCAGACGGGACCTCATGCCTGAAGGCAAGGGCTGAACTACGAAGCGACACAGGTATGGCAGCATACTGAAGGGATGACACTTGAATAGAAGCAGACAAACAAGAGTCCCCAACTGGGAGGGGCAGGCCACTTGAAGCCCCCTCCTGAGGCAAAGCACTTGAAGCCCCCTCCTGGGACAAGGTACTGGAAAATCCCCTCTGGGGTAAGGCATTTGGACTGGGAAGCCTCTCATGTGATGAAGCTCTCTGAGTCCCCTCCTGGGGAATGACACCCAAAGACCCCTCCTGGGCCATGGCACCTGGAGACCCCTCCTGGAGTATGGTACCCAGAGACCCCTCCTGGGGCATGGCATTTGGACTAGGAAGCATCTCTTGGGGCAAGTTACTAGGACTGGGAAGCCCCTCCTTGGGCACTGCACTCTGAGCCTTCTCCTGGGGCACAGTACTCAGAGCCCCACGCTGGGGCACAGCACCTAGAGCCCCACCCTGGGGCACAACACCCAGAGACCCCTCCTGGGGCTGGACACTCAGAGGCACCTCCAGGCATGAAGCACTGTAAACCTCCTCTAGGGCTGAGGAACGAGAGACCCCTCCTGGGGCTTTGGCACTCAAGATCCCTTCTTGAGCTGTAGCACCCTTGCGAGGTAAAGCAGGCTTCAAATTCCTTTTAGGAGTGGCAGTCAATAGTCCCTTCTTGGGACAGGCAGGCTCCGAACCCCCACTTGGGACTGGAAACTCGGAACCCCCACTTGGGGCTGTAAACTCGGAACCCCCATTTGGGGCTGCAAACTCGGAACCACCACTTGGGGCCGACATTCTGAATCCTCACCTAGGATTTTGGCACTGGAGACCCCTCTTGAAGTTTTGGCACCGACATCCTTTCCTGGGGCTTTGGCTCTAGTACTCCCTTCTGGAGCTTTGGCACAGATGGCCCCTCCTGGGATTATGCCATTTGTGTGAGGCATATCATGCTCAGACCTCCTTTCAGGGGCAGCACACAAAAATCCCTCCTTGAGACCAGCAGATATGGAATTCCCAGTTGGGATGGAGACTGGAACCACAGGACTGAGGACACATGGGACTGGGGTTGTACCCCAACACAGGAAACTCAGGTTGGCACTCCAACACTGGTAACTTTGGCAACACGGAGGCCAGACTGGACAGAAGCAGGACCCACAGCAGAGTTTTGAACACCATTCCTAGGCTTGCGAGTGGGACACCACTGAATAAAATGTCCTGACCAACCGCAATAGAAACAAAGTCTGTTATTTCTTCTATAATTTCGTTCTGCTTCAGAGAGACTGGGTCATGGGAAACTCCGAAACTTGCCGTGGCTCTGTACAGAGGAAGAATGTCCAGTGTTCATGGTTCCAAATTCACAGAACTTTTCTCCTGATAATATTTTGATGGGGTCTGGTAGTCTCCCCAAAATATCAGGTAGTACAAAAAGTATCTCAATTGACAAGGTTTGAAATTGAATCATTTTCCTCTGAAATCAGCCAGCAGTGTTGAGTCCATGAATTGCATCAGCTCAGGTGACAGAGGGTTAACTTGTAATGAAGACATTTTATGACACGTAATTAACCTCAAAGCTTCAGCACCCGTTTTTTGGGCCAGGTCATACTGTCACAATCCCCAAGGTTTTTTGTATGTGCTTGTGCATGAAGTACTCGAAATAAGGTGAAATACTGCTGTCGGAATCCAGATAGCGGCAGCCCGGCAAGGGTGAAAATCCAGATCGTAAATTAAGGTAAGTATCTCTAACCTTTGTAACCCTCCCTTAGGGGTGCCTAACCCTAACCTCCCCCTCGGCTGTCCGCACCCAGCTCACATTCGATCGGGATGCCGGCTCCTGATGTAGGTAAAATGACAGGCATTGGGATTTCGACGCCTGTCATTAGACCCTTGCCGGGATGCCGATGGTCGACATTCAGACAGTCGCCATCCCGACTGCATACCCTGCTGTCAGGTGTAATGAAATAATAATAATTTATTTAGCAACAAGGGTGACTCATGAATGCAGGAATGGTCAGGTTTGAACAGAACAGTACAGAATTAATGCAGACGGATAATCACTGAAAATGGACAAAGTTCTGTTTGCTGATTTAGATGAACAGTTACTGAGGTCTGAATGGGAATAATAATAACAGGCAGTCTTTGAATACAGGTACAGTATACTGGCTGGACCCAGACTGGATACACACATCAAAATAAAACACTAAAATCCAAGGTAGCAAATTGTCAGGACCCGGACTATCAGACTGTGACTGAGTCCAAGGGCGTCTGTGCCTCACATGCCCAGATTCAATGCAACCTCTGGCGCGCTCGCCTTGGTCGCGTGTGGGGACAGCCGCGACAAGTTACTTAGCTCTGTCTGAGTGATGTCCGCCTCTGTGTCTTCCGTTTGCTGGTATGTCCTGTGGTTTCAGCCAATATCTTCCAGTGTATTGGCGCGGCCATATTCAGTCAGGTGGTGTATAGATCGCTAATACTAAAGTCCCTTGTGGTCAGCTGTCTACATGCTCCAATCAACATTAGACACTAGGTATAAAAGTTCATCACAGACACTCAGTCCGTGTCTGTGCAACGTCTCCTCTAGGTCTCCTTTTGGCTCCTGCCAGATCTCCGTTCTATACTGTTCCTGTTGTTGTTACACTGAACGGTGCTCAGCCCCTGCTCTACAACATAGCTATACGAAGCAAAACTCAGCACCCTTTTGTTTTGAACTCTTGTTGTTTATCACGTTTTCCCTAAAGAGACTCAGGAGCTCATTCAGAGTCGGTCGTGAGCGCTGAGCGCTCACAACCGACTCGATGTTGCCCCACAGCGCCGGCTCCGTCGTGCCCTAGGGTCTGGTCGTAAGCCCTGATGGTCGCGATGGTCTTGACCATCGCGACCATCACCCACGTCAGTTGTTAGAGCTGTGGGTGTTAACCCATAGCTTAACGATCAACAAGGAGGCGGCCGTTCAGGATGCAAGCGGCCGCCCTGATTCAGAGCGACAGCTTACATCTAAAGACCACCTCTGAATGAGGCCCTCAATTCTCCCAGCACTTGTATTTAGCTCATCACTGGGTTCAGCCCAGCACCTGCACTCAGCTCATCACTGGGTTCAGCCCAGCACCTGCACTCAGCTCATCACTGGGTTCAGCCCAGCACCTGCATTCAGCTCATCACTGGCTTCAGCCCAGCACCTGTACTCAGCTCATCACTGGCTTCAGCCCAGCACCTGTACTCAGCTCATCACTGGCTTCAGCCCAGCACCTGTACTCGGTTCATCACTGGCTTCAGCCCAGCACCTGTACTCGGTTCATCACTGGGTTCAGCCCAGCACCTGTATTCAGCTCATCACTGGGTTCAGCCCAGCACCTGTATTCAGCTCATCACTGGGTTCAGCCCAACACCTGTACTCGGTTCATCACTGGGCGCTGTCCAGCACCTGTATTCAGCTCATCACTGGGTTCAGCCCAGCACCTGTATTCAGCTCATCACTGGGTTCAGCCCAGCACCTGTATTCAGTTCATCACTAGGCGCTGTCCAGCACCTGTACTCAGCTCATCACTGGCTTCAGCCCAGCACCTGTACTCAGCTCATCACTGGCTTCAGCCCAGCACCTGCACTCAGCTCATCACTGGGTTCAGCCCAGCACCTGCATTCAGCTCATCACTGGCTTCAGCCCAGCACCTGTACTCGGTTCATCACTGGCTTCAGCCCAGCACCTGTACTCAGCTCATCACTGGCTTCAGCCCAGCACCTGTACTCGGTTCATCACTGGGTTCAGCCCAGCACCTGTATTCAGCTCATCACTGGGTTCAGCCCAGCACCTGTATTCAGTTCATCACTGGGTTCAGCCCAGCACCTGTATTCAGCTCATCACTGGGTTCAGCCCAGCACCTGTACTCAGTTCATCACTAGGCACTGTCCAGCACCTGTATTCAGCTCATCACTGGGCGCTTTCCAGCACCTGTACTCAGTTCATCACTGGGTTCAGCCCAACACCTGTACTCGGTTCATCACTAGGCGCTGTCCAGCACCTGTATTCAGCTCATCACTGGGTTCAGCCCAACACCTGTACTCGGTTCATCACTGGGCGCTGTCCAGCACCTGTATTCAGCTCATCACTGGGTTCAGCCCAGCACCTGTATTCAGTTCATCACTAGGCGCTGTCCAGCACCAGTACTCAGCTCATCACTGGGTTCAGCCCAGCACCTGTACTCAGCTCATCACTGGCTTCAGCCCAGCACCTGCACTCAGCTCATCACTGGCTTCAGCCCAGCACCTGTACTCGGTTCATCACTGGGTTCAGCCCAGCACCTGTACTCAGCTCATCACTGGCTTCAGCCCAGCACCTGTACTCGGTTCATCACTAGGCGCTGTCCAGCACCTGTATTCAGCTCATCACTGGGCGCTTTCCAGCACCTGTATTCAGCTCATCACTGGGTTCAGCCCAACACCTGTACTCGGTTCATCACTAGGCACTGTCCAGCACCTGTATTCAGCTCATCACTGGGTTCAGCCCAACACCTGTACTCAGTTCATCACTAGGCGCTGTCCAGCACCTGTATTCAGCTCATCACTGGGTGCTTTCCAGCACCTGTATTCAGCTCATCACTGGGTTCAGCCCAACACCTGTACTCGGTTCATCACTAGGCACTGTCCAGCACCTGTATTCAGCTAATCACTGGGTTCAGCCCAGCACCTGTACTCAGTTCATCACTAGGCGCTGTCCAGCACTTGTATTCAGCTCATCACTTGGTTCAGCCCAGCACCTGTATTCAGTTCATCACTAGGCACTGTCCACCACCTGTATTCAGCTCATCAATAGGCGCTGTCCAGCACCTGTATTCAGCTCATCACTGGGTTCAGCCCAGCACCTGTATTCAGCTCATCACTAGGCGCTGTCCAGCACCTGTATTCAGCTCATCACTGGGTTCAGCCCAGCACCTGTATTCAGTTCATCACTAGGCGCTGTCCAGCACCTGTATTCAGCTCATCACTGGGTTCAGCCCAGCACCTGTATTCAGCTCATCACTAGGCGCTGTCCAGCACCTGCATTCAGCTCATCACTGGGTTCAGCCCAGCACCTGTATGCAGTTCTTCAGTAGGCGCTGTCCAGCACCTGCATTCAGATCATCTCAGGGCTCAACCCTGCTTCTATCTACAGACGCATCTCAGGTCTCAATCCTGCACTTGTCTACAGATGCATCTCTGGACTCTACCCAGCACCTATCACCAGTCAAGTCTCTGGGTTCAGCCCAGCAACCGAATTCATACAGTACTAGACTTATTTATTTTTTCTAGTGTCTTTTGGATTTTCACAGTAATTCCTCAAGATATCTAAGATAAATACCCCTTCCTTTATTCATACAACCTGGGTCAGTCCTCATTTCTAACATTTCCTATCACTGTTACTCTATGCGGAACACTTACCTAAAGCCTCCACTTTTTGTGCTCCCAGAATTTTCTCCAGTTGAGTCTGAGCCTCCGCAGGAGGTCCAATTTTCTACAGTCATGACACAAATTCAGTGCAAAATACAGATGGTGTGATGTCGATGTTGTAATTGCTGATAACAAATCCAGAGGAATTGGAATGCAAATAAACAAAGTCCTGGTCAGTTGGTGCAAGGTAAGTAATTGTCACAAGCTGCCGCCCTGCCAATGCTGTGAGGGGTGAACGCCAGACAAGCGTTCGCTGAAGTCTCCTCCTTCCTCCTGTTAGGATCTGTGGTAGCATTATTGTTTGCAGTTCCAGTCTTGGTTGCTGCTGAGGCTTTACACTAATTACTGCCTGTCTGTGTGCAGTATCAGGTGCACACATTGATTATCCTGTCTGTGCCCAGCCCAGGTGCTCAGTAACCTATCATTAGGGAGGCTGGCTCTGGTTGGGCCCTGTTTCTGTTAAATTCCAGCCAGCCCTTCACTCCATGCCGGTGATAGAGTTTTGTGTTTCCGGTTTGTGACTGTGTCTCCTGTACGCCAGTAGAGTTCCAGTGTTCCAGTCTCTCCATTGTTCCAGTTGTGTTATATTTTTCCTGCCGTTGTGTTCCATCCAGGCGGCACGATCTGCATTCCATCAGCTGTGTGTTGCACGAGTCATCCTGGCAGCAGAGCGTGCATCTCTGCGCTCAGCTACGTGTGTCATCCTAGCGGTACAGAGGGCAGGCCTTGGCGCACGTTGGTGTCCATCGGCTTGTGTCAACCAGGCGACATTAGCCGCACTTTAGCGTGCTCAGAGCGCTATACTGCTATATATGCTATATGGCAACATTGGCCATAGTTTAGCGTCCCAATTGCACAATCCAGTATTGTTACACCAATGTCAACCCGGCGACATTGGCCGCACTCCAGTGTCCTTGTTGTGTAATTCAGCGCGCCTGCACCAGTGTCAACTCGGCGTCACGTTACCTCCTTGTACTCACCTGGTCCGAGATTTAGCAGCCTTCAAAGCTGCCTCCACAGCCCAAAGTCTGCATCTCACCTTCAGCCCTCAGGTGGCAACTAGCCCTCCAGGCCTGATCTGAGAGGTTGCTATCCTTCACCCCGGCTGCACCATATTCTGTACATACTTACCTACTATTGAAAAAGCTTTTCAGGGAGATTGTAAGACACCTATGAGCCCGCGTTACAGCGGACATGTACTGCTACATCTGAGAGGCATGTCATACATGTGATAGGCGTGTACGGCTACATCTGAGAGGCGTGTCATACATGTTATAGGCATGTACTACTCAACCCGAGAGGCGTGTCATACATGTGATAGGCGTGTACTGCTACATCTGAGAGACGTGTCATACATGTGATAGGCATGTACTGCTCAACCCGAGAGGCGTGTCATACATGTGATAGGCGTGTACTGCTCAACCCGAGAGGCGTGTCATACATGTGATAGGCGTGTACTGCTACATCTGAGAGACGTGTCATTCATGTGATAGGTGTGTACTGCTACATCTGAGAGACGTGTCATACATGTGATAGGCGTGTACTGCTCAACCTGAGAGGTGTGTCATACATGTGATAGGCGTGTACTGCTACATCTGAGAGGCGTGGCATAAACCTGACCAAATGTAAACCAGTCCCATAACAGTCAGTAATATCTACTTGGTGATGAAAACACACTGATACATTACAGAAAATGTTACCATAGGGATCATTGTGCCTTATACCCAATGCAGGGAATTATACTAATGCATGTAGCCATAGGGATCATTGTGCCTTATACCCAATGCAGGGAATTATACTAATACATGTAGCCATAGGGATCACTGTGCCTTATACCCAATGCAGGGAAATTATACTAATATATGTAACCATAGGGATCATTGTGCCTTATACCCAATGCAGGGAAATTATACTAATACATGTAGCCATAGGGATCATTGTGCCTTATACCCAATGCAGGGAAATTATATTCATGCATGTAGCCATAGGGATCATTGTGCCTTATACCCAATGCAGGGAAATTATACTAATACATGTAGCCATAGGGATCATTGTGCCTTATACCCAGGGAAATTATACTAATGATCCCATTTGAATGTATATATCTATTTTTTTTTTAATATAAGAGCTTCATAATGGGGGTAAGGTGCAATCAGGAAGATTGTAACAATGAGGGAGAGTTGGCATGTATGAATCCATTTAAAATAATGCAGATTGCTTTGTGTATACACCAGGCCTGATCTGAGAGGTTGCTATTCTGGACCCCGGCTGCACCATATAACATAATGCAGATTGCTTTGTGTATACACCAGGCCTGATCTGAGAGGTTGCTATTCTGGACCCCGGCTGCACCGTATAACATAATGCAGATTGCTTTGTGTATACACCAGGCCTGATCTGAGAGGTTGCTATTCTGGACCCCGGCTGCACCATATAACATAATGCAGATTGCTTTGTGTATACACCAGGCCTGATCTGAGAGGTTGCTATTCTGGACCCCGGCTGCACCATATAACATAATGCAGATTGCTTTGTGTATACACCAGGCCTGATCTGAGAGGTTGCTATTCTGGACCCCGGCTGCACCATATAACATAATGCAGATTGCTTTGTGTATACACCAGGCCTGATATGAGAGGTTGCTATTCTGGATCCCGGCTGCACCATATAACATAATGCAGATTGCTTTGTGTATACACCAGGCCTGATCTGAGAGGTTGCTATTCTGGACCCCGGCTGCACCATATAACATTGCTTTGTGTATACACCAGGCCTGATCTGAGAGGCTGCTATTCTGGACGCCGGCTGCACCATATAATATAATGCAGATTGCTTTGTGTATACACCAGGCCTGATATGAGAGGTTGCTATTCCGGACCCCGGCTGCACCATATAACATAATGCAGATTGCTTTGTGTATACACCAGGCCAGGTCCTAGAGGTTGCTATTCCGGACCCCGGCTGCACCGTATAACATAATGCAGATTGCTTTGTGTATACACCAGGCCTGATCTGAGAGGTTGCTATTCTGGACCCCGGCTGCACCGTATAACATAATGCAGCTTTGTGTATACACCAGGCCTGATCTGAGAGGTTGCTATTCTGGACCCCGGCTGCACCGTATAACATAATACAGATAGATTGCTTTGTGTATACACCAGGCCTGATCTGAGAGGTTGCTATTCTGGACCCCGGCTGCACCGTATAACATAATACAGATAGATTGCTTTGTGTATACACCAGGCCTGATATGAGAGGTTGCTATTCTGGACCCCGGCTGCACCATATAACATAATGCAGATTGCTTTGTGTATACACCAGACCTGATCTGAGAGGTTGCTATTCTGGACCCCGGCTGCACCATATAACATAATGTAGATTGCTTTGTGTATACACCAGGCCTGATCTGAGAGGTTGCTATTCTGGACCCCGGCTGCACCGTATAACATAATGCAGATTGCTTTGTGTATACACCAGGCCTGATCTGAGAGGTTGCTATTCTGGACCCCGGCTGCACCATATAACATAATGCAGATTGCTTTGTGTATAAACCAGGCCTGTTCTGAGAGGTTGCTATTCTGGATCCCGGCTGCACCATATAACATAATGCAGATTGCTTTGTGTATACACCAGGCCTGATATGAGAGGTTGCTATTCTGGATCCCGGCTGCACCATATAACATAATGCAGATTGCTTTGTGTATACACCAGGCTTGATCTGAGAGGTTGCTATTCTGGACCCCGGCTGCACCATATAACATTGCTTTGTGTTTACACCAGGCCTGATCTGAGAGGCTGCTATTCTGGACCCTGGCTGCACCATATAATATAATGCAGATTGCTTTGTGTATACACCAGGCCTGATATGAGAGGTTGCTATTCCGGACCCCGGCTGCACCGTATAACATAATGCAGATTGCTTTGTGTATACACCAGGCCTGTTCTGAGAGGTTGCTATTCCGGACCCCGGCTGCACCGTATAACATAATGCAGATTGCTTTGTGTATACACCAGGCCTGATCTGAGAGGTTGCTATTCTGGACCCCGGCTGCACCGTATAACATAATGCAGCTTTGTGTATACAGCAGGCCTGATCTGAGAGGTTGCTATTCTGGACCCCGGCTGCACCGTATAACATAATACAGATAGGTTGCTTTGTGTATACACCAGGCCTGATCTGAGAGGTTGCTATTCTGGACCCCGGCTGCACCATATAACATAATGTAGATTGCTTTGTGTATACACCAGGCCTGATCTGAGAGGTTGCTATTCTGGACCCTGGCTGCATCGTATAATATAATGCAGATTGCTTTGTGTATACACCAGGCCTGATCTGAGAGGTTGCTATTCTGGACCCCGGCTGCACCATATAACATAATGCAGATTGCTTTGTGTATACACCAGGCCTGATCTGAGAGGTTGCTATTCTGGACCCCGGCTGCACCATATAACATAATGCAGATTGCTATGAGAGCTTCTTGGAATGTGATAACTGTGGAGTGTAAACACTCTGTCACCGCGTCTAATATACAAACCAGCGTGAAGATGACAGTGCTATTGGCAACAGCCCAGAAACACTGACACACACACTGCAGAGCTGGTGGAACAACAAGCTGGCTCTGTATTACCATTAACCTATACGAATATTGTATATTATACACTGAGACTTGCTCTTGATACGGACGTTGTAACATTAGCAGCATTCGGGTGACCAAAAGTAGTTACACAACCTACAGGAAAGTGTTGAAGTGTCAAAATATAATTCTCCGGAAGTGAATGGGGAACAGCTTAGTCTAATTATTGTAGTGTTTGGTTCCTGAAATTACTATCAATGTAGACAATACAAATGCAAATATAGGAAACATACATATAAATACAATCATGCAATACAACTACCACCGAGAGACTCAGAATGTTGCATGTGAATTATTACCACAAGACAATACATTAGACACACCTATGAGCGCGGTAGTAAAGTAGGCATGTACTGCTACATCTTAGAGGCGTGTCATACATGTGATAGGCGTGTACTGCTACATCTTAGAGGCGTGTCATACATGTGATAGGCGTGTACTGCTACATCTTAGAGGCGTGTCATACATGTGATAGGCATGTACTGCTACATCTGAGAGGCGTGTCATACATGTGATAGCCATGTACTGCTTCATCTGAGAGGTATGTCATACATGTGATAGGCATGTACTGCTACATCTGAGAGGTGTGTCATACATGTGATAGGCATGTACTGCTACATCTGAGAGGCGTGTCATACATGTGATAGCCATATATATAGCCATATATTGTTACATCTGAGAGGCGTGTCATACATGTGATAGGCATGTACTGCTACATCTGAGAGGCATGTCATACATGTGATAGGCATGCACTGCTACATCTCAGAGGCATGTCATACATGTGATAGCCATGTACTGCTACATCTGAGAATCGTGTCATACATGTGATAGGCGTGTACTTCTACATCTGAGAGGCGTGTCATACATGTGATAGGTGTGTACTGCTACATCTGAGAGGCGTGTCATACATGTGATAGGTGTGTACTGCTATATCTAAGAGGCATGTCATGCATGTGATAGGCATGTACTGCTACATCTGAGAGGCGTGTCATACATGTGATAGGTGTGTACTGCTACATCTGAGAGGCGTGTCATACATGTGATAGGTGTGTACTGCTATATCTAAGAGGCATGTCATGCATGTGATAGGCATGTACTGCTACATCTGAGAGGCGTGTCATACATGTGATAGGTGTGTACATCTGAGAGGCGTCTCATACATGTGATAGGTGTGTACTGCTACATCTGGGAGGCGTGTCATGCATGTGATAGGCGTGTACTGCTACATCTGGGAGGCGTGTCATGCATGTGATAGGCGTGTACTGCTACATCTGGGAGGCGTGTCATGCATGTGATAGGCATGTACTGCTACATCTGGGAGGCGTGTCATAATACTGACTTACATCCAAATGTAACCAAGCCCCAAAGCAGTTACTAAGATCTATATGTGGATGAAAACTGATACTTTTTAGAAAAGACATGTAGCCATAGGGGTCATTGTGTCTTATACCCAATAATACTAATCATCCCATTTGAATATCTATCTGTGTTTTCTTTTATATAACAGCTACATAATGGGGGTAAGGTGTAATCAGGGAGATTGGTCAGTATGATATGTACCAAGCAGTTAAGATCACAGAAATTATTGTTGAATCCAAATGAGGAAATAGGAGACGGAAGTTGTAGAAACTCAACGTTCTGGTCTGTATCACACAACAGTATATGACATAACACTGCTATTGTGTCAGCTGACGTTTGTAGTTAACCTTCTAGTACCCAGTATTATCTCTGCGGGAAGGAATAGTGTTGGGATATGGAGAAAAGAAATGAGCATTGATTAAATGACATTTGCTTGTTAGAGTCTTACAGTAAGTCTACAGCATGAGCCTGAGCGTAGTCTGTGTACTTACCTAGCGAGCCAGGGACAGCCATTACAAAGGCCACTGATCACAGATGAGATAAACAGTCTTATTTCAAGTGAAATTAACTCAAGGACAGGTAAGGTTCTATTATAGGTGACCGGTAAGTCCTCCTGTACAGTAGGTGAGCCCAGTCCCAAGATAGCCAAGTGCTGCTTTGCAATAAGTGAGGACAGTCCTGTGGGAGATCAGTGCTGGTACAGCAGATCCGTGCAGACCCGTGGAAGGTTGGTACTGCTCTACAGCAGGTGAAGACAGTAGGTGGTAAATAAGTTCTCTACACCTGGTGATGGCAGTCCTGTTAGAGGTAGGTATTGTTGTACAGCCGGTGAGGACAGTCCTGTGGGAGGAAGGTGGTGCTGTACAGCCGGCGAGGACAGTCCTGTGGGAGGAAGGTGGTGCTGTACAGCCGGTGAGGACAGTCCTGTTGGAGGAAGGTGGTGCTGTACAGCCGGCGAGGACAGTCCTGTGGGAGGAAGGTGGTGCTGTACAGCCGGTGAGGACAGTCCTGTGGGAGGAAGGTGGTGCTGTACAGCCGGCGAGGACAGTCCTGTGGGAGGAAGGTGGTGCTGTACAGCCGGCGAGGACAGTCCTGTTAGATGTAGGTATTGCTGTACAGCCGGTGAGGACAGTCCTGTGGGAGGAAGGTGGTGCTGTACAGTAATTAAGGACAGTCCTGTGGGGATTGAGTCCCTGGGAAGCTTGGCTGATGTTCTCCTTCCTCTGTCTCCTCTCACACTGAGCTCTGCTGTCACTGCAGGGATGTGTTATACTGAGACACCACAGGTCATACTGAGAATTGTAAAGATGGAGAGAATACTATCGGACTGATGACAGATGAGCATCTCGCGTCTCAGGAAGTATTTTTAGAGAAGATTACAAGTTGTATGAACCTTACGCCAGTCACTCTTCTGTACAGTCACCACACGTCAGTGGGGAGGTAGAGGCACTGCATTAGCATAATTGTCACTTTGGATCACAGCTACATTGTCCAGATAACTCTTTTCTGAGTCAGAGCTGAGCATCCTCCTTACAGGGAGAACAGAAGACTGAGGGCCTGATTCAGACCAAGACGCTATGCTGCGCTTGCATTGAGCGATTTTTCGCAATCTGCGCATGAGTCGCAATGCACGTGCGCAAACCAGTCATTGCGATGGGAAAGTGCTCGCCCATAGCCCGCAGTTGGGCCGCTATTTTGAGTGACAGATAGTGCCATTTGTGGGTGGTAACAGGGGAAGGTCCTTGAAAACGGGGTTGTGGATGTGCGAACGCAGGAGTGCCCGACCGCAGGGCCGCAACTAGGCGGGGGCTAGAGGTGCAAGCGCACCGGGTGCAGGAATGCAGGGGGTGAATAAAAGCATACTCACGGTGGCTTCACTGGCTTGGGGGCTGCAGATTCAGAAAATGGCAATCCAAAAATGGCCGCCGCCAAGGAGGAGACAGATGCTAGAGGTCCTTACTGGTCCTCTAGTGTCTGTCTACTCCTTGGCGGCGGCCATTTTCGGATGGCCATTTTCAGCAGAGTCCATGCAGACTAGCCGTCCGCATGGACTCTGCTGAAAACGGCCATCCAAAAATGGCTGCCGCCGAGGAGGAGACAGACACTAGAGATCCTACTGGACCTCTAGTGTCTGTTAGGCCAGTGCAAGTGTCGGGAGAAGATGCTGAAAGCTGCATCTTCTCCCGTGAAACCCCCTGGCAACGAGCATAAACCCCCTGGCAACGAGCTCGGAACCCCCTGGCAACGAGCGCGGAACCCCCTGGCAATGAGCAGGTAATTTTAAAGTAATTAGAAGCCTTACTGTGGGGCACAAAATGGTGTCGGGCAAATATGTAAGTGGCTCTTTGGTAATAGGCATTACAGTGTGTGGCATAATGTGTAATGGGCATTATGGTGTGTGGAATAATGTAAGTTGCTATACCAGGGACGTTTGACTAGTGTACTGCCTTATGGAGGAGCAAGGACAAAATCCAGGTACAGGAAGGGAGGGGGCGCAAAATTGCTGCCTTGCACCGGGTGACAGATATCCTAGTTTCGGCCCTGCCGACCGTCAGAACGGCGTTTAATGGGTGTGCATAATTTGCAAAGTAGCGTCATTACACACGTGACTGGGTTGTATTTTAGCGTGCAATGTTGTGGTGGGAAAAGGCTACCACAAGCGCTGCGAGCAGCTCCGATGGCTCTCCATGTTCCCGATTAATCCTACTACTGCCGGAGATGACGGGTGTTGCGAGTGGAAAAGGGGCGTCTTTATACAGGTGCGAGCGCATAGTGCGGCCGCTCGCTATTATTTAGGGGGGCGGTTTTACGTGATGCAGTGCGAGCACATGATTTAAATGGCTGGCCCCTTTTAGCCAGTGAGCGGACACAAATAGCGTCCGGGTCTGAATCAGGCCCTGAGCACGGGAGAGACAGCGTAAGGTACATAGGGGAGATGTATCAAACCCTGGAGAGCGAGAGAAAGGGGAGAAGTTGCCCAAACCAACCAATCAGCTTCTGTTATTTATCTAGCACAGTATTTGAAATAGAAGCAGATTGGTTGCTATGGGCAACTTCTCCACTTTCTCTCTCTCTCCAGGGTTTGATACATCTCCCCTGCATGATTGAGACACAAGGTGTGTGCTGCCAGGAGAGGGCGCAAGAGGGGAGGATGGGAAGGAGAGTGTAAGTAGCTGACTTATGAAATAGCCTGCAGAGCATAGAGTATACAGGATATGTACACATGAGGCACAGAATAGTATACACAGTAACGTACACAGGAGAGGACCTGAGCAGTGTACCCAGTACTGTACGTAGGTGAGGCACTGAGCAGGTGAGGCACACAGTAGTGTACGTGGATGAGGCACAGAGTAGTGGTGTACATGGATGAGGCACAGAGTAGTAGTGTACATGGATGAGGCACAGAGTAATGTACATGTATGAGGCACAGAGTAGTGTAAGCAGTAATGTACACTGGTGAGGTACAGAGTAATGTACATGGAGGAGGCACAGAGTAATGTACATGGATGAGGCACAGAGTAGAGCACGCAGTAATGTACACTGGTGAGACACAGAGTAGTGCACATGGATGAGGCACAGAGTAGTGTACACAGGTGAGGCACAGAGTAATGTACATGGATGAGGCACAGAGTAATGTACATGGATGAGGCACAGAGTAAAGTACACAGGTGAGGCATTGAGTAATGTACATGGATGAGGCACAGAGTAATGTACATGGATGAGGCACAGAGTAGTATACACTGGCGAGGCACAGAGTAATGTACACCGCTGAGGCACAGAGTAATGTACACGGATGAGGCACAGAGTAGAGCATGCAGTAATGTACATGGATGAGGCACAGTGTAGTGTACACAGGTGAGGCACAGAGTAATGTACATGGATGAGGCACAGAGTAGTGTATGCAGTAATGTACATGGATGAGGCACAAAGTAATGTACATGGATGAGGAACAGAGTAGTGTACGCAGTAATGTACATGGATGAGGCACAGAGTAATGTACACAGATGAGGCACAGAGTAGAGCATGCAGTAATGTACACCGGTGAGGCACAGAGTAATGTACTTGGATGAGGCACAGAGTAATGTACATGGATGAGGCACAGTGTAGTGTACACAGGTGAGGCACAGAGTAATGTACATGGATGAGGCACAGAGTAGAGCATGCAGTAATGTACATCGCTGAGGCACAGAGTAATGTACACAGGTGAGGCACAGAATAATGTACACTGGTAAGGCACAGAGTAATGTACACGGATGAGGCACAGAGTAGTGTACACAGGTGAGGCACAGAGTAATGTACACCGGTGAGGCACAGAGTAATGTACATGATGAGGCACAGAGTAATGTACACAGGTGAGGCACAGAGTAATGTACACCGGTGAGGCACAGAGTAATGTACACCGGTGAGGCACAGAGTAATGTACACGGATGAGGCACAGAGTAGTGTACACAGGTGAGGCACAGAGTAATGTACACCGGGGAGGCACAGAGTAATGTACACGGATGAGGCACAGAGTAGAGCATGCAGTAATGTACATGGATGAGGCACAGTGTAGTGTACACAGGTGAGGCACAGAGTAATGTACATGGATGAGGCACAGAGTAGTGTATGCAGTAATGTACATGGATGAGGCACAGAGTAATGTACATGGATGAGGCACAGAGTAGAGCACACAGTAATGTACATGGATGAGGCACAGTGTAGTGTACACAGGTGAGGCACAGAGTAATGTACATGGATGAGGCACAGAGTAATGTACACCGGTGAGGCACAGAGTAATGTACACCGATGTGGCACAGAGTAATGTACACAGATGAGGCACAGAGTAATGTACACAGATGAGGCACAGAGTAATGTACACCGGTGAGGCACAGAGTAATGTACATGGATGAGGCACAGAGTAGTGTATGCAGTAATGTACATGGATGAGGCACAGAGTAATGTACATGGATGAGGCACAGAGTAATGTACAGGGATGAGGCACAGAGTAGAGCACGCAGTAATGTACATGGATGAGGCACAGTGTAGTGTACACAGGTGAGGCACAGAGTAATGTACACGGATGAGGCACAGAGTAGAGCACGCAGTAATGTACATGGATGAGGCACAGTGTAGTGTACACAGGTGAGGCATAGAGTAATGTACACCGGTGAGGCACAGAGTAATGTACACCAGTGAGGCGCAGAGTAATGTACACAGATGAGGTACAGAGTAATGTACACAGATGAGGTACAGAGTAATGTACACAGATGAGGCACAGAGTAATGTACACAGGTGAGGCACAGAGTAATGTACACGGGTGAGGCACAGAGTAGTGTACACAGGTGAGGCAAAGAGTAATGTACACCGGGGAGGCACAGAGTAATGTACACGGATGAGGCACAGAGTAGAGCATGCAGTAATGTACATGGATGAGGCACAGTGTAGTGTACACAGGTGAGGCACAGAGTAATGTACATGGATGAGGCACAGAGTAGTGTATGCAGTAATGTACATGGATGAGGCACAGTGTAATGTACATGGATGAGGCACAGAGTAATGTACACGGATGAGGCACAGAGTAGAGCACACAGTAATGTACATGGATGAGGCACAGTGTAGTGTACACAGGTGAGGCACAGAGTAATGTACATGGATGAGGCACAGAGTAGTGTATGCAGTAATGTACATGGATGAGGCACAGAGTAATGTACACGAATGAGGCACAGAGTAGAGCACGCAGTAATGTACATGGATGAGGCACAGTGTAGTGTACACAGGTGAGGCACAGAGTAATGTACACGGATGAGGCACAGAGTAGAGCACGCAGTAATGTACATGGATGAGGCACAGAGTAATGTACACCGGTGAGGCACAGAGTAATGTACACCGGTGAGGCACAGAGTAATGTACACAGATGAGGTACAGAGTAATGTACACAGGTGAGGCACAGAGTAATGTACACCGATGAGGCACAGAGTAATGTACACAGATGAGGCACAGAGTAATGTACACCGGTGAGGCACAGAGTAATGTACATGGATGAGGCACAGAGTAATGTACACAGGTGAGGCACAGAGTAATGTACACAGGTGAGGCACAGAGTAATGTACACAGATGAGGCACAGAGTAATGTACACCGGTGAGGCACAGAGTAATGTACATGGATGAGGCACAGAGTAATGTACACAGGTGAGGCACAGAGTAATGTACACAGGTGAGGCACAGAGTAATGTACATGGATGAGGCACAGAGTAGAGCACGCAGTAATGTACATGGATGAGGCACAGTGTAGTGTACACAGGTGAGGCACAGAGTAATGTACATGGATGAGGCACAGAGTAGAACATGCAATAATGTACACCGGTGAGGCACAGAGTAATGTACACAGGTGAGGCACAGTGTAGTGTACACAGATGAGGCACAGTGTAGTGTACACAGGTGAGGCACAGAGTAGTGTACACAGGTGAGGCACAGTAGAGCACGCAGTAATGTACATGGATGAGGCACAGTGTAGTGTACACAGGTGAGGCACAGAGTAATGTACATGGATGAGGCACAGAGTAGAACATGCAATAATGTACACCGGTGAGGCACAGAGTAATGTACACAGGTGAGGCACAGTGTAGTGTACACAGATGAGGCACAGTGTAGTGTACACAGGTGAGGCACAGAGTAATGTACACGGATGAGGCACAGAGTAGAGCACGCAGTAATGTACATGGATGAGGCACAGTGTAGTGTACACAGGTGAGGCACAGAGTAATGTACATGGATGAGGCACAGAGTAGAACATGCAATAATGTACACCGGTGAGGCACAGAGTAATGTACACAGGTGAGGCACAGTGTAGTGTACACAGGTGAGGCACAGAGTAGTGTACACAGGTGAGGCACAGTAGAGCACGCAGTAATGTATGAGTAGTACATACAGGGCAGGAATATGGCAGTGCAGAACGTGAGCAGACAGCATGCCGATGGTAGCAGCTATTGTCAGCTTGCTCTTAGGGTTCAGTATATGGGGGTGACCTGCTGCCTCTGAGTAACACTATAAGGAGATTTTGATGGAACTCTATGACATTTCTGCATCGTGTGTGTGTGACCTTGGTTACAGCAGCCAGGTCACACTTGCTGGGATCATGCACTTCTGCATATAATTACCATGCAATGTTCTATATCCCAGATCACAGACAGTACACAGATAATAGACCTACCTTCAGTACTGTCGCTCTGCGCTCTTTCCTCAAGGCTCAGGGGGCTGATGCTGCAGAAGGCGAAACCTGGCGGAACCCTCTCCCAGCTGGGATCCAGTTACCTGCAGCACTTCTGTCTGTTTACACTGAGCTCAGATGCAGCTGCTGGGCGAGACCGTCATCGTCATTCATGCACAGCCCTGGGAAGGGCGATCTAAAGGCGGGTGTGACTAGAACGGGATCAGCCCTGAGATTGCACTAAATGCAGCATGTCATTAATAGCATCCAGAGAGAGGGGAGATATTAATGGAGAATCCCTGAACCTTGTAGGTTAGTCATCAGGGTTTTTCCTTTCATTCTCAAAGCTCTCCAGCAATCATCCTAACCCCCTACTCCATGTTCCTTCCTTACAGTCCAGCCCATCTGTGTCACCCTGTCTGTCTGCCCCTCCCCTTTAGAATGTTAGCTCTCACGAGCAGGGCCCTCTTCCCTCATGTACATACTTTAATTTACAATAGCACCTAACACTTGGTTGCTGACACCCTGCTGCTTATTTATGTATTATGCTGCAATGTGTATACATCATTTATTTGTCCTGTATTGTTTGTACTGTTCAACAAATGAGCACACAAGAAATAGTTATTATGTACCGTATAAGGCGCTGTGGAACCCTTGTGGCGCCATAAAAATTGACTATAAAAATTATAGGAAAAAACATAAAGAAAATAATATTATAAATATCTTAATCTAATAATTTTTATAGTCAAAACTCTGGAGTAAAAAGTGTATGACAGGTGAGGCACTGCCTCCGTTATCTACCTTCTCTGCACATACCTGATCAAAACGCACCAAATTCCTGTAACTCTGGCTCCGATACTAGCCAGTGCCTCCCCAGCCATTTACCTCACTGCCAGTGCCTTCCTAGCCATTTACCTCACAGCACGTCACTGCCAGTGCCTCCCCAGCCATTTACCTCACTGCCAGTGCCTCCCCAGACATTTACCTCACTGCCAGTGCCTCCCCAGCCATTTACCTCACCGCACGTCACTGCCAGTGCCTCCCCAGACTTGTACCTCACAGCACGTCACTGCACCGCAGCACTTTACAGATATTTGGCCATTCACATCAGTCCCTGCCCCAGAGGAGCTTACACTCTATATTCCCCATCACATATACACACACATACACCGCAGTGCTGTACAGAGAGTATTCAGCCATTCACATCAGTCCCTGCCCCAGAGGAGCTTACACTCTATATTCCCTATCACATATACACACACATACACCAAGGTTAATAGGCTACCAACAAAACTTAACCCAAAAGTATATTATTGGAATGTGGGAGGAAACCTGTGAGAATATACAAACTCCACACAGTTAGGGCCATAGTGGGAAGTGAACCGAACACCATCTGTGCTGCCCTTTGTGGTACTAATTAATATATATTTATAGTACCATAAAGGCCTCAGTCACATCTTGGTGTAATCTTGCTGGGGTAGCAACGCAGCCACACAGTACACCCTGCCACACAGTACAGTACATGCCGCCATACAGTACACCCTGCCAAACAGTACAGTACATGCAGCCACACAGTACATGCCGCCATACAGTATACCCTGCCACACAGTACATGCCGCCATACAGTACACCCTGCCAAACAGTACAGTACATGCCGCCATACAGTACACCCTGCCACACACTACAGTACATGCCGCCATACAGTACACCCTGCCAAACAGTACAGTACATGCAGCCACACAGTACATGCCGCCATACAGTATACCCTGCCACACAGTACAGTACATGCCGCCATACAGTATACCCTGCCACACACTACATGCCGCCATACAGTACACCCTGCCACACAGTACAGTACATGCAGCCATACAGTATACCCTGCCACACAGTACATCCCGCCATACAGTACACCCTGCCACACAGTACAGTACATGCAGCCACACACTACATGCCGCCATACAGTACACCCTGCCACACAGTACAGTACATGCAGCCACACACTACATGCCGCCAAACAGTACACCCAGGGCCAGCTTAACAATGGGGCGGATGGAGCTACAGCTCCAGGCCTCCAGATAAAAATAGGCCCATCAACATGACAGAATGATTACCAGCTGCCTAACTAGCCAAAATTTTTAAGTATTTAAATAGTTTTTTTAGTCCCCGCCTAAAAAATTAATTATGCCAGTTTTCCATTTCAATGTAGTTAGGGAGACATACAGGGGTATTCAATATGGGTGCGATAACATCGTTTTTGCATTAATATCGGAGGTATGACGTCATTATCGCAGGTGTTATTTTTACACCGTATTCAATTTCAAAGACTTATCGCAGTTTTGAAAAGTCTTTGATAAAAAACGAGGATAACTTTTCACCATTGAATAGGTGTCGAAAAAAAGTGCAGAATTGGGGTTTAGGGGTGCAGGCTTAAAAAAAATAGCCTGCACCCCTGGGAATGACATTTAAAAAAGAACTGTGTCAAAAAAAGTTTAAAGAAAAAATAGGGACACCCAAAAAAATTTATTTAAAAATTGGGGTGAAAAAAAAAATGGGAAAAAATTGTTTAAAAATAGGGAAATAGGTTCAGGGCTATTCTGCAAGTATGCGGCAGGTGTATTCTAGAATAGATTATTAGCGGCAGGTGTATTCTAGAATAGATTATTAGCGGCAGGTGGTTTCTAGAATAGATTATTAGCGGCAGGTGTATTCTAGAATAGATTATAGCGGCAGGTGTATTCTAGAATAGATTATTAGCGGCAGGTGTATTCTAGAATAGATTATTAGCGGCAGGTGTATTCTAGAATAGGCTATTAGCGGCAGGTGTATTCTAGAATAGATTATTAGCGGCAGGTGTATTCTAGAATAGATTATTAGCGGCAGGTGGTTTCTAGAATAGATTATTAGCGGCAGGTGTATTCTAGAATAGATTATTAGCGGCAGGTGTATTATAGAATAGATTATTAGCGGCAGGTGTATTCTAGAATAGATTATTAGCGGCAGGTGTATTATAGAATAGGCTATTAGCGGCAGGTGTATTCTAGAATAGGCTATTAGCGGCAGGTGTATTCTAGAATAGATTATTAGCGGCAGGTGTATTTTAGAATAGATTATTAGCGGCAGGTGTATTCTAGAATAGATTATTAGCGGCAGGTGTATTATAGAATAGATTATTAGCGGCAGGTGGTTTCTAGAATAGATTATTAGCGGCAGGTGTATTCTAGAATAGGCTATTAGCGGCAGGTGTATTCTAGAATAGATTATTAGCGGCAGGTGTATTCTAGAATAGATTATTAGCGGCAGGTGTATTCTAGAATAGATTATTAGCGGCAGGTGTATTCTAGAATAGATTATTAGCAGCAGGTGTATTATAGAATAGATTTATAGCGGCAGGTGGTTTCTAGAATAGATTATTAGCGGCAGGTGTATTCTAGAATAGATTATTAGCGGCAGGTGTATTCTAGAATAGATTATTAGCGGCAGGTGTATTATAGAATAGATTATTAGCGGCAGGTGTATTCTAGAATAGATTATTAGCGGCAGGTGTATTCTAGAATAGATTATTAGCGGCAGGTGGTTTCTAGAATAGATTATTAGCGGCAGGTGTATTCTAGAATAGATTATAGCGGCAGGTGTATTATAGAATAGATTATTAGCGGCAGGTGTATTCTAGAATAGATTATTAGCGGCAGGTGTATTCTAGAATAGATTATTAGCGGCAGGTGTATTCTAGAATAGATTATTAGCGGCAGGTGTATTCTAGAATAGGCTATTAGCGGCAGGTGTATTCTAGAATAGATTATTAGCGGCAGGTGTATTCTAGAATAGATTATTAGCGGCAGGTGGTTTCTAGAATAGATTATTAGCGGCAGGTGTATTATAGAATAGATTATTAGCGGCAGGTGTATTCTAGAATAGGCTATTAGCGGCAGGTGTATTTTAGAATAGATTATTAGCGGCAGGTGTATTCTAGAATAGATTATTAGCGGCAGGTGTATTATAGAATAGATTATTAGCGGCAGGTGGTTTCTAGAATAGATTATTAGCGGCAGGTGTATTCTAGAATAGGCTATTAGCGGCAGGTGTATTCTAGAATAGATTATTAGCGGCAGGTGTATTCTAGAATAGATTATTAGCGGCAGGTGTATTCTAGAATAGATTATTAGCGGCAGGTGTATTCTAGAATAGATTATTAGCAGCAGGTGTATTATAGAATAGGCTATTAGTGGCAGGTGTATTATAGAATAGATTTATAGCGGCAGGTGTATTCTAGAATAGATTATTAGCGGCAGGTGTATTCTAGAATAGATTATTAGCGGCAGGTGTATTCTAGAATAGATTATTAGCGGCAGGTGGTTTCTAGAATAGATTATTAGCGGCAGGTGGTTTCTAGAATAGATTTATAGCGGCAGGTGTATTCTAGAATAGATTTATAGCGGCAGGTGTTTTCTAGAATAGACTATTAGCGGCAGGTGTTTTCTAGAATAGATTATTAGCGGCAGGTGTATTCTAGAATAGATTATTAGCGGCAGGTTTATTCTAGAATAGATTATTAGCGGCAGGTGTATTCTAGAATAGATTATTAGCGGCATGTGTTTTCTAGAATAGAATTATAGCGGCAGGTGTATTATAGAATAGATTATTAGCGGCAGGTGTTTTCTAGAATAGAATTATAGCGGCAGGTGCACAAATGCAGAATTTTTAAAAACTTACTTTAGGGACTTAAAAATATGCTAGTACCCATTTTCATGTACCCCAAATTTGATGGGACCACTTAAAAAAACTAAAAAAATAACCTGTGCTCTTCTGCATCACTTCTTCAATGTCGGGAAAAAAACACCTGCTGCGGCTATTTAAATCCCCGACTTTCAATTAAAGGCTAAACGGGGGTACCCATAGTGTTCCCCCATGTTTTTAGAACTTTGGGGGGGGTCTTACAATTTTTTTAAGGAAAAATTTGTAACTTTACGTAAATCCAACTTCGGAGTTTCCCGTTTTCGTTAATTTTATATTGAATACGGGGATAAGTGGGAGCGCGCCTGATACTTTAACGCAGTTAAAAACTCCGATATGAAACGTTAACTTCGACAGTGAAGTTAACGTTTCATACTGAATACCCCTCATAGTGTTCATAGTGTAGGGGGTGTACCCACCAAGGTGACTCTGAACACACTCACACAGCACCGATCACAGCTCTTCCCCTTCTCAGTATAGGCCTTTGAACATTTTCAGCTCCAGGCCCATGTGGGCCTTAATCCGGCCCTGAGTACACCCTGCCACACAGTACAGTACATGCAGCCACACAGTACATGCTGCCATACAGTACACCCTGCCACACAGTACAGTACATGCAGCCACACAGTACATGCCGCCGTACAGTATACCCTGCCACACAGTACATGCCGCCATATAGTATACCCCGCCACACACTGCAGTACATGCAGCCACACAGTACATGCCGCCATACAGTACACCCTGCCACACAGTACAGTACATGCAACCATACAGTACACCCTGCCACACAGTACATGCCGCCATACAGTACACCCTGCCACACACTGCAGTACATGCAGCCACACAGTACATGCCGCCATACAGTACACCCTGCCACACAGTACAGTACATGCAACCATACAGTACACCCTGCCACACAGTACATGCCGCCATACAGTACACCCTGCCACACAGTACAGTACATGCTGCCATACAGTACACCCCGCCACACAGTACATGCTGTCATACAGTACACCCTGCCACACAGTACAGTACATGCTGTCATACAGTATACCCTCCCACACAGTACATGCTGCCATACAGTATACCCTACCACACAGCACATGCCGCCATACAGTATACCCTGCCACACAGCACATGCCGCCATACAGTATACCCTGCCACACAGTACAGTACATGCTGCCATACAGTATACCCTGCCACACAGTACATGCTGCCATACAGTACACCCTGCCACACAGTACAGCACATACCGCCATACAGTATACTCTGCCACACAGTACATGCTGCCATACAGTACACCCCGCCACACAGAACATGCTGACATACAGTATACCCTGCCACACAGTACACGCTGCCATACAGTACACCCTGCCACACAGTACAGCACATACCGCCATACAGTATACCCTGCCACACAGTACATGCTGCCATACAGTACACCCCGCCACACAGTACAGGCTGCCATACAGTATACCCTGCCTTACAGTATATGCCGCCATGCACTATACCCTGCCACACAGTACATGCTGCCTTACAGTACACCCCGCCACACAGAACACGCTGCCATACAGTATACCCTGCCACACAGTACACGCTGCCATACAGTACACCCTGCCACACAGTACAGCACATACCGCCATACAGTATACCCTGCCACACAGTACATGCTGCCATACAGTACATGCTGCCATACAGTATACCCTCCCACACAGTACATGCTGCCATACAGTATACCCTACCACACAGTACATGCTGCCATACAGTACATGCTGCCATACAGTACATGCTGCCATACAGTACATGCTGCCATACAGTATACCCTCCCACACAGTACATGCTGCCATACAGTATACCCTGCCACACAGTACACGCTGCCATACAGTACACCCTGCCACACAGTACAGCACATACCGCCATACAGTATACCCTGCCACACAGTACATGCTGCCATACAGTACATGCTGCCATACAGTATACCCTACCACACAGCACATGCCGCCATACAGTATACCCTGCCACACAGTACAGTACATGCTGCCATACAGTATACCCTGCCACACAGTACATGCTGCCATACAGTACACCCTGCCACACAGTACAGCACATACCGCCATACAGTATACTCTGCCACACAGTACATGCTGCCATACAGTACACCCCGCCACACAGAACACGCTGCCATACAGTATACCCTGCCACACAGTACACGCTGCCATACAGTACACCCTGCCACACAGTACAGCACATACCGCCATACAGTACACCCCGCCACACAGTACATGCTGCCATACAGTATACCCTGCCATACAGTACATGCCGCCATACACTATATCCTGCCACACAGTACATGCTGCCATACAGTATACCCTGCCACACAGTACAGTACATGCCGCCACACAGTACACCCCGCATCACAGTACATGCCGCCATACAGTATACCCTGCCACGCAGTACACCCCGCCACACAGTACATGCCGCCACACAGTACACCCCGCCACACAGTACATGCTGCCATACAGTACATGCCACCATACAGTATACCCTGCCATACAGTTCATACCACCATACAGTATACCCTGCCATACAGTACATGCCACCATACAGTACATGCCGCCACACAGTACATGCCGCCATACAGTATACCCTGCCACACAGTATACCCCGCCACACAGTACATGCTGCCATACAGTACATGCCACCATACAGTGCACCCCGCCACACAGTACATGCCGCCATACAGTATACCCTGCCATACAGTACATGCCGCCATACAGTATACCCTGCCATACAGTACATGCCGCCATACAGTATACCCTGCCATACAGTACATGCCGCCATACAGTAAATCCTGCCATACAGTACATGCCGCCACACAGTACACCCCGCCACACAGTACATGCCGCCATACAGTATACCCTGCCACACAGTATACCCCACCACACAGTACATGCTGCCATACAGTACATGCCACCATACAGTACATGCCGCCATACAGTACATGCCACCATACAGTGCACCCCGCCACACAGTACATGCCGCCATACAGTATACCCTGCCATACAGTACATGCCGCCATACAGTATACCCTGCCATACAGTACATGCCGCCATACAGTATACCCTGCCATACAGTACATGCTGCCATACAGTATATCTTGCCATACAGTACATGCCACCATACAGTACATGCTGCCATACAGTATACCCTGCCATACAGTACTTGCTGCCATACAGTATACCCTGCCATACAGTACATGCCGCCATACAGTACATGCCACCATACAGTATACCCTGCCCTACAGTACATGCCGCCATACAGTACATGCCACCATACAGTATACCCTGCCATACAGTACATGCCACCATACAGTACATGCCACCATACAGTATACCCTGCCATACAGTACATGCCACCATACAGTACATGCCACCATACAGTATACCCTGCCATACAGTACATGCCACCATACAGTATACCCTGCCATACAGTACATGCCGCCATACAGTATACCCTGCCATACAGTACATGCCGCCATACAGTATACCCTGCCATACAGTACCTGCCGCCATACTGTACATGCCACCATACAGTATACCCTGCCATACAGTACATGCCACCATACAGTATACCCTGCCACACAGTACATGCTGCCATACAGTACACCCTGCCACACAGTACATGCCACCATACAGTACATGCCATCATACAGTATACCCTACCATACAGTACATGCCGCCATACAGTACATGCCACCATACAGTATACCCTGCCATACAGTACATGCCGCCATACAGTACATGCCACCATACAGTATACCCTACCGTACAGTACATGCCACCATACAGTATACCCTACCATACAGTACATGCCACCATACAGTACATGCCACCATACAGTATACCCTGCCATACAGTACATGCTGCCATACAGTATACCCTGCCATACAGTACATGCCACCATACAATACATGCCACCATACAGTATACCCTGGCCATTCTGACTGTAATGTAGCACACCACCCGGCGGGAACAGAGCCTTTAAGAGGAGCTGCCCAGCTGACTGGCAGTGAGTCCTGAGGCAGCGTGATACAGCGCAGGGTCCACGCACTCATCGGACAGCTGTGAGATTGTCAGTGGGAGCGACGGGTGCCGCTTCCAGGGTGAGAGGCTGGACTGTCCGGAGCGTTGCTGTGAGGAGAAACGGCCATCAGGGAGGGAGCGGTGTCACCCGGAGCTTGTCAGGAAGCTGTTGCTGCTTGGGAGAGGACTGCCCTGAAGGCCTCCCCCCCTCTGCTGTGACTGACAGCAGGGACTGGATTGGAGGAAAGGATGCTATCACAGGTGCTGCAAGCGCTGATCAGCTGGACTACAAGGAGCAGGTCTGTTACATGCCCAGTGTTTTCCACCATCTGTTACATGCCCAGTGTTTTCCACCACACAGAACGGACAGAAAGTGCAGGCAGATATAGACAAGTAAAGGGCTAATTACCAGTGAGCTCATAGTAGTGTCTGCAACACTAAGAGATTAACTACAATACAGCCATTCAATGAGGATAGAGCCTGATGGAGTTAATTTATTCCTCATCTACTTTATAGCAGCAGGATAATCCCTTCTCCTATACCCAGATACTCATCTTGAATTAACAGTTATTAAGGAACTGTGTTGTTTTGTCCAGACCAACTAACCTTAACTTATGTTGTATTATACGCAGTTAAACTTTCTCTGCTAACACCCGTGACTAGAACCACCGGAGTATACTCATTTTAGGCAAAGGCAGCCTTCTTCAGGGACAGCTACAGGCTATCTTAAAGAGGTTCCAAGTCTGGGCTTGCAGCATTCAAGGGCCAGCGACAGTATTACCATCAGTGGCAGTGTAGCATCCACAGATAACTTCAGATATCCTAGCAACATAGCCTTAAGGCCTTGGTTATTGAAAAGTGCACCAACACAGGGGGTTCTGGCCAGACATTCAGGGACTAAGGCCCTCATTCAGACCCACTCGCAAGCGGGCGCACGCACGTTAGGCGTACGTACAAAATTGTTTAAATTCAATGGCTCGCTCGTATTTTCGTTCGCATCTAAAATTCCTCCCTAAACTCAGACGACCCCTCCTCTAACTAACGAGCGTGCGAAATAGCGAGCGTACATCCCCGAAATGGCTTGAAGGGAACGCACGCACAAGTATAAACCGGAAGTGGCCTTGTCAGATGTCGATTACCTGCTCCTTTATTCTGCCTACCTCCATCAATCGTATCATGCCAATCAATGTATCAATTAGCTTAATTGTTTGTTTTTTTTCAACACAATGCAAGAAACTTTACTCTTGTCCGTGTTTGTGTTTACCCGCAGAATACGTACGGATGGAACATTCGCTTTTATTGTTCCAAAAACATGTGAACCACAATTAAACAATTGTTCTATTGCTGTGGATCCCCGCTTATTTCCCGGGGTTCATTTCTTTATTTAAATATGCAAACGCATGTCACTGCATCAAGCCTATCATAACTCTCCAGAGATTTCTAGCCCTGTTGAACACATGACTCATACACTAACCAATAAAATTGCTCCTGTTAATTTCCAAAATACATTAGCCAATCAGAAATTTTTTGCACACTTTATCAAAAATGATTTGTATGAAAAACACCATTGCCATCATGAGAGCCTCCGCACTCACCAGGCGCGAGCTGCTGGTGCTTACGGAGGTGATGGATCGCTGTATCACCAGACAGCCTCCACCCATCACCAACCGGCAGAAGCGCTCCGCATATGCGGAGGCACGGTCCCGCCTGCGGTCCTTCGGTTCACGCCACAACATCGGGCAGCTGGAGCGCAGGTGGTCAGACCTGCAACGGCGAACGCCCCGCTTGCTGGCATGCTTTCGCATGCAGATACAGGAAAGTAAGTGTTATGTATTGTGGTTTTCATGTTTGTGTTTGTGGGGCAAACTGCGTGTGCATGTTTTCCTGTCTGTCCTATTTATTATTTGTCCTCATATCTGCATGTGCATGTTTTCCTGTTTGTCCTATTTATTATTTGTCCTCATCTGCGTGTGCATGTTTTCCTGTCTGTCCTATTTATTATTTGTCCTCATATCTGCGTGTGCATGTTTTCCTGTCTGTCCTATTTATTATTTGTCCTCATATCTGCGTGTGCATGTTTTCCTGTCTATCCTATTTATTATTTGTCCTCATATCTGCGTGTGCATGTTTTCCTGTCTGTCCTATTTATTATTTGTCCTCATATCTGCGTGTGCATGTTTTCCTGTCGGTCCTATTTATTATTTGTCCTCATATCTGCGTGTGCATGTTTTCCCTCTATTTCTGTTTTTTTCAATCTACTCCTATTTGCATGTTTTTTGTTGGTGGGTTTTTGTTTTTTTTTGGGCCCCGGATTTGGCCAGAAACTAACCTCAATTTGTTTGACATATTTTAGGAGGACAGCCAAGACTACGCCGTCGCCGTCACCGTCCGGCCAGACGGTGTGGGTTGGGAACCTGAAAACATATTTCAGTTTACATCAACTGGTGTCAGTACTGGATTACCCCTTAGTCAAATGTAAGGTGTGTTAACCTGGTTACACTTGCTGTTAACGTCCAAAAAAAGGAAGACCATTTCACTCTCCAAACATTTATTCACAACATAAATGAGAAATCAAAGTGGTCAGTCCCAAAACCAAAAAACAGTGATAATCTCAAATACAACACATACAAATAAAATATTTAAATAAAAAAAAACAATCAAGAACTGGTTGACGAAGGACCATGCCAACATGATTCCACAAACATGGCGTTGCGATATGGGTTCCAGAATATATGCCCAAAATCACCAGATCCAGGTTTGGTAAGGGTAGCAGGAAGTAGTGAGCGTTGGAGTGCCAAAGATTATGTGAACAAACAGAAGATGGTGAAAAAAATAAAAATAAATTAGATGTTCGCAAACAAACACAAACACATTAGGTATAAACACTGTAGTTTTGGTAAAACTTACCTAAAAAATCTGGCCACCACATCATCGCGTATGGCCCCCCCACATACTGACCTCCGACCAACCTCGGGGGGGCCATCCTCAGGTAAGGCATCCTCTGGCTGCATTGGGACACCACTCCTTATGGCGATGTTGTGAAATATCCCACACAGGACCACAATTTTCGACACCATATCCGGCAAATACATGAGCTCGCCACCAGAGCGGTGGAGGCATCTGAATCGGCCTTTTAAAAGGCCAATACAGCGCTCCACCACTTGCCTGGTGGCTGTAAGTGCGGAATTATACTCACTTTGTGGGCCTGGTGTGGGAGCCAAATAAGGAGTGAGCAGCCAGGACATGCAAGGGTATCCACTGTCTCCTGTGAAAAATAAGAGACAACATCAGGAACACTGTGTATCAAGCTTAACATTGTTATGTACTAAAGGTCTCCACTTACCCAGAAGCCACGCATCACCAGCTTGTAGGTTGGTTAATTTCTGCCATATCCCTGATTGCCGGATGACGAAGGAGTCATGTGCACTTCCTGGTAATTTAGCATTCAGGGACAGGATCTGGAGGGAGGCATCACATACCACCATTACATTCAGGGAGTGATAGTGTTTCCTGTTTCTAAATATTGGCTCCAGCCGTGCTGGAGGCTGAAGTGGTATGTGAGTACCATCCACAACCCCTATGATGTGTGGGAAGCCAGCTATTTGGTAAAAATTGGCCTTGGCCACACTAAGGGCACCCATATCCAAAGGCATTTGAATAAAATGATGGAGGTGCTTGAAAAGTGCCTCCATCACTGCCCTCAGGATCTGGGAAAAGGAGGATTGGGAGATGCCCGCCACTATTCCCACCGTTGTTTGAAACGATCCTGAGGCACAGAAATGTAACACCGCCATAAATTGCGTCAGTGGTGGTATTGCTGTTGGACTGTCAATTTCCCGCTCAAGATCACTTTCTATTAATGAGAGAGTGTCTATGATGATTTTGGGAGGTAGACGGTAGCGTCTTAAAACCTCATCATCGGGCATTCCAAAAAGGGTGACACGTGTTCGAAATATCTGGGGCCTTGCATGCCTACGATGCCTACGCCTGGGACGAGATTGAGGTTGGTCGGCTTCCGGGAGCAGGGCCAGAACAATTTGACCCAGATCTACCTGAAATTCAAAGTTTACAATGTAAGGCTTTTGAGCCACCCCAAAAGTAACATAAAACAACTTAGCTTTATGATACCATCCATAGCTGCTTACATGCCGGGGTATTGTCATGATACGTCAAAACTGTAAACAAGCCAAAAATTATACATCAAAAATTTACAGGGTGAATTTATGTTTGTCAAATTGGTGCAAGCCAAAACATAAAATAGGCGAAACACACATTTGGGCATCGATCAAAACGACATTGCACACCGTACGTCAAATAGGGGTCAAATGTAAGGCAAAAATGGAAAAGGGAAAACAAAAACTGGTTTACATGATGAATAAGCATCCCAAAATGCGCAAATTAGTTCGCAAATGCAAGTCACTAGACCAACAGTGAAAAATGCGCTAATTAGTTCGCAAATGCAAGTCACTAGACCAACAGTGAAAAATGCGCTAATTAGTTCGCAAATGCAAGTCACTAGACCAACAGTGAAAAATGCGCTAATTAGTTCGCAAATGCAAGAAAAATAATGGACTTACCAAGAGCTAATATAAAAGATTTCCCTCAAAAAGGTCTTTGGGTCCGCTAGCCAAAAAAATCTAAAAGAGATGAAATTAGTGTTAAGCTGAAAATATTAAATTAAAAACAAGAAGTAGACACCAATTGGCCACAAGTTAGACTTCACCAAACTTACCAAATCAGGAAACGAGGCCCAAAAAAAACAACAAAAATGCGAACGGATAAAAAAATAAACTGTAGCAAACCCAAAAAATGCCAAAATCCGCCAAATCCTCCAACCGTAAACCACAAACTCCAACCAACTTAACCGCCAATAATCCAACAACGCAACCTCGAATCCACACACACCAAGCCATAAATAGTGTTTATTTTCCCGCACAAATTAAGGATGAATCATAGGGACGCACAATCAATGATGCGGCCACAAACTAAGGACGCATGTATAAATACGTCACGAAATCACATAGAATTTCTGGATGATTTCATGCTGGAAGCAGAGACATGGCTTCAAACCAGGGAAACAATGGGCAAAATTCCGGCGGTAAGGCCTTCATGCATTTTATCTCAATGATTATTTTCAAACATAATATTGTGCAAGTTGTGAAGTGGCTAAATCAGCATATTTACCCAAATAGGTGAGGAGGATGACATGGAAGAGACTGCTGGCCCCAGTCAACCTGCCAAAGCTGCCAAAAAAAAAAGGCAGCCACAATTCACAAGAAATGAGATGGAGGTTTTGATCCAGAAGTGTGTGGACATCCTGCCCCAGGCAGACAGGAATATGAGCCAAAGCCAGAAGTGGAGAATGTGGGAGGAGGTCGCCGCTGCTGTCAATAAGGTGGGTGATTATGTCCGTCTAGCCCGGGATGTAAAAAGGCGGTAAGTAAACACTTTCCCACCCTATAAACAAGCCCCATTTTAAACAAAAGGATAATGGTTCCAATTTCATTCCACAGATGGGGCGACTTCAAATATCGTCTCAAGCAAAAAGGGGGGGGACAGGTGGGGGTCCCACCCCTGTGTCATTGGAGTTGACAGACTTAGAAGAGCTGGCACAGGGGTGTGTGCAGCCTGTGGAGGTGTTTGGCGTGTCCAACATGGATACGGACATGCCAGACTTTGCGGCTCCTCATGTTGGCCCAGGTAAGTCTTGTGATGTCACCAACTCTGAAATGCTATTGTGCCAATATGTAGATTCTAATGTGACTCTTTTCTCATTTTTCCAACAGAGACACAGGCGGATGAGTCTGCTCCAGAGGGGAGCCTTGGCCGCAGAATTTCTGCTGGCTCTGCAGGGGAGGAACCAGTACATCCGGCTGAGGACCCTGCAGAATCCAGTCCAGGGCGTGCCCCCTCGCAGGCAGTGGGCCTCCTCACAGAACTCAATTTAAAATCGGATTTCCATACGGAGATTCTGCAGAGGATGGACGCCAGTCTGATACGGGTGGCTGAGGCCCTGGAGCAAAATGCTGCGGCCAACGTGACCATTGGTCAGGCCCTGGCGGAAAATACCAGGGCCAACATCCGCATCGCCGATGCCCTGGAGCAGCTCGTTCGCCAGCACATGGTGGAGCCGACCTCCCTTCCTGCCGGAACATCAGGATCCTCCACCTCTGGCACAACATCAGCCAATCCTCCAAATGTGCCTAGCCCTGTGCCTAGTCCAGAGGCCACAACATCTGCCTCTGGACAGGCCAGCCCGATGGCATCCCGGACCCGGTCTGGCGCCCACCCTCCCCCATCCAAACGGGCGAAAAAACGGTGACAGCAATGGCGACTTTTCCCACACTCCTTCTGTGCTTGGCTCATATTCCTTTCTGGTCAAAACTTCCCTCTCCTTTCTTGTGAAATGTTTTTAAGTTATTTTTGTACGTTTATGTTATTATTGATTATTTATTTTTGTGAAAAAGTATCTTTGGCAGAAAAAAAGAAAACAAAATATTAGGCCAATTGGTTTGTGTTTAAACAATAAATTTATGATAAAAATCTGACATTGTATTGTGACATTATTGTACAAATGGGTTACATTTAATCCTGGCCCTAAAGGCAAAAAAGGACACAAAAAACCATTTCATTTATTTTAATAAAAGGCCTCTTGAAGGAACGTTTAAAAATTCACCTAACGATGCAAATTCCACAGTAAAAAAAAAAAGGGGAGCTAATTAAAACATGATGACATTATTGTCACAATAGGCCATAAACAACAAATTGAGGCCAAAATAAAACCCAAAAATGTACGCAAATTGATTGTGTAATCCTGACATTAGCAGCTCTGATTTCCACCTGCGTACGCTTTTGTGCTATCCCAATAAACTGCTTTACAAACACATACCAAGACGGTTTTCAATACAACACTAATTGCTTTTGTGACCACCCGCGATTAATCGCTGCAACATCGTGGAGTCCTGGGACGGAGGAGAAGGCCATCGCCAATGTGGTAGAGTAATCCAGACCCTAAGCTGTGCGAGCATTTTGAAGGGAAAGAGGATGTTCCAGTGACGTATGAGACGGTCCGAACACATTTGACGTTCGCATCTGCTAATGTATGTACGCCCCAAAAACGCCTCGCCACGCCTGCGTTTTTCCATCTCCACCCCCGTGAACACCCAAAAACGCCCTGTTCTGTCAATCACATTTGACATGTCACTTCCTGTACGCTATTTTAGGAACAAGAGAAAAAAAGCTCGCAATCTGCCGTACGCACATGCGCAGTGTAACACCGACGCATGCGCGGTTAGTCAACATCGGAACGCAACGAGCGTACTGTTGTTAACGTGCGGCTCTGAATGAGGGCCTAAATGTTCACTAGGTTGCAAATATTGTTTTATACAAACGGTTAATGGTATTATCATATGTGGTGTGGGTAAAATAGTGTATTGCTAACCCCTCTACCTTGCAGCACAAGAACAAAGTGTTCCTGTTAAATAAAATTACCCAAGGATCTGAGTGTCTTTCCTGTAGTCTTATGCATGTATACATTGTTGTAATGTGAATTGTTGTTTCAACTGTGTCTTGCACCACTTTGCTATTTTGTGAAATGGTTGTGTGTGAATAAATTCACTTTATTGTTGATATTTGTATTGAATAATTTGGAAGACTAACAGATGAACCAGGAACTGTATTTGGTAAGAAATCGACATCTTTCTACACAATTCAATCCTAGTGGTTAGGGTACCACAAGTATATCCAGCCAAACAGTAGTTACCACCATACAGTATATCCCGCCATACAGTACTTGCCACCATACAGTATATCCCGCCAAATAGTACTTGCCACCATACAGTATATCCCGCCATACAGTACTTGCCACCATACAGTGTATCCCCCCCATACAGTACATGCCGTCATACAGTATACCCTGCCACACAGTACATCCCGCCATACAGTACTTGCTGCCATACAGTATACCCTGCCACACAGTACATCCCGCCATACAGTACTTGCTGCAATACAATATACCCTGCCACATAGTACTTGCCGCCATACAGTGTATCCCCCCATACAGTACATGCCGCCATACAGTGTATCTCCCCATACAGTACATGCCACCATACAGTGTATCCCACCATACAGTACATGCCGCCATACAGTGTATTCCCCCATACAGTACATGCCGCCATACAGTATACCCTGCCAAATAGTACTTGTCGCCATACAGTGTAACCCCCCATACAGTACATGCCGCCATACAGTGTATCCCCCCATACAGTACATGCCGCCATACAGTGTATCCCCCCATACAGTACATGCCGCCATATAGTGTATCCCCCCATACAGTACATGCCGCCATACAGTGTATCCCCCCATACAGTACATGCCGCCATACAGTGTATCCCACCATACAGGCCATGCCGCCATACAGTATAACCAGCCACAGTATTTCCCACCACACAGTACACTCCACCACACAGTATATCCTGCCAGAGTACTTGCTGCCGTACAGTATATCCTGCCATACAGTATACCCAGCCACACAGTACATGGCGCTATACAGTATACCCTGCCCTACAGTACATGCCTCCATACTGTATACCCAGCCACACAGTACATGCCGCCATACAGTATAACTAGCCACAGTATTTCCCTTCACACAGTACACCCCGCCACACCATACACCCCACTACACAGTACACCCCGCCACACCATACACCCCACTACACAGTACACCAACAACAGATAGTTTCCATACAACTCTGATGTTTTGCGATATGCACATGTACAGATGATAAACAGTGATTGAATGAGAACAGAGTGGGTAAAACCTCAAGTCTGGGGGCTGGCTTAGGTAACATGTGACTTAGGACCTGATTCAGACCCACTCGCGAATCAATGGTGGGGTACTGCGCACCCATGGCATGCGCAAGCCCTGGTGCGAGAGAGAAATTCTCTCTCTCCGGGGCTCTGCAAAAGGAGCGGCTGTCGATGTTGATCGACAGCTCGCCCTGTTTTGTAGGCGGGGCGGAAGGAACACCTGCCGCTTGTGGGAGGCACCACTGACATCACCAGTGATGTCAATGGAGAGCTTCCTGCTCTGTTAGAGCAGGAAGCTCTCTGGAGCTTGCGACGGATGAGACCCTACCACAAGGGTCTCGTTGCAAGCCCCGATGGTCGCGACCATCACCTGGCCACTTGCAAAAGCTGTGGGTGGTCACCCACAGCTTAGTGAGCGGCCAGGAGGCTGCAAAAAAAAATAAAACACCCTGATTCAGAGCGAGCGCTCTTAAAGAGTGTCCGGCTCAGAATCAGGCCCTTATTTTGCCCTATTAGGATATTTGTGTGTGTTTTATCTTAGTATGTGAGGCTGAGACAAAGCCTCTCTTGTTCCTGTCTTCCCTCCCTCCCTCCCTATGTGGATTCAGTGGGATTGTCTGTAGTTCGCGGTTTCTGTGGTGGGAAAGAACGGCAGGTCGCCACAGGGTGCAAATCTCTTTGGTTTGTAGTATTCTAGTCTTTGGGTGCGCTCACCCTCTTGGACTTGTTAAGTTCGCTGGATCACCCGGGGATAGCGTCATCACCCTTCCTGGTGGGTAGTCATGTTAGAGGGTTGAGTGGATACCTTTTCTTGACAGTTGTTTAGTTACCGGTTGCTCTGAACCTTGGGCGGTGTCCGCTTGGTATGTATGTCTGTGTGCTGCGTGTCTGCGTGCTGCGTATCTGCGTGCTGCGTGTCTGTGTGCTGCGTATCTGCGTGTCTGCGTGCTGCGTGTCTGCGTCCTGCGTCCTGCGTGTCTGTGTGCTGCGTGTCTGCGTGCTGCGTGTCTGTGTGCTGCGTGTCTGCATGCTGCGTGTCTGGAGTAAGCTGTATGTTGCCGTCCTTTCTATGCCACCATACTTTTGGTCAGTTTAGATTAATTTAATACTCAGATAATTTAAATAAATTGCTAACTAATTATTCTGCCAAATCTCATGTCTCCGAATCTTTATTTCACATAATTAATTAAGAGGGTGATTTATCGCACGGTGTTACACAGGAGACCCCTCTAACGATTGAAGGTTTATGGTGTCGGCAGTCACAGTGCCCCCTAAGTCACTGTATGATGGCAATGCTGCCGCCACTTAGCAGACTGTATTCTCAAACATGTGGTGTCTCTGCCCAGTATTCAAGGCGAGACCCTGAGTCTTCCAACATAGCGTAGACCGGTCACCAGGCCCTATGTATAGCACCGTGTACAATGACGCAGAGGCTGTGCTATAGCGTAGACCGGTCACCAGGCCCTATGTATAGCACCGTGTACAATGACGCAGCGGCTGTGCTATAGCGTAGACCGGTCACCAGACCCTAAGTATAGCACGGTGTACAATGATGCAGCGGCTGTACTATAGCGTAGACCGGTCACCAGGCCCTATGTATAGCACCGTGTACAATGACGCAGTGGCTGTGCTATAGGGTAGACCGGTCACCAGGCCCTATGTATAGCACCGTGTACAATGACGCAGCGGCTGTGCTATAGCGTAGACCGATCACCAGACCCTAAGTATAGCACGGTGTACAATGATGCAGCGGCTGTACTATAGCGTAGACCGGTCACCAGGCCCTATGTATAGCACCGTGTACAATGACGCAGCGGCTGTGCTATAGGGTAGACCGGTCACCAGGCCCTATGTATAGCACCGTGTACAATGACGCAGCGGCTGTGCTATAGCGTAGACCGGTCACCAGACCCTATGTATAGCACCGTATACAATGACGCAGCGGCTGTGCTATAGCGTAGACCGGTCACCAGGCCCTATGTATAGCACCGTGTACAATGACGCAGCATCTGTGCTATAGCGTAGACCGGTTATCAGGCCCTATGTATAACACCGTGTACAATGAGGCAGCGTCTGTGCTATAGCGTAGACCGGTCACCAGGCCCTATGTATAGCACCGTGTACAATGACGCAGCATCTGTTCTATAGCGTAGACCGGTCACCAGGCCCTATGTATAGCACCGTGTACAATGACGCAGCAGCTGTGCTATAGCGTAGACCGGTCACCAGGCCCTATGTATAGCACCGTGTACAATGACGCAGCGGCTGTGCTATAGCGTAGACCGGTCACCAGGCCCTATGTATAGCACCGTGTACAATGATGCAGCGTCTGTACTATAGCATAGACCGGTCACCAGGCCCTATGTATAGCACCGTGTACAATGACGCAGCGTCTGTACTATAGCGTAGACCGGTCACCAGGCCCTATGTATAGCACCGTGTACAATGACGCAGCGTCTGTGCTATAGAGTAGACCGGTCACCAGGCCCGATGTATAGCACCGTGTACAATGACGCAGCGGCTGTGCTATAGCGTAGACCAGTCACCAGGCCCTATGTATAGCACCGTGTAGAATGACGCAGAGGCTGTGCTATAGCGTAGACCGGTCACCAGGCCCTATGTATAGCACCGTGTACAATAACGCAGCATCTGTGCTATAGCGTAGACCGGTCACCAGGCCCTATGTATAGCACCGTGTACAATGACGCAGCGGCTGTGCTATAGCGTAGACCGGTCACCAGACCCTATGTATAGCACCGTGTACAATGACGCAGCGGCTGTGCTATAGCGTAGACCGGTCACCAGGCCCTATGTATAACACCGTGTACAATGACACAGCGTCTGTACTATAGCGTAGACCGGTCACCAGGCCCTATGTATAGCACCGTGTATAATGACGCAGCGGCTGTGCTATAGCGTAGACCGGTCACCAGGCCCTATGCATAGCACCGTGTACAATGACGCAGCGGCTGTGCTAGAGCGTAGACCGGTCACCAGGCCCTATGTATAGCACCGTATACAATGACACAGCGTCTGTACTATAGCGTAGACCGGTCACCAGGCCCTATTTATAGCACCGTATACAATGACGCAGCGTCTGTACTATAGAGTAGACCGGTCACCAGGCCCTATGTATAGCACCGTGTACAATGACACAGCGTCTGTACTATAGCGTAGACCGGTCACCAGGCCCTATGTATAACACCGTGTACAATGACACAGCGGCTGTACTATAGCGTAGACCGGTCACCAGGCCCTATGTATAGCACCGTGTACAATGACGCAGCATCTGTGCTATAGCATAGACCGGTCACCAGGCCCTATGTATAGCACCGTGTACAATGACGCAGCGGCTGTGCTATAGCGTAGACCGGTCACCAGGCCCTATGTATAGCACCGTGAACAATGATGCAGCGGCTGTACTATAGCGTAGACCGGTCACCAGGCCCTATGTATATCACCGTGTACAATAACGCAGCGTCTGTGCTATAGCGTAGACCGGTCACCAGGCCCTATGTATAGCACCGTATACAATAACACAGCGGCTGTACTATAGCGTAGACCAGTCACCAGGCCCTATGTATAGCACCGTGTACAATGACGCAGCATCTGTGCTATAGCGTAGACCGTTCACCAGGCCCTATGTATAGCACCGTGTACAATGACGCAGCATCTGTGCTGTAGCGTAGACCGGTCACCAGGCCCTATGTATAGCACCATGTACAATGACGCAGCGTCTGTGCTGTAGCGTAGACCGGTCACCAGGCCCTATGTATAGCACCGTGTACAATGACGCAGCGGCTGTACTATAGCGTAGACCGGTCACCAGGCCCTATGTATAGCACCGTGTACAATGACGCAGCGTCTGTGCTATAGCGTTGACCGGTCACCAGGCCCTATGTATTGCACCGTGTACAATGACGCAGCGACTGTGCTATAGCGTAGACCGGTCACCAGGCCCTATGCATAGCACCGTATACAATGACGCAGCGGCTGTGCTATAGCGTAGACCGGTCACCAGGCCCTATGTATAGCACCATGTACAATGACGCAGCGGCTGTGCTATAGCGTAGACCGGTCACCAGGCCCTATGCATAGCACCGTGTACAATGACGCAGCGGCTGTGCTATAGCGTAGACCGGTCACCAGGCCCTATGTATAGCACCGTATACAATGACGCAGCGTCTGTACTATAGCGTAGACCGGTCACCAGGCCCTATTTATAGCACCGTATACAATGACGCAGCGTCTGTACTATAGAGTAGACCGGTCACCAGGCCCTATGTATAGCACCGTGTACAATGACACAGCGTCTGTACTATAGCGTAGACCGGTCACCAGGCCCTATGTATAACATCGTGTACAATGACACAGCGGCTGTACTATAGCGTAGACCGGTCACCAGGCCCTATGTATAGCACCGTGTACAATGACGCAGCATCTGTGCTATAGCATAGACCGGTCACCAGGCCCTATGTATAGCACCGTGTACAATGACGCAGCGGCTGTGCTATAGCATAGACCGGTCACCAGGCCCTATGTATAGCACCGTGTACAATGACGCAGCGGCTGTGCTATAGCGTAGACCGGTCACCAGGCCCTATGTATAGCACCGTGAACAATGATGCAGCGGCTGTACTATAGCGTAGACCGGTCACCAGGCCCTATGTATAGCACCGTGTACAATAACGCAGCGTCTGTGCTATAGCGTAGACCGGTCACCAGGCCCTATGTATAGCACAGTATACAATAACACAGCGGCTGTACTATAGCGTAGACCGGTAACCAGGCCCTATGTATAGCACCGTGTACAATGACGCAGCGTCTGTGCTATAGCGTAGACCGTTCACCAGGCCCTATGTATAGCACCGTGTACAATGACGCAGCATCTGTGCTATAGCGTAGACCGGTCACCAGGCCCTATGTATAGCACCGTGTACAATGACGCAGCGTCTGTGCTATAGCGTAGACCGGTCACCAGGCCCTATGTATAGCACCGTGTACAATGACGCAGCGTCTGTGCTATAGCGTAGACCGGTCACCAGGCCCTATGTATTGCACCGTGTACAATGACGCAGCGGCTGTGCTATAGTGTAGACCGGTCACCAGGCCCTGTGTATAGCACCGTATACAATGACGCAGCGGCTGTGCTATAGCGTAGACCGGTCACCAGGCCCTATGTATAGCACCGTGTGCTGCACTTTTGGGATAATATCATTGTAATACAGTACAAAGTGTATTAGAAGAGTTGTGACTTATATATATATTATATATATTCTTAGGTCTATAGACGGATTGCTTTTGTATACAGGTATTAGAGATTCAGGGTAACCGTACATATCCTTCATTACGTACAGTACTGGCGCATTATTCCTTTCTTAACTTTTCCAAATGAACACTGATGACATCAGAAATCATCTGTTATAGGCAATGACATCATAAGTCACTGTTTATACAGACAATATATTCACAGAGCTTATACATTAATATCTCATGAATTTTATATAAGTAATTATAACAAATTGAGCAGCTATGTATTAACATTGCACAGCAATAGACCAGTCAGTCTTTCTCAGAGGATAATGGGAATTGTAGCTGTATCGTGTCATCGTCTAATTAGTTTGTCGTATCAGTAAATATTGTTCGGTATAAGCGCTGGGCAGCCGGTCACCAGTGTTATATAGCCGGGGACATACAATGATGCAGACAGGATACCCAGAGCCTTCTTCATATTCTCCTTATTGATTCCGCTTTCTAACCTAATGGATCATATGACATGAAGCTTTTAAATGTTTAATGCACCCATTAATGGTGGCACATCCAACATCATTCCACTCAGCATAATGGCGTTTCCTTCTTCGCACCTAATTGTTTCCTCTTAGCTTTATACCGTTATTTTGTCCTTTCATGAGCTGTGTCTGTGCTGAGAGACAAAAAAACCAATATAACTGGAATTAATGATAAAAAGGTCCCTATCACTTACACATAACAGTCATTATGTATCCAATATAACTGGAATTAATGATAAAAGGGTCCCTATCACTTACACATAACAGTCATTATGTATCCAATATAACTGGAATTAATGATAAAAGGGTCCCCATCACTTACACATAACAGTCATTATGTATCCAATATAACTGGAATTAATGATAAAAGGGTCCCTATCACTTACACATAACAGTCATTATGTATCCAATATAACTGGAATTAATGATAAAAGGGTCCCCATCACTTACACATAACAGTCATTATGTATCCAATATAACTGGAATTAATGATAAAAGGGTCCCTATCACTTACACATAACAGTCATTATGTATCCAATATAACTGGAATTAATGATAAAAGGGTCCCCATCACTTACACATAACAGTCATTATGTATCCAATATAACTGGAATTAATGATAAAAGGGTCCCCATCACTTACAGATAACAGTCATTATGTATCCAATATAACTGGAATTAATGATAAAAGGGTCCCTATCACTTACACATAACAGTCATTATGTATCCAATATAACTGGAATTAATGATAAAAGGGTCCCCATCACTTACACATAACAGTCATTATGTATCCAATATAACTGGAATTAATGAGAAAAGGGTCCCCATCACTTACACATAACAGTCATTATGTATCCAATATAACTGGAATTAATGAGAAAAGGGTCCCCATCACTTACACATAACAGTCATTATGTATCCAATATAACTGGAATTAATGAGAAAAGGGTCCATATCACTTACACATAACAGTCATTATGTATCCAATATAACTGGAATTAATGATAAAAGGGTCCCTATCACTTACACATAACAGTCATTATGTATCCACTATAACTGGAATTAATGATAAAAGGGTCCCCATCACTTACACATAACAGTCATTGTGTATCCAATATAACTGGAATTAATGATAAAAGTGTCCCCATCACTTACACATAACAGTCATTATGTATCCAATATAACTGGAATTAATGATAAAAGGGTCCCCATCACTTACATATAACAGTCATTATGTATCCAATATAACTGGAATTAATTATAAAAGGGTCCCTATCACTTACACATAACAGTCATTATGTATCCAATCTAACTGGAATTAATGATAAAAGGGTCCCCATCACTTACACATAACAGTCATTATGTATCCAATCTAACTGGAATTAATGATAAAAGGGTCCCCATCACTTACACATAACAGTCATTATGTATCCAATATAACTGGAATTAATGATAAAAGGGTCCCTATCACTTACACATAACAGTCATTTTGTATCCAATATAACTGGAATTAATGATAAAAGGGTCCCTATCACTTACACATAACAGTCATTATGTATCCAATATAACTGGAATTAATGATAAAAGGGTCCCTATCACTTACACATAACAGTCATTATGTATCCACTATAACTGGAATTAATGATAAAAGGGTCCCCATCACTTACACATAACAGTCATTGTGTATCCAATATAACTGGAATTAATGATAAAAGTGTCCCCATCACTTACACATAACAGTCATTATGTATCCAATATAACTGGAATTAATGATAAAAGGGTCCCCATCACTTACATATAACAGTCATTATGTATCCAATATAACTGGAATTAATTATAAAAGGGTCCCTATCACTTACACATAACAGTCATTATGTATCCAATCTAACTGGAATTAATGATAAAAGGGTCCCCATCACTTACACATAACAGTCATTATGTATCCAATCTAACTGGAATTAATGATAAAAGGGTCCCCATCACTTACACATAACAGTCATTATGTATCCAATATAACTGGAATTAATGATAAAAGGGTCCCTATCACTTACACATAACAGTCATTTTGTATCCAATATAACTGGAATTAATGATAAAAGGGTCCCCATCACTTACACATAACAGTCATTATGTATCCAATCTAACTGGAATTAATGATAAAAGGGTCCCTATCACTTACACATAACAGTCATTATGTATCCAATATAACTGGAATTAATGATAAAAGGGTCCCCATCACTTACACATAACAGTCATTATGTATCCAATATAACTGGAATTAATGATAAAAGGTCCCCATCACTTACATATAACAGTCATTATGTATCCAATATAACTGGAATTAATGAGAAAAGGGTCCCCATCACTTACACATAACAGTCATTATGTATCCAATATAACTGGAATTAATGAGAAAAGGGTCCCCATCACTTACACATAACAGTCATTATGTATCCACTATAACTGGAATTAATGATAAAAGGGTCCCCATCACTTACATATAACAGTCATTATGTATCCAATATAACTGGAATTAATGATAAAAGGGTCCCTATCACTTACACATAACAGTCATTATGTATCCACTATAACTGGAATTAATGATAAAAGGGTCCCCATCACTTACACATAACAGTCATTGTGTATCCAATATAACTGGAATTAATGATAAAAGTGTCCCCATCACTTACACATAACAGTCATTATGTATCCAATATAACTGGAATTAATGATAAAAGGGTCCCCATCACTTACATATAACAGTCATTATGTATCCAATATAACTGGAATTAATTATAAAAGGGTCCCTATCACTTACACATAACAGTCATTATGTATCCAATCTAACTGGAATTAATGATAAAAGGGTCCCCATCACTTACACATAACAGTCATTATGTATCCAATCTAACTGGAATTAATGATAAAAGGGTCCCCATCACTTACACATAACAGTCATTATGTATCCAATATAACTGGAATTAATGATAAAAGGGTCCCTATCACTTACACATAACAGTCATTTTGTATCCAATATAACTGGAATTAATGATAAAAGGGTCCCTATCACTTACACATAACAGTCATTATGTATCCAATATAACTGGAATTAATGATAAAAGGGTCCCTATCACTTACACATAACAGTCATTATGTATCCACTATAACTGGAATTAATGATAAAAGGGTCCCCATCACTTACACATAACAGTCATTGTGTATCCAATATAACTGGAATTAATGATAAAAGTGTCCCCATCACTTACACATAACAGTCATTATGTATCCAATATAACTGGAATTAATGATAAAAGGGTCCCCATCACTTACATATAACAGTCATTATGTATCCAATATAACTGGAATTAATTATAAAAGGGTCCCTATCACTTACACATAACAGTCATTATGTATCCAATATAACTGGAATTAATGATAAAAGGGTCCCCATCACTTACACATAACAGTCATTATGTATCCAATCTAACTGGAATTAATGATAAAAGGGTCCCCATCACTTACACATAACAGTCATTATGTATCCAATATAACTGGAATTAATGATAAAAGGGTCCCTATCACTTACACATAACAGTCATTTTGTATCCAATATAACTGGAATTAATGATAAAAGGGTCCCCATCACTTACACATAACATTATGTATCCAATATAACTGGAATTAATGATAAAAGGGTCCCTATCACTTACACATAACAGTCATTATGTATCCAATCTAACTGGAATTAATGATAAAAGGGTCCCTATCACTTACACATAACAGTCATTATGTATCCAATATAACTGGAATTAATGATAAAAGGGTCCCCATCACTTACACATAACAGTCATTATGTATCCAATATAACTGGAATTAATGATAAAAGGTCCCCATCACTTACATATAACAGTCATTATGTATCCAATATAACTGGAATTAATGAGAAAAGGGTCCCCATCACTTACACATAACAGTCATTATGTATCCAATATAACTGGAATTAATGAGAAAAGGGTCCCCATCACTTACACATAACAGTCATTATGTATCCAATATAACTGGAATTAAGGATAAAAGGGTCCCCATCACTTACACATAACAGTCATTATGTATCCAATATAACTGGAATTAAGGATAAAAGGGTCCCCATCACTTACACATAACAGTCATTATGTATCCAATATAACTGGAATTAATGATAAAAGGGTCCCTATCACTTACACATAACAGTCATTATGTATCCAATATAACTGGAATTAATGATAAAAGGTCCCCATCACTTACAGATAACAGTCATTATGTATCCAATATAACTGGAATTAATGATAAAAGGGTCCCTATCACTTACACATAACAGTCATTATGTATCCAATATAACTGGAATTAATGATAAAAGGGTCCCCATCACTTACACATAACAGTCATTATGTATCCAATATAACTGGAATTAATGATAAAAGGGTCCCTATCACTTACACATAACAGTCATTATGTATCCAATATAACTGGAATTAATGATAAAAGGGTCCCCATCACTTACACATAACAGTCATTATGTATCCAATATAACTGGAATTAATGATAAAAGGGTCCCTATCACTTACACATAACAGTCATTATGTATCCAATATAACTGGAATTAATGATAAAAGGGTCCCTATCACTTACACATAACAGTCATTATGTATCCAATATAACTGGAATTAATGATAAAAGGGTCCCCATCACTTACACATAACAGTCATTATGTATCCAATATAACTGGAATTAATGATAAAAGGGTCCCTATCACTTACACATAACAGTCATTATGTATCCAATATAACTGGAATTAATGATAAAAGGGTCCCCATCACTTACACATAACAGTCATTATGTATCCAATATAACTGGAATTAATGATAAAAGGGTCCCCATCACTTACAGATAACAGTCATTATGTATCCAATATAACTGGAATTAATGATAAAAGGGTCCCTATCACTTACACATAACAGTCATTATGTATCCAATATAACTGGAATTAATGATAAAAGGGTCCCCATCACTTACACATAACATTCATTATGTATCCAATATAACTGGAATTAATGAGAAAAGGGTCCCTATCACTTACACATAACAGTCATTATGTATCCAATATAACTGGAATTAATGAGAAAAGGGTCCCCATCACTTACACATAACAGTCATTATGTATCCAATATAACTGGAATTAATGAGAAAAGGGTCCCCATCACTTACACATAACAGTCATTATGTATCCAATATAACTGGAATTAATGAGAAAAGGGTCCATATCACTTACACATAACAGTCATTATGTATCCAATATAACTGGAATTAATGATAAAAGGGTCCCTATCACTTACACATAACAGTCATTATGTATCCAATATAACTGGAATTAATGATAAAAGGGTCCCTATCACTTACACATAACAGTCATTATGTATCCAATATAACTGGAATTAATGATAAAAGGGTCCCTATCACTTACACATAACAGTCATTATGTATCCACTATAACTGGAATTAATGATAAAAGGGTCCCTATCACTTACACATAACAGTCATTATGTATCCAATATAACTGGAATTAATGATAAAAGGGTCCCCATCACTTACACATAACAGTCATTATGTATCCAATATAACTGGAATTAATGATAAAAGGGTCCCCATCACTTACATATAACAGTCATTATGTATCCAATATAACTGGAATTAATTATAAAAGGGTCCCTATCACTTACACATAACAGTCATTATGTATCCAATATAACTGGAATTAATGATAAAAGTGTCCCCATCACTTACACATAACAGTCATTATGTATCCAATATAACTGGAATTAATGATAAAAGGGTCCCCATCACTTACATATAACAGTCATTATGTATCCAATATAACTGGAATTAATTATAAAAGGGTCCCTATCACTTACACATAACAGTCATTATGTATCCAATCTAACTGGAATTAATGATAAAAGGGTCCCCATCACTTACACATAACAGTCATTATGTATCCAATCTAACTGGAATTAATGATAAAAGGGTCCCCATCACTTACACATAACAGTCATTATGTATCCAATATAACTGGAATTAATGATAAAAGGGTCCCTATCACTTACACATAACAGTCATTTTGTATCCAATATAACTGGAATTAATGATAAAAGGGTCCCTATCACTTACATATAACAGTCATTATGTATCCAATATAACTGGAATTAATGATAAAAGGGTCCCCATCACTTACACATAACATTATGTATCCAATATAACTGGAATTAATGATAAAAGGGTCCCTATCACTTACACATAACAGTCATTATGTATCCAATCTAACTGGAATTAATGATAAAAGGGTCCCTATCACTTACACATAACAGTCATTATGTATCCAATATAACTGGAATTAATGATAAAAGGGTCCCCATCACTTACACATAACAGTCATTATGTATCCAATATAACTGGAATTAATGATAAAAGGTCCCCATCACTTACATATAACAGTCATTATGTATCCAATATAACTGGAATTAATGAGAAAAGGGTCCCCATCACTTACACATAACAGTCATTATGTATCCAATATAACTGGAATTAATGATAAAAGGGTCCCCATCACTTACACATAACAGTCATTATGTATCCAATATAACTGGAATTAATGATAAAAGGGTCCCCATCACTTACACATAACAGTCATTATGTATCCACTATAACTGGAATTAATGATAAAAGGGTCCCCATCACTTACACAGAACAGTCATTATGTATCCAATATAACTGGAATTAATGATAAAAGGGTCCCCATCACTTACACATAACAGTCATTATGTATCCAATATAACTGGAATTAATGATAAAAGGGTCCCCATCACTTACACATAACAGTCATTATGTATCCAATATAACTGGAATTAATGATAAAAGGGTCCCCATCACTTACACATAACAGTCATTATGTATCCAATATAACTGGAATTAATGATAAAAGGGTCCCTATCACTTACACATAACAGTCATTATGTATCCAATATAACTGGAATTAATGATAAAAGGGTCCCCATCACTTACATATAACAGTCATTATGTATCCAATATAACTGGAATTAATGATAAAAGGGTCCCCATCACGTACACATAACAGTCATTATGTATCCAATATAACTGGAATTAATGATAAAAGGTCCCCATCACTTACACATAACAGTCATTATGTATCCAATACAACTGGAATTAATGATAAAAGGGTCCCCATCACTTACACAGAACAGTCATTATGTATCCAATATAACTGGAATTAATGATAAAAGGGTCCCCATCACTTACAGAGAACAGTCATTATGTATCCAATATAACTGGAATTAATGATAAAAGGGTCCCCATCACTTACACATAACAGTCATTATGTATCCAATATAACTGGAATTAATGATAAAAGGGCCCCCATCACTTACACAGAACAGTCATTATGTATCCAATATAACTGGAATTAATGATAAAAGGGTCCCCATCACTTACACATAACAGTCATTATGTATCCAATATAACTGGAATTAATGATAAAAGGGTCCCCATCACTTACACATAACAGTCATTATGTATCCAATATAACTGGAATTAATGATAAAAGGGTCCCCATCACTTACACATAACAGTCATTATGTATCCAATATAACTGGAATTAATGATAAAAGGTCCCCATCACTTACACATAACAGTCATTATGTATCCAATATAACTGGAATTAATGAGAAAAGGGTCCCTATCACTTACACATAACAGTCATTATGTATCCAATATAACTGGAATTAATGATAAAAGGGTCCCCATCACTTACACATAACAGTCATTATGTATCCAATATAACTGGAAATTAATGATAAAAGGGTCCCCATCACTTACACATAACTGTCATTATGTATCCAATATAACTGGAATTAATGATAAAAGGTCCCTATCACTTACACATAACAGTCATTATGTATCTAATATAACTGGAATTAATGATAAAAGGGTCCCCATCACTTACACATAACAGTCATTATGTATCCAATATAACTGGAATTAATGATAAAAGGGTCCCTATCACTTACACATAACAGTCATTATGTATCCAATATAACTGGAATTAATGATAAAAGGGTCCCCATCACTTACACATAACAGTCATTATGTATCTAATATAACTGGAATTAATGATAAAAGGGTCCCCATCACTTACACATAACAGTCATTATGTATCCAATATAACTGGAATTAATGATAAAAGGGTCCACATCACTTACACATAACAGTCATTATGTATCCAATATAACTGGAATTAATGATAAAAGGGTCCACATCACTTACACATAACAGTCATTATGTATCCAATATAACTGGAATTAATGATAAAAGGTTCCCATCACTTACACATAACAGTCATTATGTATCCAATATTACTGGAATTAATAATAAAAGGGTCCCTATCACTTACACATAACAGTCATTATGTATCCAATATAACTGGAATTAATAATAAAAGGGTCCCTATCACTTACACATAACATTCATTATGTATCCAATATAACTGGAATTAATGATAAAAGGTTCCCATCACTTACACATAACAGTCATTATGTATCCAATATAACTGGAATTAATGATAAAAGGTTCCCATCACTTACACATAACAGTCATTATGTATCCAATATAACTGGAATTAATGATAAAAGGGTCCCTATCACTTACACATAACAGTCATTATGTATCCAATATAACTGGAATTAATGATAAAAGGGTCCACATCACTTACACATAACAGTCATTATGTATCCAATATAACTGGAATTAATGATAAAAGGGTCCCTATCACTTACACATAACAGTCATTATGTATCCAATATAACTGGAATTAATGATAAAAGGGTCCCTATCACTTACACATAACAGTCATTATGTATCCAATATAACTGGAATTAATAATAAAAGGTTCCCATCACTTACACATAACAGTCATTATGTATCCAATATTACTGGAATTAATAATAAAAGGGTCCCAATCACTTACACATAACAGTCATTATGTATCCAATATAACAATCCAGCCCAGCTCTCATTTCTGCTACAAACTAATGCATTTTATTGGAGGATTCCAACTGGGCAGATTATGCACAAACATGGAATATGAATGGTTTGGGCAAATATTATATATGGAGTGATTGTCTATTATACATAGGCCCTGCTCTGGAGAAGCCTTGCTATCATTCTGCCTCTGCAAACCACAACAAGGGCTCCACCTGTCACTCATATGCTGCCATCAAGGCACATTTTTTCCTGACATTGCAGTATAGGATTGATTCCTGAAATCCTCTGCACTGCCCTCACCAATCCAAAAGCAGTACAGTCACACCCAAACCCTTCCCATTTCCAGAATCCACATAGGAATTACACTGGTTTGAGGTTCCTCTCTGTTTGTAAAAAAACCCCCCACATAATAAATGGTTAGAGTAATCAGCTCCCCTCAGTGTCCACTGGGCCCTAGGCAGGAGCTTAGGTTGCTTAATCAATTATTTAATCTGGCTAGGACACAGACAGACTTGTAAAGATATTTAATAATAAACCACATGCAGGACCTATCAGTGAGTTAAAATGAAAATAAATGAAGCAAAGTGGTCTCCAAACAGAGAGTCATCCCATCACAGGTCTCCAAACAGAGAGTCATCCCATCACAGGTCTCCAAACAGAGAGTCATCCCATCACAGGTCTCCAAACAGAGAGTCATCCCATCACAGGTCTCCAGAGAGTCATCCCATCACAGGTCTTCAGAGATTCATCCCATCACAGGTCTCCAGAGAGTCATCCCATCACAAGTCTCCAAACAGAGAGTCATTCCATTCTCAGGTCTCCAAACAAAGAGTCATCCCATCACAGGTCTCCAAAATAGAGAGTCATCCCATCACAGGTCTCAAAAACAGAGTCTTCCCATCACAGGTCTCAAAAACAGAGAGTCATCCCATCACAGGTCTCCAAACAAAGAGCCATCCCATCACAGGTCTCCAAACAAAGAGTCATCCCATCACAGGTCTCCAAACAAAGAGTCATCCCATCACAGGTCTCCAAAACAGAGAGTCATCCCATCACAGGTCTCCAAAACAGAGAGTCATCCCATCACAGGTCTCCAAACAAAGAGTCATCCCATCACAGGTCTCCAAACAAAGAGTCATCCCATCACAGGTCTCCAAACAGAAAGTCATCCCATCACAGGTCTCCAAACAGAGAGTCATCCCATCACAGGTCTCCAAACAGAGAGTCATCCCATCACAGGTCTCCTAACAGTAATGTTTCAGTAGTGACAAGACAGTATTACAGCATCAGCTTAGCAGTATTTAAGCAAAGTAATATGCTAGCATAGCAGTATACTAGCATATCAGGATTACAGCATGCTGTACCACATAGAGGTTCATATGTCTTTCTCCATCACAGAACAAACACAATTCAATTACTAAGTCTTTAATATGCCTTGAATTCAGCAGGTGTGACCCCTGTTAGGGGGTAAAGTAAAATGGGTCTAAGTACTTAAGCTAAGGAGTAACTGTGATGTAATGATTATTTTTTGTGTAATATATGTACATTGTATGTGAGGATTGGAAGGTACTAGAAGACTTGTGTACCACCGGGAGCAGCAGATAGACCTGTGTATAATGTGCAGGTGTGCTTGTATTTGTAGGGGAGTGCTGATGTACCTGTTAATGAGAGACAGAGTCCATGCTCTCTAGGGGAGATGAGTCCAACTGAGTCACCGGCCACGTGAGGCTCATCTAGAGATGGAGCCGGGTCATAGGAGAAGGGATAGAGAGGAGGGAGTGGATTAGCACATCAGAGAGAACATAAGGAGTAACAGAGGGGACCCGCTGTCCATGTGGGGGTTTGGGTGCTGAGTGGGGACTTTGCCGGGAGCTGCAATATTGGTCTATACTGGAGGGGGAGTGTTGGTGGAGTACCTGGGGCAGGAAGAGGTTGTCCATCATTGCCATGGCTGCAGTAGCATCTGTGGGAGAGACTAAGCTCTGTGAAGCTGTAGGGAGCTGTCAATAGACTCAGGCTGATTACAAGTGCAAGTCTATGTAAAAAGGATTTACTCCCCCTGGTGTACCCTCTAAGGACATCTTCAACTACAAGCTCATTAGTTAGCCCTCAAGACACACGCTCGTGATACAAGTAGTAAGGGTAATAATTGTGTGGTGCACATACAGATCATAGTTGCCAAATGAAGCAAAAAAGGAAAAGGTGTAGGAGGACACATCTGTACCTTGGTGGGGAAGTCTTCTTTCAGCAACAGCTCTTCACTAAAGCCTCACCCCAGCAGAGAGGCAAGGATTCCCCAGACACACAGAGAGGCAAGGATTCCCCAGACACACAGAGAGGCAAGGATTCCCCAGACACACAGAGAGGCAAGGATTCCCCAGACACACAGAGAGGCAGGGATTCCCCAGACACACAGAGGCACGGATTCCCCAGACACACAGAGAGGCACGGATTCCCCAGACACACAGAGAGGCAAGGATTCCCCAGACACACAGAGAGGCAAGGATTCCCCAGACACACAGAGAGGCAAGGATTCCCCAGACACACAGAGGCACGGATTCCCCAGACACACAGATAGGCAAGGATTCCCCAGACACACAGAGAGGCACGGATTCCCCAGACACACAGATAGGCAAGGATTCCCCAGACACACAGAGAGGCACGGATTCCCCAGACACACAGAGAGGCACAGGTTCCCCAGACACACAGAGAGGCAAGGATTCCCCAGACACACAGAGAGGCAACACAGTTCAGATGCAATCTGACAATGTTTATCCACAATCTGGTGTAATAATTGGAACGTTCTCACCTAGTGTTGAGTATCACTAGTGAATCAGCTCTTCCTCTGAAGTTGGGTAGTCAGGTATGATAATATCTGTTGGCTCTCTGCGGTAAGTGACTCTGGATGCCACTAACTGGCCTCTCTGTCGCTGCCACTAACCGGCCTCTCTGTCGCCGCCACTAACCGGCCTCTCTGTCGCCGCCACTAACCGGCCTCTCTGTTGCCGCCATTAACCGGCCTCTCTGTCGCCGCCACTAACCGGTCTCTCTGTCGCCGCCACTTCTAGTTGTCCATATGCCCTAGATGAGCCTTGTGAATTGTGGGGCAGTAGTTCATTATGGCTGCAGCGGGCTGAGCTGCACCGGCAAACCAATGGATTGGTACCTAGCAGATGCTGGATACCACACTCTTACTTTCCATTCACTCCAGCTGCAACATTGAAAGTAATTCCCTAGAATAGGGTAGACTTAACTACCAGTTGGGAGAAAAACACACACACACACACACACACACACACACACACACACACACACACACAGACACACACACACACACACACACAGACACACACACACACACACACAGACACACACAGACACACACACACACACACACACACAGACACACACACACACAGACACACACACACACACTATGGTAACAACTTATGTACAGATACCTACTATAATCAGACACTGCAATGCAACACAGCTAGCTGGCATATAAGACAAATACTTTGGGTAAAATGTTAGGATATTGCCATGTCTGTGCTTAGCAGCACTGTAACTAGGTATGTGCCAGCGGTGCCGTCGCACAGACTGCAGGGCAGTGTCACTCCGTACATGCAGCCGGCAGGCTGTACAGCACCCTAAGAATCCTGAGGATGCTCCTGTGCGCCGCCGGCCCAGCCCCCTCGGCATGACATCAGCGGCACGGCTGGCACAGGGCGCCATGAAGCCCTGTTATGGTTCTGCTGATTAGTTACCCTATTAAATCCCCAAGCTCAGGTAAATGTTGTGCACCGATATACATAACTACTGGCCAATAGCCGGATCTAAATACCCCCATAATATTTATAAGTATATGGACATAGATACCTCTGTGGATCTAGAGCATAGGTAAGGGTATTTATTTTAGAGAGGCGCAGACCCACGTATCTTCACTGTGACAGGAATAACAGGAATCAGAGACATGTAAAAAGTTAATAGTGATGTGTCCTCGTCCAGCCTCATGTGGCGCAATATACGCGGTGTGAGCGAGATGGAATCGGTATGATTTACCGCCAGACCCATGCCCGGCGGTTCAAATCCCAACAGCGGCAGCCCGACAAGGATGAAAATCCCGATCGTCCCCAGGTAAAGTATTCACTAACCTAATTCTACCCCCTAACCCTCTCTTAGGGGTGCCTAACCCTAACCTTTCCCCCCCAGTGCCTAAACCTAACCCCACCTTCCCCGCCTAAACCTAAGTCCCCCGGGGGGGTGCCTAACCCTAACCCTCCCCCTAGCCTAACCCTAACTTCCCGGGGGGGTACCTAACTCTAACCTTCCCCCCGTGCCTAACCCTAATCATCCCTCTAAGTGCCTGAACCTAACCCCCCCTCCCCCCCCAGGGGTGCCTAACCCTAACCCTACCCCTAGCCTAACCCTATCCTCCCAGGGGGGTACCTAACCATAAGTCCTCTACCGGGAACCCTAAACCACCCCCCCCGCATGGCTATCCGCGCTTGGCGCCCCTTCGATCGGGATGCTGGGTGCCGGTCTCCCGGCGTTGGTAAAATGACATTCTGGATTTAGACACCAGTCATTTAACCCTCGCTGGGATTAAGCAGTCGGGAAGCCGGCTGTCGGGATTAGGTCCACCGGCTTCCCGACTGCAAACCAGTGAGACGTCTGGTCCCTGCAACTCCGCCCGTTCCGGACTATAGATAGGAAAAGAAAAAAAAAATGTAAATATATATATATATACACATACACACACACACACTGTATATATAATGAAGCTCTGGACAGTGATAACCTGGAGAGTGATAAACGGCCAACCGATCAGCTCCTAACTGTCATGTTACAGGCTGCATTTGAAAAATTACAGGCACTGATTGGTTGGTCATTTATCACTCTCCACAGCTTAATACATCTGCACCAGATGTTTAACAATCAATAGGTCGACAGGGACAAAAGATCGTCTGGGACAATAGGTTGACAGGTACAAATGTTCGACATTGTCAAAAAGGCCAACACAAAAATGGTAGACATGATTTTTTTTGTTTTGTTAGGGTTAGGCGCTTACCCTGATGGTTGGTTTAAGCACTTACCGGAGGGTTAGGCACTAGAAGGGATGGTTAAGGTTAGGCACCTACCCTGACGGTTGGGGTTAGGCACTTACCGGAGGGTTAGGGTCAGGCACTAGAAGGGAGGGTTAGGGTCAGGCACCAGTAGGGAGGGTTAGGGTCAGGCACCAGTAGGGAGGGTTAGGGTCAGGCACCAGGAGGGAGGGTTAGGGTCAGGCACCAGGAAGGAGGGTTAGAGTTAGGCACCAGGAGGGAGGGTTAGGGTCAGGCACCAGGAGGGAGGGTTAGGGTCAGGCACCAGGAGGGAGGGTTAGGGTCAGGCACCAGAAAGAAGGGTTAGGGTCAGGCACCAGTAGGGAGGGTTAGGGTCAGGCACCAGGAAGGAGGGTTAGGGTCAGGGTTAGGGTCAGGCACCAGTAGGGAGGGTTAAGGTGAAGATTAGGGCTAGAAAAAAAAAAACCGCATGTGTCAACCATTTTTGGGTCAACCTATTGTCCCTGTTGACCTATTGACTGTCTAACATCTGGGGCCTATCTAGACACTGTCAACCTTTTTACTGTCTGTTAATCCTCACCCGCTGCTCCGTCTGGCATCTTATTCACAATCCGATGCTACTAGGATGCACAAGGAGACGGCGCTGATCACCTGTATATCTGTCTGTATGCGAAGCGCAGTGGAACCTGGCGTGGAAGAAAGCTGCAGCCGCTGCATTGTAGCATTTCGTATACTGATTAAAATACTCTGCGCCTGATTCAGCACGGATCGCAATTACAACGGCGTATGCAGATCAGCCAATTGTTGCGTACCGCCCATGCGTATATACCGCATGGCACATGCACGGCAATCACACTGCGATTATAGATGCGTACAGGAATCCATCGCAGAGTGAGTGACAGGCCGTAAGCGTTTGGGGGTGGTGACGGGGGAGTGGTTGGAGAAACGCAGGCGTGTCTGTCCATGTGAACGCCGTTGCATGGGCGTGCATAAATTAGCCGCTGTGATTGCATACGCAATGTACTTACTGAGTGCGACGAGACTTGCAACTTCTGCTATGGTTCAAGAAAGAAAAAGACCAAGTATTCCTATAACAGGGCACTCACGTATTAATAACGCTGAGGGATATGACATAAGTGACCCATATTCTGTGTTAAAATATAACCTTTAATAAATCCTTAAAATAAGGTCAGCGAAATATTGAAACTCAGAAATTTAAACCAAAACGTGTTGTTAATTAATGAGAGTATTAAATGAATTATTATTTATTATGTATGTTATGGTTATTTATATAAAAAAAAAAGTGTTCGTGAATTAAAAAGTTTTGTATCTCCACAATTAATGATTCATTCAATTTCCACGGACCTGCATTCCACACAGCGACCCTGGATACAGTCCTCTAACTCACCCCGTACTGACTGATTTAAGTTAAATATGGCTCTACATACATTGTCTGTATCAGCAAATGCAGTATTGGATTTGGTGTAAAGATGATACTGTAATATTTCTGTGGACCCAACGCTCCACCGTCCGTGCTGAATCAGACTCTCTGTTGCACTCGGATATTATTCAGTGCGGTCTCCTTGCGTGTTGCAGAAGCTGCAGATAATGGAGCCTATACACCTGGGTGAGAAGTTGGTGATGCAAGATACAAGCGAACATGAATGCCACAGTAATGTACAGTAATATGCTGCCTGACAAACACTTGGCAAAGCCCATAATGAAGAGTGGTGCACAATGGAATTGGCCTTGGGAACCCTCCCTTATGTTGTATATAAAAAGGACATGCACAAACCAAACACTCAGTGACAGAGACTGAAGACATGTTTGGGCCTCCACAAAACAAGCTACCAAAAGACTTAATGCAGCTAACAGTGTTACTCATCGTCACAGCTGTTAGAGGTTATCATCATCATCATCATCATCATCATCATCATCATCACCACCTTCATCATTGTTGTTAATATCATCATCACAATATTAGCTCATCCACCATTACGGAAGTCTCTGTACTTGTAATTGGAGGCAAAGGTCTTCCTCATAGAATATGTATTTCATTTTTATGAGCACTTTAGGTTTTTAGTACTAATGCTAGCATAGCCCTCATGGCTTCAGTGATCCTAGCATAGCCATCATGGCTTCAGTGATCCTAGCATAGCCCTCATGGCTTCAGTGATCCTAGCATAGCCGTCATGGCTTCAGTGATCCTAGCATAGCCGTCATGGCTTCAGTGATCCTAGCATAGCCCTCATGGCTTCAGTGATCCTAGCATAGCCGTCATGGCTTCAGTGATCCTAGCATAGCCGTCATGGCTTCAGTGATCCAAGCATAGCCCTCATGGCTTCAGTGATCCTAGCATAGCCGTCATGGCTTCAGTGATCCTAGCATAGCCCTCATGGCTTCAGTGATCCTAGCATAGCCGTCATGGCTTCAGTGATCCTAGCATAGCCGTCATGGCTTCAGTGATCCTAGCATAGCCCTCATGGCTTCAGTGATCCTAGCATAGCCGTCATGGCTTCAGTGATCCTAGCATAGCCCTCATGGCTTCAGTGATCCTAGCATAGCCGTCATGGCTTCAGTGATCCTAGCATAGCCCTCATGGCTTCAGTGATCCTAGCATAGCCATCATGGCTTCAGTGATGCTAGCATAGCCGTCATGGCTTCAGTGATCCTAGCATAGCCGTCATGGCTTCAGTGATCCTAGCATAGCCGTCATGGCTTCAGTGATCCTAGCATAGCCGTCATGGCTTCAGTGATCCTAGCATAGCCGTCATGGCTTCAGTGATCCTAGCATAGCCCTCATGGCTTCAGTGATCCTAGCATAGCCGTCATGGCTTCAGTGATCCTAGCATAGCCCTCATGGCTTCAGTGATCCTAGCATAGCCGTCATGGCTTCAGTGATCCTAGCATAGCCGTCATGGCTTCAGTGATCCTAGCATAGCCCTCATGGCTTCAGTGATCCTAGCACAGCCGTCATGGCTTCAGTGATCCTAGCATAGCCGTCATGGCTTCAGTGATCCTAGCATAGCCCTCATGGCTTCAGTGATCCTAGCATAGCCGTCATGGCTTCAGTGATCCTAGCATAGCCCTCATGGCTTCAGTGATCCTAGCATAGCCCTCATGGCTTCAGTGATCCTAGCATAGCCGTCATGGCTTCAGTGATCCTAGCATAGCCCTCATGGCTTCAGTGATCCTAGCATAGCCGTCATGGCTTCAGTGATCCTAGCATAGCCCTCATGGCTTCAGTGATCCTAGCATAGCCATCATGGCTTCAGTGATCCTAGCATAGCCCTAATGGCTTCAGTGATCCTAGCATAGCCGTCATGGCTTCAGTGATCCTAGCATAGCCGTCATGGCTTCAGTGATCCTAGCATAGCTGTCATGGCTTCAGTGATCCTAGCATAGCCCCCATGGCTTCAGTGATCCTAGCATAGCCGTCATGGCTTCAGTGATCCTAGCATAGCCATCATGGCTTCAGTGATCCGATGTGCAACTGGATGGCGACTTTCATACCTTGCTTTCTTTTGCAAAATTATTGTTTTGCAGTCAATCGTTGTTTGAAACTACTAGTCTCCTTGGTCTCCTTCTGGGATGAAGATTCACCCCCAGCAGCAGCGGTAGCACGCAAGAATTACTAGACAGGGGAGGAGTCCGTTTCCCTTTGCAGATAGAAGGTGGTCCCCAGGGGCGTATCTATAATGGGTGCAGTGTGTTCAGGGCACACGGGCCCCTGGGTCCAGGGGGGCCCCGCACCGCACACCCTGCACCCATATTATTTTAAACTCATCCGTCTGTGGTCCCGCGTCAGTGCTGCGCAGACATCCGGAGAATGGTCGCCGCAGCCATTTTTCTGGCATTCTACGCATGCGCAGTGGACTCTGGGCACACTCTAGTGCCCGCAGTCTAATGCTCCGATGGCTGGCCAACTGCTTAATTCGGCTGCTGGCCACTGGGGAGAGAGGAGGGGGCCCCGCACAGGGAATGCACATGGGCCCCCTCCTCTCTTAAGATGCCCCTGGTGGCCCCCTGCATCCAATCAATAATGAAGAGGTTGATGGAGGTGTTGGTGGTGGAGATTGCCTGTGCTGGGATTTATCCATGCTGGACTGTGTTATTATTTTACAGAATTTTTCTGGTTTTAATAAATAACTTACATGAACTCGCTGCAAATGACATAACAGGGAGGAGGTGCCTAGAAGGCCAACACTCCTACCTCTATTTACTTTGCCCTCACAAATGGTAGAGAGGTCTTGATAAATGTTAGGATTTGGGGGAAAAAAATTATTCCACACAGAAGAGGTGGCTTTTTTTGGTCATATGCCCAGGCATGACAATGTCTTCTTACTAGCACAAAATGCTGCCACTGGTAGCTGACTTACTTTGACACAAACATCCTCCTCCTGAATTTTATCAGCTTATTCTGGTCCAACACATTCTCATTAGCATCAGATACAGAAATATCCCCCTCATCCTGCTGCCGTTCGGATCACCAAGATCATCTTGGTGGCAGGTCCCAGCCGTAGTTGCGACTGAGACACTGCATCCATCTGCTCCGTCTTGTTCCTGTCATCTCTGTCCTGTTGCAGTTGCACCTCGGCCCTCAAGGCCGCATCGTGTTGTTCCACTCACACCTCAGACCTCAAGGCTTCATCATGTTGTTCCAGTCGCACCTCGTCCTTCAAGGCCACTCCATCTTTTTCCTGTCACCTCAGACCTCAAGGCTGCATCGTGTTGCTCCAGTCGCACCTTGGCCCTCAAGGCCGCACCTTGGCCCTCAAGGCCGCACCTTGTACTTTGTCTGTTCCCTTAGCTTGTGGTCATACCACATTATTGTGCATTGCCTCTCAAGTTCTTGGGCAAAATTTACCAAGCGGCTGGATTTTTTTTCTTTGGGGGGGGGGAGAAATTGGATGGCACCCCAATTGGAAACTGTTCAAGAACATCTCAGTCTTCTGAATTGATGAATCCTGAGTTTTTACAAGAATTTAATTCAAAGACCGAACAGTTGCAAAATGTGTTGTACATCACTAACTTGTTATTACAAAAATGTTTTAGGAATTTACCTGACTGAAAATATTCCAAACTTCCCAGCAGAAACTAAAAAGGTGACAGACTCAGTTCTCCCTACTTCAGCAATGCCATCCTCTATGCAGAACTGGTGGACATCGGAGTTACTTACGACCCAGGCTTTCTGAAGCTGAGCGGCAATGGCGTAGGGAAAATCGCCTGTTTGTACTGTGGGAGTGCTGATCATTTTAATGGAGACTGTTCTTTATGTAAGCCCAGGAAAGGCCTAGGCCTCAAGTCAGCAAATTGCCTTGTTAGCACGTTTATGCCGCAGACTCCATAATTCCTGACAAAGGTGCCGAGGTTCCACAAAAGGAGACAATTATTTATAATTTGGGTCCCATTACCAGAGGACCAAATCTCAAATTTGGTAATCACTTAAATACTCTTCATAGCGGCAAAGGTTCCATTTTTTCTTTTGCAAGAAGAACTTTTTAAAATCAATGTATTGACCTCAACTGTACGTACAGAAAATTTGACAAATGTACTAACTCCTGAAGGAGTTTCCGATGTCCCAGTCGTCCCGACCCCAGGAGGGGAGTCTGATATACTGTACTCAGAAAAGGTGTCCGAAGTGCTGTTCTTAGAAGAGGTTCTGACTATGACTCAGCACCAGATGAAGGATTCTTGAGGGAACTTCCTGTGGACTATAACAATATCTTTATGATCCCAATTGTTAAGCCTAAACATGAGGTAAAGAAAAAGACATTGTCTGAGACATTGATCATTGTCTGTTCATACCAAGATTTCTTGCTCCCCTTAGTGTCCGGAGTCCACCATCAAGGGTGGAGGGTGGCAGGTCCCAGTCGTAACTGTGACTGTGACACTATCATGTCTTGATCCATGTTACGGCTGTTGCGGGACACTGGAATTCTGTCTTGTCTGTGTGCAGCTCATTGCTGCATTCCTGCCTGTCTGTGTACAGAGCTCAGCTGCATGTTGGCCTGTCATTAGGGAAGGCTCCCTGCAGGGTTTGTTCCGGTTAGTCCCTACTTCTGATAAGTTGCAGTCAGCCCTACACCTTGTGCCAGTGATATTGTCTGACATCCAAAGTATGTTTGTCCTATGCTCAGTAGCCAGAGTTCATGGTGGTCTTTCCTAATTCTGTAGTTCCTGTGTCCAGTGCCTGTCTGCCTGACCTGTATTTGTCTGTGTGTCATCTGCTGTTGCTGCATCTGTTCATATTCTCGCTGTTTGGACTTCCCGGAGCAGTGACTCCTGCAGCCGTGGCCTACTTCTCTACTGCCCATGGCATTTCCATACCACAGCCCAGTTTAGCCATGTCTGTCTGTTTCCAGCAGATTCAAGCCTACAGTGTTCTCAACCTCGCTGCCTCCAGCCTGCATTCCTGCCACACCTGAGTTCTCCTGTCTGCCATCTTGTTCCTGTGACCTCCATCCCATTCCAGTTGCACCTCGACCCTCAAGGCCGCATCGTCCAGTTCATCGCACCTCCGCCCCCAAGGCCGCATCGTGTTGTTCCACTCGTACCTTGGCCTCATGGCTGCTCCATATTGTTCCCGTCACCTCTGTCCTGTTCCAGTCACACCTCAGTCCTCAAGGCCACTCCATCTTGCTCCTGTCACCTTCATCCTGTTCCAGTCACATCTCGGCCCTCAAGGCCGCACCTCATCCCTCAAGGCCGTATCGTTTTGTTCCAGTTGCACCTCGGCCCTCAATGGCACATCGTGTTGTTCTGGTCATACCTCGACCAGCAACGCTGCACCTGAAATTTGTCTGTTCCCTTAGCTTGTGGACCTACCACATTACTGTGTATTGCGTCTCAAGTCCTTGTCTGTATCTTGTATGTCCAGTCCTTGTCTGATATCCTGCAATTTTATAGTCCTGGTCACTAATACATTGTCTAACCACTCCTTGTTGGAGACTCAGTTGCACCATAATCCCAAGACATGTCTTGGACAATATTAATTTGCCACTGCTTGTGTACTGTATCCATATATCTACCCTATTACCATTCTCCTGCAGCCTCACTCCAGCTAGGCCTTGTTGTGGAAGGACTGCCACTCCTCAATCTAACCTTTGCCTTGGTCAGCAGTCCTACGGTCTCACTCAATCATATGATAACCATAACAGTTGCAAATCCACAGTAGCATCTTCAATTTCTTTGTCATTATTACTTTTACTGCTACTCATACTCACATTTGCAGAGGGTTCAGATATGGTGGAAAGAAGATTCTCTAGGATTACAGTGTCAGATTCACACACAGAACTCATGGACACTCTTAGGGGTAAATTTACTAAAGTGAGAGTTTTTAGAAGTGGAGATGTTGCTCATAGCAACCAATCAGATTCTACTTAACATTTAACTAGCACCTTCTAGAAGATAATAGCTAGAAGACACCTTCCCCTGGGACTATCTGTTTGACTGTGATTAGCAGGGAGCACTTCCAATGGGAAGTCACTGCCGGTGGCGGATTTTACCTGAGGGTGGGGGGGCTGCACCTACTAGGTAAAATCTGCCACTGGTTAGAGGTGATGTTTTCTATGTGAAATACGGTAAAGATTTGAGTTGCCCTTTACTCCTTATTTTTCCTTGACCTCATTTAATAGATATTGAAGATGTACAATGACTCCCAGCACTAGTAGTGGGCTGCTACTACTCTTCCATCGATTGATCCATGATTGGTTTTATTTTTTACTCCAGGACAGGAGTAAACCTACTGTAGTTGAACTGAAATGCCACCACACCAAGTAAACCTACAATGAGATAGGGAAAGGAGCGACCGTTACCTTTATGATGTAGTTTTAGTAAAAGACTTTTTACACCAATAAAAGTAAATGCCTTGTTTCCATTTCTAATCTACACTATAGATGTGAGTGGACCCCATGTATTGGTTTTGATTTTGACAAAACCACCCTCAAGTGTTTTGTTTCGGATTTGGTTTTGGATTGCTTTCAAATTGATAAAGACAGCTAAAATCATGTAATTTGGACCAGTTTACATGCAATCCAAAACAGAGAATCGGTTTTTAAATCAGAGTTCCAAATTTACAGTGGACCTGAGCCAGGACTCGGTTCTAGCCGGGACCCTAAACGTGATCCAGGCAGGGACTCTATTAGACTCGGAACCCTTACGTTCAGGTGTGTTAGTATTTCAGGAAGTCCAAACTGCACTTCTCTAGTCTACACACCCCGACTAAGCTCCGTTATACGCGCTATCTTGACAAAAATACTATTTTCATTAAATTATTATAAACGCTTTAAAATGTTTTTTAAATACCAGCAAAAAAAAGTCATTTATTTCTGGGGTGCAATCATGGACACGTCTAGTCTATACTAGAGATGTGCGGGTTTGGATTCCTGGAATATGAACACCTGAAATTAGAGGTAACGAGTAGAATTGAGCCCCGGCTCAGGTCTTCCTGCCAGCTTCAGATCCCAAAACAAGGCAAAATGTCATCTTCTCGGCACTGGATCTTGTATGTTTTGGATTGCGCCATCCTCCCGGTGTCAAATATCGTGTTTTTTGGATTGCATATTAAAGTCCCTCCCTTGTGATCGGGAACCATTTCAAAGATCGGAGGGAGAGGGTGTGGACTGTGGGCTGAAGCACTGTGTTGTGTGTTCATGGCAGGGCTGGCTCCAGGGGTTGGAGCACCCTGTGCCAGCCCCCTCCAGGGCACCCCATCTTCGCAAGCGCCCAAAAATGGGGGCATGGCCCAATTACCATAGGCCACGCCCTCTATGTGACATCAGGAGGCGTGTCCGCCTCCAAATAACGTCATGCTGGGTGGAGCCTCACTAGCTGGGCTTCCCCCTGCCCTCCAGCCCCTGAATGGATGCCGCGCGCATGCACGCAGCATCCATTCAGAGTCTCCGAGGTCCGGCACTGCCGTACAGCTGCTGCAGTGGGGGTCCCCAACCTCCCGATTTAACCACCCATGGGCCACTTCAGCCCACGGGTGGAACGGCAGGACAGTAATGTCCCGCTGAAATCGGGATGTTCAGGAGGGGTGCACCCTCTATGGATGGTGCCCCTGTGCGACCGCTCAGGTCGAACACCCCTAGAGCCGGCCCTGGTTCAGGGCCAGGCACTGTGTAGAAAAATGTCACTTTCAGGCACTAAAAACCGCCATTAGGAGCGCTGTGTTAAAGGGGCACTTTGTTATTTAAATAAATAACCGTATGAGCACTGTGCCATGTGTTCTGGGCTTCAGACACTGTTATGTGTTCAGGCACTGTGTTAAAAAAAAAAAAAACACTTGTGTGTTCTGACGGGCACAGTGTTTAAAAAAGACAAAAACATTAGGACTGGAGGAGGCAGTTAAGTCAGCACAGTAGGGGGACTGGCGAGAGGCGTGATGCCTGATAGGGGTGGAGTAGGGAGCATGACTGCATCATTGTGGCCTCACCCCCGCTACACAATGCAGAGATTCAGAACGAGTCATGTGATCAGCTCCCCCTGGACCACTCACTTGTATTCTATAAGTGGGCTGTCGATAGGGGGGAGTCGACAGCAGTGGGGAGTGTTGGCCAGCCAGGAGACTTGCCTACTCTTCCAGGCAGTTGGAAGCACCACCTGATTTTCGGGAGTCTCCTGGCCATTCCGGGAGAGTAGGAAAGTATGCATTGGGAGCACCATGTTAAAGGGTCACTGTTATTTAAAAAAAAAAAATCATAGGATACCATTGCCATAGGAGTACTATGAGGCACTGTGTTGTGTGTTCAACGGTGTTAAAAAAAATGTAAATAAAGACACTGTTGTATGCAAGGTGTTAAAAAATAAAAAAACTTTAGGGTGCAATTGCTAGAAGCGCTGTGAAGCACTGTGTTGTGTGTTCAGGCACTGTGTTACAAAATTATGTCATTAGGGTGCCATTACTAGGAGCGCTGAGAGGCACTGTGTTGTGTGTTCAGGCACTGTGTTACAAAATTATGTCATTAGGGTGCCATTACTAGGAGCGCTGAGAGGCACTGTGTTGTGTGTTCAGACACTGTGTTACAAAATTATGTCATTAGGGTGCCATTACTAGGAGCACTGTGAGGCACTGTGTTGTGTGTTCAGACACTGTTAGAAAAAATTAAATAAAACACTATGGGCCTGATTCAGTTTTGGGAATAGAGTAAGATATAGCAAGTAACTGAACCTGGACAAACCATGTTGCACTGCATACTCTTTTTTGCTTGTAGGGTAAATACTGGCTGCTTTTGCATATAGGCTACAAATGCTGGTCACTGCAATGAAAATTTCAGTTTGGACACACCCCTCAAAACTAAATCTCTCTTAATCTGCCCCACCTGCAGTACAGCATGGTTTTACCAAGATGCACAGTTACTTGCTATATCTTACTATTCCCAAAGCTGGATCATGCCCTGTGTTGTGTGTTCTGGCACTGTGTTACAAAATGATGTAATTAGGGTGCCATTACTAGGAGCGCTGTGTGGCCCTGTGTTGTGTGTTCTGGTACTGTGTTACAAAATGATGTAATTAGGGTGCCATTACTAGGAGCGCTGAGAGGCACTGCGTTGTGTGTTCAGGCACTATATTAAAAAAATATCATCATTAGGAGCACTGTGAGTCGCTATGCGTAGGTTGATAGAAGAGCAGGAGCAGCTAGCCAGTACTAGTGCTGCAGCTGCAGAAAGCAGTCATGATAGTACTTCAACATCTACTAAAGGTGGTTCCAGGCAAACAAAGTTTAAGAAAGGGCACCTGAAACTCTAAATAATATTTTACAATGTTAAAGGAAACATCACCTCTAATAATAAAGGGAAAAATTACTGCTGAAAAATTGTCATCATTCTATACACCACACACAGTGGCAAGGAAAGGCTCAGCCCATGGCTTCCCTTTGTGAGTGGTGGTCCTGCTACTGCTGCCTATTGCGGAAGCCGAGGCCAAACACAGTCCGGCATTATCTGAAACCTTACATATAAAACCGGCAAATCACTGCGCCCACCCCCCAAAAAATAAATAAATAAACAAATAAATAATAAAATGCAAGTCGTACAACCAGAAGTGACCTCTTGTATGGAAGATTTCAAAAGTTTCACTTTACCTTGAAAAAGCGGTGGTGGAGTTGGTGTATTTATAGAGATAACAAAGGTAAGGTCTTACCATGTCTCATATTTTTATAACTGTCCTTTTCACATCTGTTAATATGCAGCTGTACAAAATCTTTAGACCTCTGTGATAAACACCAGCAAAACCACCTTCCACCCATCCTGACAGCTTCCCTGGAGTTTAATCCTAGTCAGTGCTTTCATTCAAGACCAGCGGTTAGGGCATTCTGATACGTTTATACACTAGGGTGAGCCAAGGGAGAAAGTTTGGTTAAGCCTCAGAGAGAAATATTTTCTTCTATGTAAAAGATCGGCAGTGTTCTAGTAATCTTTTACATGACTGCAGAATGGTCTCCTGTGGCTGACACACAAGTTATGCGAATTTTTGCAATAGGAAGTTTATATCCAACAATTTCTTAATGAATCCATTAGATACTTTCTATGGCAAAGAAAAACCGGTTTCTGGTGAATTTCTGTCACCTATTTTGCCATAACTCCTTCATTATAGTATAACAAAGGAGTTATTTTAATGATTTTTTTTTTCATAAAAATAGTGTTTGCAATAGCAAAAAGTGAAATTGATGACAACAAAATCTTTGCATAATCTTAATAGTTTGCAAAGTACCATTTGCAATCCATTGCATTATGCAATCACTAATATCGCCATTGTGTTCCAATTGCCTGTTGGACGGCAATTGATTGCAGTATTATGCAGCGCACATTACTATAAAGCACCAACAGCTGGCCCAATCTCTTCTCTCCTTTTCCTCCAGGTGAGGAGATACGAGACCAGGATATGGGACCAGATGCCCTGATGCACCCCACCTCTGACCCGCCGTCTTTTATGGACCGGCTGGCGAGCAACCTCACAAAACGCAAGCGCTCCACTCCTCAGAAATGTATGGGTAAGAGCACATGCTACAGTGTGCAGCAGAGGACAGTGCTTGTGGAGTATGTGTAACTCAACACTGCCATCTAGGGGCAAGTCATTAAAACATCCATAAACATCCCATATTCGCTGGTCTAGGTTCTAAAGCTAAAGTGTAATATTTTATACATTTGTCTCTGATAAATTTCAATCTTTCCTACTTATTAATTCCACCTTTTGTGTTTTGCTTGTTTAATGCTACAGTTCAACTGTTTTTTTACCTGAATTTCAAGTCTCCAATTTTTACCTGATTTTATATGGTCTTCTTACCCTTATATCTGTCTGTTATTAACCAGTTTTGTTCTATTAATGTTTACAATTGTAAAGCGCAACGGAATATGCTGCGCTATATAAGAAACTGTTAATAATAATAATAATAATAATTTATAGTGTGTATGTGTGTGTGTGTGTGTGGTATTCATATTATTTGTGTTAAATGTGGGTGCTGATGACCTATGCATTATATGGTGGTTAATGCAACACTCTGCATAACATGGCGGGTACTGCGACACCCTCTGCATTGCATGGCGGGTACTGCGACACTCTCTGCATTGCATGGCGGGCACTGCGACACTCTGCATTATATAGTGGGCACTGCGACACTCTCTAAATTACATGGCGGGCACTGCGACACTCTCTGCATTACATGGCGGGCACTGCGACACTCTGCATTACATGGCGGGCACTGCGACACACTCTGCATTACATGGCAGGCACTGCGACACTCTCTGCATTGCATGGTGGGCACTGAGACACTCTGCATTATATGGTGGGAACTGCGACACACTCTGCATTACATGGCGGGCACTGCAACACTCTCTGCATTGCATGGCGGGCACTGCGACACTCTCTGCATTGCATGGCGGGCACTGCGACACTCTCTGCATTACATGGCGGGCACTGTGACACTCTCTGCATTACATGGTGGGCACTGTGACACTCTCTGCATTACATGACGGGCACTGTGACACTCTGCATTACATGACGGGCACTGCGACACTTTCTGCATTACATGGCGGGCACTGCGACACTCTGCATTACATGGCGGGCACTGCAACACTCTCTGCATTATATGGCGGGCACTGCGACACACTCTGCATTACATGGCGGGCACTGCGACACTCTCTGCATTACATGGCGGGCACTGCAACACTCTCTGCATTACATGGTGGGCACTGTGACTCTCTGCATTACATGGCGGGCACTGCGACACTCTCTGCATTACATGGCGGGCACTGTGACACCCTCCGCATTACATGACGGGCACTGCGACACTCTCTGCATTACATGGCGGGCACTGTGACACTCTGCATTACATGGCGGGCACTGTGACACTCTGCATTACATGGCGGGCACTGCGACACTCTCTGCATTACATGGCAGACACTGGGTAATTTTCATAAGGATGTTAAGGGCTTGTCATTGGTTTGAAATAGTTGGAGAGTCTGCATGGGGGGCGCTAACATTTGTATTGCCCCCAGGTGACTGGCATGAAGTGACGTCACTGGGTTTATTACTACAGTTCTTTACATAACAGTAAATGTGAAGATGTCCTTTGCCAGTCTTTGTTCTGTGGTACAACATATAGAAACTGAGGGGGTGGGAGATGGGGGGTGGTTTAAGAACCATGGCTCTAATTACAACTGTACAATACATATGGATTCTACGCTTCTACATAAATGTGGATTCCAATATGGCAGAGATTGTTTAAGATCAAGTTTTTGACCTTTTCAATGTACATTTAATAACAAATAGAACAAAAAAAAATATAAAAAAATTAAAAATATTTCAATAAAATACACATATAAAATGACAATGAATATAAACATGTGATATCAGACATCCATACATATAAATAAGGACTTATAGTAGCATTATCTCCAGCACCTGCTGCAAATGTTATAACTGCATAGCTTTGTGTGGATAATAATGACTGAGGCTCATTGAATTGTCTCTGTGTGAGAGTAGATCGTCAGCTCTTGGCACCTTGGTTTAGGGAAAAATATGTCACTTGTAGCTGAGGATCCTGCTAAGGATATATCTATCCTATTCCAGGGTAGTATCAGAAATGTCACTGTGTGTGGTGAGTCAGCCGCTGTTATTGTCTTACCTGGTGCTGTATGAGATCACAGGTCCCAGCGCTCCTGCTGCACGCTACAGCTGCTGTGTGCACAGTCCTGCAGTCTAGTAATCTAGGTAACCGCTCACTTGTGGCTGGCTATAGGTGAGTAAATGAGATCACAGGTCCCAGCGCTCCTGCTGCACGCTACAGCTGTGTGTGCGCAGTCCTGCGGTCTAGTAATCTAGGTAGCCGCTCACTTGCGGCTGGCTATAGGAGAGTAAATGAGATCACATGTCCCAGCGCTCCTGCTGCACGCTACAGCTGCTGTGTGCGCAGTCCTGCGGTCTAGTAATCTAGGTAGCCGCTCACTTGTGGCTGGCTATAGGTGAGTAAATGAGATCACAGGTCCCAGCGCTCCAGCTGCACGCTACAGCTGTGTGTGCGCAGTCCTGCGGTCTAGTAATCTAGGTAGCCGCTCACTTGCGGCTGGCTATAGGAGAGTAAATGAGATCACAGGTCCCAGCGCTCCTGCTGCACGCTACGGCTGCTGTGTGTGCGCAGTCCCGCGGTCTAGTAATCTAGGTAGCTGCTCACTTGCGGCTGGCTATAGGTGAGTAAAGGAGATCACAGGTCCCAGCACTCCTGCTGCACGCTACAGCTGTGTGTGCGCAGTCCTACGGTCTAGTAATCTAGGTAGCCGCTCACTTGCGGCTGGCTATAGGTGAGTAAATGAGATCACATGTCCCAGCGCTCCTGCTGCACGCTACAGCTGCTGTGCGCACAGTCCTGCGGTCTAGTAATCTAGGTAGCTGCTCACTTGTGGCTGGCTATAGGTGAGTAAATGAGATCACAGGTCCCAGCGCTCCTGCTGCACGTTATGGCTGCTGTGTGCACAGTCCTGTGGTCTAGTAATCTAGGTAGCCGCTCACTTGCGCTGGCTATAGGTGAGTAAATGAGATCACAGGTCCCAGCGCTCCTGCTGCACGCTACGGCTGCTGTGTGCACAGTCCTGCGGTCTAGTAATCTAGGTAGCCGCTCACTTGTGGCTGGCTATAGGTGAGTAAATGAGATCACATGTCCCAGCGCTCCTGCTGCACGCTACAGCTGCTGTGTGCACAGTCCTGTGGTCTAGTAATCGAGGTAGCTGCTCACTTGTGGCTGGCTATAGGTGAGTAAATGAGATCACAGGTCCCAGCGCTCCTGCTGCACGCTACAGCTGCTGTGTGCACAGTCCTGAGGTCTAGTAATCGAGGTAGCCGCTCACTTGTGGCTGGCTATAGGTGAGTAAATGAGATCACAGGTCCCAGCACTCCTGCTGCACGCTACGGCTGCTGTGCGCTCAGTCCTGCGGTCTAGTAATCTAGGTAACCGCTCACTTGTGCTGGCTATAGGTGAGTAAATGAGATCACAGGTCCCAGCGCTCCTGCTGCACGCTACGGCTGCTGTGTGCGCAGTCCTGCGGTCTAGTAATCTAGGTAGCCGCTCACTTGCGCTGGCTATAGGTGAGTAAATGAGATCACAGGTCCCAGCGCTCCTGCTGCACGCTATGGATGCTGTGTGCACAGTCCTGCGGTCTAGTAATCTAGGTAGCCGCTCACTTGTGGCTGGCTATAGGTGAGTAAATGAGATCACATATCCCAGCGTTCCTGCTGCATGCTACAGCTGCTGTGTGCACAGTCCTACGGTCTAGTAATCTAGGTAGCTGCTCACGTGCACTGGCTATAGGTGAGTAAATGAGATCACAGGTCCCAGCACTCCTGCTGCATGCTACGGCTGCTGTGTGCACAGTCCTGCGGTCTAGTAATCTAGGTAACCGCTCACTTGCGCTGGCTATAGGTGAGTAAATGAGATCACAGGTCCCAGCGCTCCAGCTGCACGCTACGGCTGCTGTGTGTGCGCAGTCCTGCGGTCTAGTAATCTAGGTAGCCGCTCACTTGCGCTGGCTATAGGTGAGTAAATGAGATCACAGGTCCCAGCACTCCTGCTGCTTGCTACAGCTGCTGTGCGCACAGTCCTGCGGTCTAGTAATCTAGGTAACCGCTCACTTGCGCTGGCTATAGATGAGTAAATGAGATCACATGTTCCAGCGCTCCTGCTGCACGCTACGGCTGCTGTGTGTTCGCAGTCCAGCGGTCTAGTAATCTAGGTAGCCGCTCACTTGCGGCTGGCTATAGGTGAGTAAATGAGATCACAGGTCCCAGCGCTCCTGCTGCATGCTACACCTGCTGTGCGCACAGTCCTGCGGTCTAGTAATCTAGGTAACCGCTCACTTGCGCTGGCTATAGATGAGTAAATGAGATCACATGTTCCAGCGCTCCTGCTGCACGCTACGGCTGCTGTGTGTGCGCAGTCCAGCGGTCTAGTAATCTAGGTAGCCGCTCACTTGCGGCTGGCTATAGGTGAGTAAATGAGATCACAGGTCCCAGCGCTCCTGCTGCACGCTACAGCTGCTGTGTGCCCAGTCCCGCGGTCTAGTAATCTAGGTAGCTGCTCACTTGTGCTGCCTATAGGTGAGGAAATGAGATCACAGGTCCCAGCGCTCCTGCTGCACGCTACGGCTGCTGTGTGTGCGCAGTCCCGCTGTCTAGTAATCTAGGTAGCTGCTCACTTGCGGCTGGCTATAGGTGAGTAAATGAGATCACAGGTCCCAGCGCTCCAGCTGCACGCTACGGCTGCTGTGTGCACAGTCCCGCGGTCTAGTAATCTAGGTAGCCGCTCACTTGTGGCTGGCTATAGGTGAGTAAATGAGATCACAGGTCCCAGCACTCCTGCTGCACGCTACGGCTGCTGTGTGTGCGCAGTCCTACGGTCTAGTAATCTAGGTAGCCGCTCATTTGTGGCTGGCTATTGGTGAGTAAATGAGATCACAGGTCCCAGCGCTCCTGCTGCACGCTACGGCTGCGGTGCGCACAGTCCTGCGGTCTAGTAATCTAGGTAGCCGCTCACTTGCGGCTGGCTATAGGTAAGCAAATGAGATCACAGGTCCCAGCGCTCCTGCTTCACGCTACGGCTGCTGTGCGCACAGTCCTGCGGTCTAGTAATCTAGGTAGCCGCTCACTTGTGGCTGGCTATAGGTGAGTAAATGAGATCACATGTCCCAGCGCTCCTGCTGCACGCTACGGCTGCTGTGTGTGCGCAGTCCTGCGGTCTAGTAATCTAGGTAGCCGCTCACTTGTGGCTGGCTATAGATGAGTAAATGAGATCACATGTCCCAGCGCTCCTGCTGCATGCTACAGCTGCTGTGCGCACAGTCCTGCGGTCTAGTAATCTAGGTAGATGCTCACTTGCGGCTGGCTATAGGTGAGTAAATGAGAACACAGGTCCCAGTGCTCCTACTGCACGCTACAGCTGCTGTGTGCACAGTCCTGCGGTCTAGTAATCTAGGTAGCCGCTCACTTGCGGCTGGCTATAGGTGAGTAAATGAGATCACAGGTCCCAGCGCTCCTGCTGCACGCTACGGCTGCTGTGTGTGCGCAGTAACGCGGTCTAGTAATCTAGGTAGCCGCTCACTTGTGGCTGGCTATAGGTGAGTAAATGAGATCACAGGTCCCAGCGCTCCTGCTGCACGCTACAGCTGTGTGTGCGCAGTCCTACGGTCTAGTAATCTAGGTAGCCGCTCACTTGTGGCTGGCTATAGGTGAGTAAAGGAGATCACATGTTCGAGCGCTCCTGCTGCACGCTACAGCTGCTGTGCGCACAGTCCTGCGGTCTAGTAATCTATGTAACCGCTCACTTGTGCTGGCTATAGGTGAGTAAATGAGATCACAGGTCCCAGCGCTCCTGCTGCACATTACGGCTGCTGTGTGCACAGTCCTGCGGTCTAGTAATCTAGGTAACCGCTCACTTGCGCTGGCTATAGGTGAGTAAATGAGATCACAGGTCCCAGCGCTCCTGCTGCACGCTACGGCTGCTGTGTGCACAGTCCTGCGGTCTAGTAATCGAGGTAGCCGCTCACTTGCGGCTGGCTATAGGTGAGTAAATGAGATCACAGGTCCCAGCGCTCCTGCTGCACGCTACAGCTGCTGTGTGCACAGTCCCGCGGTCTAGTAATCTAGGTAGCCGCTCACTTGTGGCTGGCTATAGGTGAGTAAATGAGATCACATATCCCAGCGCTCCTGCTGCACGCCACGGCTGCTGTGTGCACAGTCCTGCAGTCTAGTAATCTAGGTAGCCGCTCATTTGCGCTGGCTATAGGTGAGTAAATGAGATCACAGGTCCCAGCGCTCCTGCTGCACGCTATGGCTGCTGTGTGCACAGTCCCGCGGTCTAGTAATCTAGGTAGCCGCTCACTTGTGGCTGGCTATAGGTGAGTAAATGAGATCACATGTCCCAGCGCTCCTGCTGCACGCTACGGCTGCTGTGTGTGCGCAGTCCTGCGGTCTAGTAATCTAGGTAGCCGCTCACTTGCGGCTGGCTATAGATGAGTAAATGAGATCACATGTCCCAGCGCTCCTGCTGCATGCTACAGCTGCTGTGCGCACAGTCCTGCGGTCTAGTAATCTAGGTAGATGCTCACTTGCGGCTGGCTATAGGTGAGTAAATGAGAACACAGGTCCCAGCGCTCCTACTGCACGCTACAGCTGCTGTGTGCACAGTCCTGCGGTCTAGTAATCTAGGTAGCCGCTCACTTGCGGCTGGCTATAGGTGAGTAAATGAGATCACAGGTCCCAGCGCTCCTGCTGCACGCTACAGCTGTGTGTGCGCAGTAACGCGGTCTAGTAATCTAGGTAGCCGCTCACTTGTGGCTGGCTATAGGTGAGTAAATGAGATCACAGGTCCCAGCGCTCCTGCTGCACGCTACAGCTGTGTGTGCGCAGTCCTACGGTCTAGTAATCTAGGTAGCCGCTCACTTGTGGCTGGCTATAGGTGAGTAAAGGAGATCACATGTTCGAGCGCTCCTGCTGCACGCTACAGCTGCTGTGCGCACAGTCCTGCGGTCTAGTAATCGAGGTAGCTGCTCACTTGTGGATGGCTATAGGTGAGTAAATGAGATCACAGGTCCTAGCGCTCCTGCTGCACGCTACAGCTGCTGTGCGCACAGTCCTGCGGTCTACTAATCGAGGTAGCTGCTCACTTGTGGCTGGCTATAGGTGAGTAAATGAGATCACAGGTCCCAGCGCTCCAGCTGCACGCTACAGCTGCTGTGTGCACAGTCCTGCGGTCTAGTAATCGAGGTAGCCGCTCACTTGTGGCTGGCTATAGGTGAGTAAATGAGATCACAGGTCCCAGCACTCCTGCTGCACGCTACGGCTGCTGTGCGCACAGTCCTGCGGTCTAGTAATCTAGGTAGCCGCTCACTTGCGCTGGCTATAGGTGAGTAAATGAGATCACAGGTCCCAGCGCTCCTGCTGCACGCTACGGCTGCTGTGTGCACAGTACTGCGGTCTAGTAATCTATGTAACCGCTCACTTGTGCTGGCTATAGGTGAGTAAATGAGATCACAGGTCCCAGCGCTCCTGCTGCACGTTACGGCTGCTGTGTGCACAGTCCTGCGGTCTAGTAATCTAGGTAGCCGCTCACTTGCGCTGGCTATAGGTGAGTAAATGAGATCACAGGTCCTAGCGCTCCTGCTGCACGCTATGGATGCTGTGTGCACAGTCCTGCGGTCTAGTAATCTAGGTATCCGCTCACTTGTGGCAGGCTATAGGTGAGTAAATGAGATCACATATCCCAGCGCTCCTGCTGCATGCTACAGCTGCTGTGTGCACAGTCCTACGGTCTAGTAATCGAGGTAGCCGCTCACGTGCACTGTCTATAGGTGAGTAAATGAGATCACAGGTCCCAGCACTCCTGCTGCACGCTATGGCTGCTGTGTGCACAGTCCTGCGGTCTAGTAATCTAGGTAACCGGTCACTTGCACTGGCTATAGGTGAGTAAATGAGATCACAGGTCCCAGCGCTCCTGCTGCACGCTACAGCTGCTGTGTGTGCGCAGTCCTGCGGTCTAGTAATCTAGGTAGCCGCTCACTTGCGCTGGCTATAGGTGAGTAAATGAGGTCACAGGTCCCTGCACTCCTGCTGCATGCTACACCTGCTGTGCGCACAGTCCTGCGGTCTAGTAATCTAGGTAACCGCTCACTTGCGCTGGCTATAGATGTGTAAATGAGATCACATGTCCCAGTGCTCCTGCTGCACGCTACGGCTGCTGTGCGCACAGTCCTGCGGTCTAGTAATCTAGGTAGCCGCTCACTTGCGGCTGGTTATAGGTGAGTAAATGAGATCACAGGTCCCAGCACTCCTGCTGCATGCTACAGCTGCTGTGTGCACAGTCCTGCGGTCTAGTAATCTAGGTAACCGCTCACTTGCGCTGGCTATAGGTGAGTAAATGAGATCACAGGTCCCAGCGCTCCTGCTGCACGCTACGGCTGCTGTGTGCACAATCCTGCGGTCTAGTAATCGAGGTAGCCGCTCACTTGCGGCTGGCTATAGGTGAGTAAATGAGATCACAGGTCCCAGCGCTCCTGCTGCACGCTACAGCTGCTGTGTGCACAGTCCCGCGGTCTAGTAATCTAGGTAGCCGCTCACTTGTGGCTGGCTATAGGTGAGTAAATGAGATCACATATCCCAGCGCTCCTGCTGCACGCCACGGCTGCTGTGTGCACAGTCCTGCAGTCTAGTAATCTAGGTAGCCGCTCATTTGCGCTGTCTACAGGTGAGTAAATGAGATCACAGGTCCCAGCGCTCCTGCTGCACGCTATGGCTGCTGTGTGCACAGTCCCGCGGTCTAGTAATCTAGGTAGCCGCTCTCTTGTGGCTGGCTATAGGTGAGTAAATGAGTTCACATATCCCAGCGCTCCTGCTGCTCGCTACGGCTGCTTTTTGCACAGTCCTGTGGTCTAGTAATCTCGGTAGCCGCTCACTTGCGCTGGCTATTGGTGAGTAAATGAGATCACAGGTCCCAGCGCTCCTGCTGCACGCTACATCTGCTGTGCGCACAGTCCCTTTGGTCTAGTAATCTAGGTAGCCGCTCACTTGTGGCTGGCTATAGGTGAGTAAATGAGATCACATATCCCAGCGCTCCTGCTGCACGCTACGGCTGCTGTGTGCACAGTCCTGCTGTCTAGTAATCTAGGTAGCCGCTCACTTGTGGCTGGCTATAGGTGAGTAAATGAGATCACAGGTCCCAGTACTCCTGCTGCACGTTACGGCTGCTGTGTGCACAGTCCCGCGGTCTAGTAATCTAGGTAGCCGCTCACTTGTGGCTGGCTATAGGTGAGTAAATGAGATCACAGGTCCCAGCGCTCCTGCTGCATGCTATGGCTGCTGTGTGCACAGTCCCGCGGTCTAGTAATCTGGGTAGCTACTCTCTTGCGGCTGGCTATAGGTGAGTAATTGAGATCAAAGGTCCCAGTGCTCCTGCTGCACGCTACGGCTGCTGTGTGCACAGTCCCGCGGTCTAGTAATCTAGGTAGCCGCTCACTTGTGGCTGGCTATAGGTGAGTAAATGAGATCACATATCCCAGCGCTCCTGCTGCACGCTACGGCTGCTGTGTGCACAGTCCTGCTGTCTAGTAATCTAGGTAGCCGCTCACTTGTGGCTGGCTATAGGTGAGTAAATGAGATCACAGGTCCCAGTACTCCTGCTGCACGTTACGGCTGCTGTGTGCACAGTCCCGCGGTCTAGTAATCTAGGTAGCCGCTCACTTGTGGCTGGCTATAGGTGAGTAAATGAGATCACAGGTCCCAGCGCTCCTGCTGCATGCTATGGCTGCTGTGTGCACAGTCCCGCGGTCTAGTAATCTGGGTAGCTACTCTCTTGCGGCTGGCTATAGGTGAGTAATTGAGATCAAAGGTCCCAGTGCTCCTGCTGCACGCTACGGCTGCTGTGTGCACAGTCCCGCGGTCTAGTAATCTAGGTAGCCGCTCACTTGCGGCTGGCTATAGGCGAGTAAATGAGATCACAGGTCCCAGCACTCCTGCTGCACGCTACGGCTGCTGTTTGTGTGCAGTCCTGCGGTCTAGTAATCTAGGTAGCCGCTCACTTGTGGCTGGCTATAGGTGAGTAAATGAGATCACAGGTCCCAGCGCTCCTGCTGCACGCTACGGCTGCTGTGTGTGCGCAGTCCCGCGGTCTAGTAATCTAGGTAGCCGCTCACTTGCGGCTGGCTATAGGTGAGTAAATGAGATCACAGGTCCCAGCACTCCTGCTGCATGCTACGGCTGCTGTGTGCACAGTCCTGCAGTCTAGTAATCTAGGTAGCCGCTCACTTGTGGTTGGCTATAGGTGAGTAAATGAGATCACAGGTCCCAGCGCTCCTGCTGCACGCTACGGCTGCTGTGTGTGCGCAGTCCTGCAGTCTAGTAATCTAGGTAGCCGCTCACTTGCGGCTAGCTATAGGTGAGTAAATGAGATCACAGGTCCCAGCGCTCCTGCTGCACGCTACGGCTGCAGTGTGCACAGTCCTGCGGTCTAGTAATCGAGGTAGCTGCTCACTTGCGGCTGGCTATAGGTGAGTAAATGAGTTCACAGGTCCCAGCACTCCTGCTGCACACTACGGCTGCTGTGTGCACAGTCCTGCGTTCTAGTAATCTAGGTAGCCGCTCACTTGCGCTGGCTATAGGTGAGTAAATGAGATCACAGGTCCCAGCACTCCTGCTGCATGCTACGGCTGCTGTGCGCACAGTCCTGCGGTCTAGTAATCTAGGTAGCCGCTCACTTGTGGCTGGCTATAGGTGACTAAATGAGATCACAGGTCCCAGCGCTCCTGCTGCACGCTACGGCTGCTGTGTGCACAGTCCTGCAGTCTAGTAATCGAGGTAGCCGCTCACTTGCGGCTGGCTATAGAAGAGTAAATGAGATCACAGGTCCCAGCGCTCCTGCTGCACGCTATGGCTGCTGTGTGCACAGTCCCGCGGTCTAGTAATCTAGGTAACCGCTCACTTGTGGCTGGCTATAGGTGAGTAAATGAGATCACAGGTCCCAGTGCTCCTGCTGCACGCTACGGCTGCTGTGTGTGCGCAGTCCTACGGTCTTGTAATCTAGGTAGCCGCTCACTTGCGGCTGGCTATAGGTGAGTAAATGAGATCACAGGTCCCAGCACTCCTGCTGCATGCTACGGCTGCTGTGTGCACAGTCCTGCGGTCTAGTAATCTAGGTAGCCGCTTACTTGCGGCTGGCTATAGGTGAGTATATGAGATCACAGGTCCCAGCACTCCTGCTGCACGCTACGGCTGCTGTGCGCACAGTCCCACGGTATAGTAATCTAGGTAACCGCTCACTTGTGCTGGCTATAGGCGAGTAAATGAGATCACAGGTCCCAGCGTTCCTGCTGCACGCTACAGCTGCTGTGTGCACAGTCCTGCGGTCTAGTAATCTAGGTAGCCGCTCACTTGCGGCTGGCTATAGGTGAGTAAATGAGATCACAGGTCCCAGCACTCCTGCTGCACGCTACGGCTGCTGTGTGCACAGTCCTGCAGTCTAGTAATCGAGGTAGCCGCTCACTTGTGGCTGGCTATAGGTGAGTAAATGAGATCACATATCCCAGTGCTCCTGCTGCACGCTACAGCTGCTGTGTGCACAGTCCTGCGGTCTAGTAATCTAGGTAGCCGCTCACTTGCGGCTGGCTATAGGTGAGTAAATGAGATCACAGGTCCCTGCACTCCTGCTGCACGCTACGGCTGCTGTGTGTGCGCAGTCCTGCGTTCTAGTAATCTAGGTAGCCGCTCACTTGCGGCTGACTATAGGTGAGTAAATGAGATCACAGGTCCCAGCACTCCTGCTGCACGCTACGGCTGCTGTGTGCACAGTCCTGCGGTCTAGTAATCTAGGTAACCGCTCACTTGCGGCTGACTGTAGGTGTGTAAATGAGATCACAGGTCCCAGCGCTCCTGCTGCACGCTACAGCTGCTGTGCGCACAAACCTGCGGTCTAGTAATCTAGGTAGCCGCTCACTTGCAGCTGGCTATAGGTGAGTAAATGAGATCACAGGTCCCAGCACTCCTGCTGCATGCTACGGCTGCTGTGTGCACAGTCCTGATGTCTAGTAATCGAGGTAGCTGCTCACTTGCGGCTGGCTATAGGTGAGTAAATGAGATCACAGGTCCCAGCACTCCTGCTGCACGCTACGGCTGCTGTGCGCACAGTCCTGCGGGCTAGTAATATAGGTAGCCGCTCACTTGTGCTGGCTATAGGCGAGTAAATGAGATCACAGGTCCCAGCGCTCCTGCTGCACGCTACAGCTGCTGTGTGCACAGTCCTGCGGTCTAGTAGTCTAGGTAGCCGCTCACTTGCGGCTGGCTATAGGTGAGCAAATGAGATCACAGGTCCCAGCACTCCTGCTGCACGCTACGGCTGCTGTGTGTGCACAGTCCTGCGGTCTAGTAATCTAGGTAACCGCTCACTTGCGCTGGCTATAGGTGAGTAAATGAGATCGGGATCAGGTAGCCAATATGAGCCAGTTAGACAGCAAGCGGTGCAGGAGTCCTTATAGCGGCTGGCACAATGGAAATCCAAAACAGCATGACAAATGCTTATACTGCAGGTCAGTCCTTCAGGATGTCAGCATATATGGGGTATATTATCTGACATTATTTGCCACCATGGAGGCTTTTTCAAAGAGTAATGGTTTACCCCACCATTTGCCTTTATATAGCCAGTTTTGTATCCTTATTGGTCCTCATCATTACAAACACATGTGCTTCAGTCCCATCCATTGTACTGACTGCATTAATGATTTACTCATGTTTACATTTCCAAGGTGCATTCACAATCAATTTATACTTTTAATACACATTCCAAAGTAAAATGATATAAAGATTGAGTTTATGATTACAAATAGATAATAATTAAAAATACTTCAAAAAGATATTTTAAAAGTATAATAAATCAACTTGGGATACCACAATCTATCTAATATAGATTGTGGTATAGATAATATATATCTAATTCTCCCAGCTTCTACCAGGATTAGAACTCCCAACCTCCTATTCACAAGTCTGATGACATAACCATTACGCTACAGCTCCCACAGAATTTTCTGTTCTCATTAGAACTGTGCAAGAAAGGCAACTTCACTGAGCACAAATTGAAGGAGGCGTTGGAAAAATAAATATATTTGGTTATGGCCAGGGGTGGATTGGGAATTCTAAATGGCCCTGGAACATTTTCTGAAAGTGGCCCCGGGTCGACTTTCTGTAAGCGCGGACTGGGACTTTTGCGTGTGTTAAAAGGGGGTGTGGTCTTGTGGAAAGGGGTGTGGTTGTGCAAGAAATGCCATGCCCTCCAGCTAATTCCCCAATTTTCATCACTAGAGATTACTGTGCCCCAGCCTTTTCTTCTAATCCTACTAGTGGTCCGTCCTACCTGTGTCTCTCCAGCACCATCTCACTGTTTCTCCTCTCCAGGGTTGTATCTAGCGCCATCCCAGTGTGTCACCACAGCGCCATCTCCTCTGTGCCCCCCCACAGCACATTGAGCCCCTCAGCACACACTTACCCCTTACTGCCCACCTCACAGCACTCAATGACCCCCAGTGCCTCTCTCCCTCTCCCACTACCCCCAGCAGGAACACTCACTGAGCTGAAGCTCTTTGCAGTATACAACCGCTGTTACTGCCTCTCTCCTCCGCCGGACACAGAGGGTCTCATTCAGACCTGCTCACAAGCACCTGAGCACTCGCAAGCCGGTCGATGTTAGGCTCTGCGCACATGCAGCGGCCACACTGCGCGTGCGCAAGCCCCAGAGCAAGAGAGAAATTCTCTCGCTCCGGGGCTCACTACAATAGAGGCAGCTGTCGATGGTGATCGACAGCTCGCCCCGTTTTGTAGGTGTGGCGGGGGGGTGGCTTCACAAACAGAGACGTTTCTTGATGGAACACCTGCCATTTGGGCGCAGCCCCCCTGACCTCACTCGTGATGTCAGTGGTGAGCTTCTGGCTCACTGGGGCTTGCGATAGATGAGACCCTACCACAAGGGTCTCGTCGCAAGCCCTGATGGTCACGATGGTCTCGACCATCGCGACCATCAATCTTGCCAGCTATATAAAGCTGTGGGTGGTCACCCACAGCCTAGTGAGCGGCCAGGAGGCCGGCTCAGAAGATAGAAGCGGCCGCCCTCATTCAGAGCAAGCGCACGCAGTGCCTCTCTCCTCCATCTCACGCAGCCTCCAGCAGCTCCACTCACACAGCTGGAACCCTCCTCCATGCCTGACACAGGCCCCAGCAGTGTCACCCACAAAGCCAGGGCTCCTGTCCTCACACACAGCCGTGGCCGCTGGCTAACTTGATCTAATTAACATTTAACTAGCACCTTCTAGATGATAATAGCTAGAATCTGATTGGTTGCTATGGGCAACATCACTTTTAAAACTCTCTTCTAAAAACTCTCACTTTAGTAAATTTACCCCTAGATATTAGGCAGTCAATAGGTCAACAGGGAGAAAGGTCGATAGGTACAGGTACGACACCTGCTTTTTTGTTTAGTTAGGGTTATCGTTAGACACTTACCGGAGTGTTAGGCACTTACCCCAACGGTTAGGGTGAGGCACCAGGAGGGAGGGTCAGGCACCAACCCGACGGTTAGGATTAGGCACCAGGAGGGAGGGTCAGGGTGAGGCACCAGGAGGGAGGGTTAGGGTGAAGTTTACGGTTATAAGTAAAAAATAAATCAATCATGTGTCAACCATTTACATTTCAACATTTTGACTCTGTTGACCATTTGTACCCATCGACCTTCTTACATGTCGACTTTTAGTGTGTCGAACTTTTGTCCCTGTCGACCTACTGGCTGTCTAACATCTGGTGTCTATCTAAACATTATTTACCTTTTTACTGTAGATCTTCCAATGGGCACCGATCCAGGGCACCACTAAGTGCAGTATGAGGGCTGTTTATTGCCATCTTACCCTCTTGCAGTGACGTATCCCAGGCACCTGGTTTATTGCCATCTCACCCTCTTGCAGTGACGTATCCCAGGCACCTGGTACTAATTCAGCCCACAGCTCCGGTTTGTAGTTAATGCAGCAGCAAACAGTCACCTTATCAAGTGGAAAATGGAGTTGGGCATCCAAATAAAGTCCTTACAGCTGTTCTAATGCGTTTCACCCTCTATGGATGCTGGCAGAGGGTATGTGCTGTGCAGGACATGAGATATCCCTATTTAAGCTGCTACCATCCAATCCAAATGATGAATTCATCTATAGCAGCTGTGTCCACAGCCAGAGCATAGATACATAACTAAGAGGCAAAGGAAATCCCATCTGTTCCATATTTAATTCATATATAAGGAATTGTTCAGAATAAAAAAATACTAAAAATAATCTTACAAAAAAAATCGACTTATGCAGAGTAAAACTTAACCAGATAAGGGATCTCTACTGTATTAAGTGTGGGTTTAATTACTTAGGATCCTATTATCAGAATTAGGTGTATTTTATCTCATACTCCGGATTTTCTATGCAGGTTACAAATGATGTTTCCTATCTTATACCCCTTTTACACCAGAGCTAAAACCCGGTTATTGCTGGGGTAACCCTGGTAGCCCCTTGTGTAAGAGGGGACATGGTTGGTTTCCCGGGTGGAGTGACCCTGCAATCCAGCCCAGGTAACTTGCAGGGAATGACCCGTGAAACTCTGCAGTGTAAACGGCGTGATCCGCGTCACGATGACCTGGAGCATGATGGATGCCTGCCAATTGGCCGGCTTCAGTGGTGCTTGGAGATGACGTCATCTCCAAGTGTCCACTTCCACGCCGGAAGAGCCGAGTCTGCAGTGAATGGCGCTGACTCGGGAATATCCTGGGTCAGTGCCAGTTAAATTCCGGATCTGATCCGGTTTGGAACCCTGAACCTGATTCAGACCCGTTCAATAGGATGCGTTCGCTCGCAGCCAGCGATTTTTTGCATTCTGCACAGTGCCTGAACCTGTGTGAGAGATCGGGAAGCGTCCGCTCGCTGCGCACAGACAGCCCGGCTGAATGATTGACAGGAGAGGCCGTTTGTGGGTGGTGACAGGGGCAGGCCACTATAAACTGGGGAGTGGAGGTGCGAACGCAGGCGTGCCTGAGCATCTCAACGCTGTTTCAGAGGCGTGCATAATTAAGAGGCAGCGTCATAGGACACGTCACCTGAATTTTACACTGAAGTGCTCGCAGTGCTTGTGGTAGGGTATAGTCAGCCTCAAGCGCTGTGATCACATCCGATGGTACCGATGGTTGCGTACACTTCCTGGAGATGACGTGCACAAGTGGGCGTCTTTATACTGACTGGTGGGCATCTGCATACACAAAGCCATCGCATGCCAAGACATAGTGGGCGTGCTAATGCTGTGCGATTGCCTGCCCTGCTGAATTTGCATATACATCGGGTGAGCGAACGCATCTAGGGAGCGGGTCTAAATCAGGTCCCCTGTTCCAAACTCCAGGTCAGACTCGGAATTTAGGTATAAAGGGGTATCATATTACATGATATGTAACTCCCGATTCGGCCGGGAGCCTCCTGATAATCGAGTGCAGCTCCCGGACCCCCCAGAAAGGCAGGCAAGCCTCCCATTGGCTGCCGATCTCCCACCCCCGCACTTAACTGTTAAAGCCCCTGCTTCACAATGCCTGTATTATCGGCATTGTGTAGCGGGGCCATAAATGATGCGATCGTGTGACCCCGCCCGCATCACACCTACAATCATCAGGCACCTGCCCAGCCACGCCCTCTTTTGCTGGTCACGCCCTCCTGCCCTGCCAATCTAGCTACTTCTTCCGGGAGGGAAGTCGACAACTATGATGTAACTATGGGGTCTATTTACTAACCAGTGTTAGGAGACAGAGTGAAAAGTGATAAGAAAGTGATAAGGTGCCAGCCAATCAGCTCCCAACTGCCATCTCACAGGCTGTGCTTGAAAAATGACAGTTGGGAGCTGATTGGCTGGCACCTTATCACTTTCTTATTACTTTTCACTCACGTTAAGTTCTGCTATAATATATCTACCACATTGTTTCCTATCTCACTTCTCCTCTTTACCGAAGAGAAGCAGGAAGCACTACTGATGACATGTGTGAACATCTCATTGGCCGGAGAGGGGGCAATAACTCCACCCTCTGGCGCTACCCACTAGAGACCACAGCGCATTAGCCTAGTGCTGAGGCCCTGTGTCTCTTCCGGCCGGCTCCACTGAGCATGCGCGGGATCTCGCAGGTATTGTGAGATCCCTGCATGCAGCCTGGAGCCAGCAGCCACCACAGCAGGGACATTGCTGGGCAGTGCCAGTCTGTAGCTGTCGATAATGACAGCTACAGCGGGCTGAAGGGTCAGGTGATCTGAATGTTCATACATGGCCAAGGCTATTGGCGCTGCTATCTTGCCCCTGTCATTTACTGCCCAAACCTCAATCATACATCAGGGAGAAGCGGTATCAGCGCACATAACGTGCGCTAATACCACTTCTGAGCATCATACATCTCCCCCAATAGGTGAAGTGTATCATGAATATTTCCTTGTATTAGTTAGGTACATGTCCTAGTGAGCCGGGGCACAGTAGCAATGAGAGAAATGTCCCAGGTTCAATGCATGAGGAGAGAGTGTACTTTATGTACAGGTACCAGTGTGGTATACTGGCGCACCACTAGCAGCGGGTTCAGTTGTGTTCAGTTAGGCTTCTGTGGCCAATTTCTCCATAACTAAGATAGTACCCACCGTGACAGAGAGGCAAGTTAGATATTCCCTTTTTGCAGACACAGTAACCAGACCAGAGGGGAGATACAACACGGTTTTATTTTTTACAAATGGGTGAATAACAGTTATTTAAAATGTATCATGAACAGAATACAAACTTGCAAAATGTAACACTAAGCTGATTACTCAACATCTCCCTGTCCTCTATCGGTGACCTCAGTTGGCAAAGCAGTAGGAATGACCATATACAAGAGAGAATATGTATGCCCAATCTATGTAACATTGGTAGTGCACCGGCTGTAACAGTAAACAGACTTCAAGCAAATAATGCACATACAGGTTAGGTAAGTAGTTATATTGCTCCAGCTATAATGGCTAACGGTCTATGCAGACTAAATACCTCCAAGCACAATAATGCACATGCAGGTTGGGTAAGTACCTATATTGCTCCAGGTGTAACGGCTAACAGTCTATGCAGAGTAAATAGCTCCAAGCAAAACAATACACATGCAGGTTAGGTAAGTACTTATATTGCTCCAGGTGTAACGGCTAACAGTCTATGCAGAGTAATTAGCTCCAAGCAAAATAATTCACATGCAGGTTAGGTAAGTACTTATATTGCTCCAGGTGTAACGGCTAAAAGTCTATGCAGAGTAAATAGCTCCAAGCACAATAAAGTACATGCAGGATAGGCTGGTACTTGTAGTACTCCAGCTGTAATGGCTAACACTCTATGCAGAGTAAATAGCTCCAAGCACAATAAAGCACATGCAGGTTAGGCTGGTACTTGTAGTACTCCAGCTGTAATGACTAACAGTCTAAGCAGAGTAAATAGCTCCAAGCACATAATGCACATGCAGGTTGGGTAAGTACTTGTTTTGCTCCAGCTATAATGGCTAACAGTCTATGCAGAGTAAATAGCTCCAAGCACAATAATGCACATATGTAGCAGTAAGACCGTACCATCAGATGGTGATATTATGCAGCAGTAATCCCGTACCATCAGATGGTGATAATATGTAGCAGTAAGCCTGTACCATCAGATGGTGATAATATGTAGCAGTAAACCCGTTCCATCAGATGGAAGTATTATGTAGCAGTAAGCCCATACCCTCAGATGGTGATATTATGTAGCAGTAAACCCGTTCCATCAGATGGTAGTATTATGTAGCAGTAAGCCCATACCCTCAGATGGTGATATTATGTAGCAGTAAGCCCGTACCCTCAGATGGTGATATTATGTAGCAGTAAACCCGTTCCATCAGATGGTAGTATTATGTAGCAGTAAGCCCGTACCATCAGAAGGAGATATTATGTAGCAGTAATCCCGTACCCTCAGATGGTGATATTATGTAGCAGTAAGCATGAACCAAAAGATGGTGATATTATGTAGCACTAAGCCCATACCATCAGATGGTGATATTATGTAGCAGTAAGCCCGTACCATCAGATGGTGATATTATGTAGCAGTAAGCCCATACCATCTGATGGTGATATCATGTAGCAGTAAGAATGTACCAATAGATGGTGATATTATGTAGCAGTAAGCCCATACCCTCAAATGGTAATATTATGTAGCAGTAAGCCCATACCATGAGATGGTGATATTGTGTAGCAGTAAGCCCGTACCCTCAGATGGTGATATTATGTAGCAATAAGCCCATACCATCAGATGGTGATATTATATAGCAGTAAGCCCGTACCATCAGATGGTGATATTATGTAGCAGTAAGCTCATACCATCAGATGGTGATATTATGTAGCATTATGTAGTAGTAAGCCCATACCATCAGATGGTGAAATTATGTAGCAGTAAGCCCATACCATCAGATGGTAATATTATGTAGCAGTAAGCTCGTACCTTCAGATGGTAATATTATGTAGTAGTAAGCCCATACCATCAGATGGTGATATTATGTAGTAGCAAGCCAGAACCATCAGATGGTGATATTATGTAGCAGTAAGCCCGTGCCATCAGATGGTAATATTATGTAGCAGTAAGCCCGTACCATCAGATGGTGATATTATGTAGCAGTAAGCCCGTACCATCAGATGGTGACATTATGTAGCAGTAAGCCCATACCATCAGATAGTAATATTATGTAGCAGTAAGTCCATACCATCAGATGGTGATATTATGTAACAGTAAGCCCGTACCATCAGATGGTGATATTATGTAGCAGTAAGCCCATACCATCACATGGTGATATTATGTAGCATTATGTAGTAGTAAGCCAGTACCATCAGATGGTGATATTATGTAGCAGTAAGCCTGTACCATCAGATGGTGATATTATGTAGCAGTAAGCCCATACCATCAGATGGTGATATTATGTAGCAGTAAGCCCGTACCATCAGATGGTGACATTATGTAGCAGTAAGCCCGTACCATCAGATGGTAATATTATGTAGCAGTAAGTCCATACCATCAGATGGTGATATTATGTAACAGTAAGCCCGTCGAATCAGATGGTGATATTATGTAGCAGTAAGCCCGAACCATCAGATGGTGACATTATGTAGCAGTAAGCCCGTACCATCAGATGGTAATATTATGTAGCAGTAAGTCCATACCATCAGATGGTGATATTATGTAACAGTAAGCCCGTACCATCAGATGGTAATATTATGTAGCAGTAAGTCCATACCATCAGATGGTGATATTATGTAACAGTAAGCCCGTACCATCAGATGGTGATATTATGTAGCAGTAAGCCCATACCATCACATGGTGATATTATGTAGCATTATGTAGTAGTAAGCCCGTACCATCAGATGGAGATATTATGTAGCAGTAAGCACATACCATCACATGTTGATATTATGTAGCATTATGTAGTAGTAAGCCAGTACCATCAGATGGTGATATTATGTAGCAGTAAGCCTGTACCATCACATGGTGATATTATGTAGCATTATGTAGTAGTAAGCCCGTACCATCAGATGGTGATATTATGCAGCAGTATGCCCGTACCATCAGATGGTGATATAATGTAGCAGTAAACCCGTTCCATCAGATGGTAGTATTATGTAGCAGTAAGCCCATACCCTCAGAAGGAGATATTATGTAGCAGTAAACCCGTTCTATCAGATGGTAGTATTATGTAGCAGTAAGCCCGTACCCTCAGATGGTGATATTATGTAGCAGTAAGCCCGTACCATCAGATGGTGATATTATGTAGCAGTAAGCATGAACCAAAAGATGGTGATATTATGTAGCACTAAGCCCGTACCATCAGATGGTGATATTATGTTGCAGTAAGCATGAACCAAAAGATGGTGATATTATGTAGCACTAAGCCCGTACCATCAGATGGTAATATTATGTAGTAGTAAGCCCATACCATCAGATGGTGATATTATGTAGTAGAAAGCCAGAACCATCTGATGGTGATATTATGTAGCAGTAAGCCCATGCCATCAGATGGTAATATTATGTAGCAGTAAGCCCGTACCATCAGATGGTGATATTATGTAGCAGTAAGCCCGTACCATCAGATGGTGACATTATGTAGCAGTAAGCCCATACCATCAGAAGGTAATATTATGTAGCAGTAAGTCCATACCATCAGATGGTGATATTATGTAACAGTAAGCCCGTACCATCAGATGGTGATATTATGTAGCAGTAAGCCCATACCATCACATGGTGATATTATGTAGCATTATGTAGTAGTAAGCCAGTACCATCAGATGGTGATATTATGTAGCAGTAAGCCTGTACCATCAGATGGTGATATTAAGTAGCAGTAAGCCCGTCCAATCAGATGGTGATATTATGTAGCAGTAAGCCCGAACCATCAGATGGTGACATTATGTAGCAGTAAGCCCGTACCATCAGATGGTAATATTATGTAGCAGTAAGTCCATACCATCAGATGGTGATATTATGTAACAGTAAGCCCGTACCATCAGATGGTGATATTATGTAGCAGTAAGCCCATACCATCACATGGTGATATTATGTAGCATTATGTAGTAGTAAGCCCGTACCATCAGATGGAGTTATTATGTAGCAGTAAGCACATACCATCACATGTTGATATTATGTAGCATTATGTAGTAGTAAGCCAGTACCATCAGATGGTGATATTATGTAGCAGTAAGCCTGTACCATCACATGGTGATATTATGTAGCATTATGTAGTAGTAAGCCCGTACCATCAGATGGTGATATTATGCAGCAGTAAGCCCGTACCATCAGATGGTGATATTATGTAGCAGTAAACCCGTTCCATCAGATGGTAGTATTATGTAGCAGTAAGCCCATCCCCTCAGAAGGAGATATTATGTAGCAGTAAACCCGTTCTATCAGATGGTAGTATTATGTAGCAGTAAGCCCGTACCCTCAGATGGTGATATTATGTAGCAGTAAACCCGTTCCATCAGATGGTAGTATTATGTAGCAGTAAGCCCGTACCATCAGATGGAGATATTATGTAGCAGTAATCCCGTACCCTCAGATGGTGATATTATGTAGCAGTAAGCATGAACCAAAAGATGGTGATATTATGTAGCACTAAGCCCGTACCATCAGATGGTAATATTATGTAGCAGTAAGCCCACACCATCAGATGGTGATATTATGTAGCAGTAAGCCCGTACCATCAGATGGTGATATTATGTAGCAGTAAGCCCGTACCATCTTATGGTGATATCATGTAGCAGTAGGAATGTACCAATAAATGGTAATATTATGTAGCATTAAGCCCGTACCTTCAGATGGTAATATTATGTAGTAGTAAGCCCATACCATCAGATGGTGATATTATGTAGTAGCAAGCCAGTACCATCAGATGGTGATATTATGTAGCAGTAAGCCCGTACCATCAGATGGTAATATTATGTAGCAGTAAGCTCGTACCATCAGATGGCAACATTATGTAGCAGTAAGCCCGTACCATCAGATGGTGACATTATGTAGCAGTAAGCCCGTACCATCAGATGGTAATATTATGTAGCAGTAAGTCCAAACCATCAGATGGTGATATTAAGTAACAGTAAGCCCGTACCATCAGATGGTGATATTATGTAGCAGTAAGCACGAACCATCAGATGGTGACATTATGTAGCAGTAAGCCCGTACCATCAGATGGTAATATTATGTAGCAGTAAGTCCATACCATCAGATGGTGATATTATGTAACAGTAAGCCCGTACCATCAGATGGTGATATTATGTAGCAGTAAGCCCATACCATCACATGGTGATATTATGTAGCATTATGTAGTAGTAAGCCAGTACCATCAGATGGTGATATTATGTAACAGTAAGCCCGTACCATCAGATGATGATATTATGTAGCATTATGTAGTAGTAAGCCAGTACCATCAGATGGTGATATTATGTAACAGTAAGCCCGTACCATCAGATGGTGATATTATGTAGCATTATGTAGTAGTAAGCCCGCACCATCAGATGGTGATATTATGTAGCAGTAAGCCCATACCATCAGATGGTGATATTATGTAACAGTAAGCCCATACCATCAGATGGTGATATTATGTAGCAGTAAGCCCATACCATCAGAAGGTGATATTAAGTAGCAGTAAGTCCATACCATCAGATGGTGATATTATGTAACAGTAAGCCCATACCATCACATGGTGATATTATGTAGCATTATGTAGTAGTAAGCCAGTACCATCAGATGGTGATATTATGTAGCAGTAAGCCTGTACCATCAGATGGTGATATTATGTAGCAGTAAGCCCATACCATCAAATGGTAATATTATGTAGCAGTAAGCCCATACCATCAGATGGTGATATTATGTAGCAGTAAGCCTGTACCATCAGATGGTGATATTATGTAGCAGTAAGCCCATACCATCAGATGGTGATATTATGTAACAGTAAGCCCGTACAATCAGATGGTGATATTATGTAGCAGTAAGCCCGTACCATCAGATGGTGACATTATGTTGCAGTAAGCCCGTACCATCAGATGGTAATATTATGTAGCAGTAAGCCCGTACCATCAGATGGTGACATTATATTGCAGTAAGCCCGTACCATCAGATGGTAATATTATGTAACAGTAAGCCCGTACCATCAGATGGTGATATTATGTAGCAGTAAGCCCATACCATCACATGGTGATATTATGTAGCAGTAAGCCAGTGCCATCAGATGGTGATATTATGTAACAGTAAGCCCATACCATCAGATGGTGATATTATGTAGCAGTAAGCCCGTACCATCAGATGGTGACATTATGTAGCAGTAAGCCCGTACCATCAGATGGTGATATTATGTAGCAGTAAGCCCATACCATCACATGGTGATATTATGTAGCAGTAAGCCAGTGCCATCAGATGGTGATATTATGTAACAGTAAGCCCATACCATCAGATGGTGATATTATGTAGCAGTAAGCCCGTACCATCAGATGGTGACATTATGTAGCAGTAAGCCCGTACCATCAGATGGTGACATTATGTAGCAGTAAGCCCATACCATCACATGGTGATATTATGTAGCAGTAAGCCAGTGCCATCAGATGGTGATATTATGTAACAGTAAGCCCATACCATCAGATGGTGATATTATGTAGCAGTAAGCCCGTACCATCAGATGGTGACATTATGTAGCAGTAAGCCCGTACCATCAGATGGTGATATTATGTAACAGTAAGCCCGTACCATCACATGGTGATATTATGTAGCATTATGTAGTAGTAAGCCCGTACCATCAGATGGAGATATTATGTAGCAGTAAGCCCATACCATCAGATGGTGATAATATGTAACAGTAAGCCCATACCATCAGATGGTGATATTATGTAGCAGTAAGCCCGTACCATCAGATGGTGATATTATGTAGCAGTAAGCCCGTACCATCAGATGGTGATATTATGTAGCAGTAAGCCCGTACCATCAGATGGTGACATTATGTAGCAGTAAGCCCGTACCATCAGATGGTAATATTATGTAGCAGTACGTCCATACCATCAGATGGTGATATTATGTAGCAGTAAGCCCATACCATCACATGGTGATATTAAGTAGCATTATGTAGTAGTAAGCCATTACCATCAGATGGTGATATTATGTAGCAGTAAGCCCGTACCATCAGATGTTGACATTATGTAGCCGTAAGCCCGTACCATCAGATGGTAACATTATGTAGCAGTAAGTCCATACCATCAGATGGTGATATTATGTAACAGTAAGCCCGTACCATCAGATGGTAACATTATGTAGCAGTAAGTCCATACCATCAGATGGTGATATTATGTAACATTAAGCCCGTACCATCAGATGGTGACATTATGTAGCAGTAAGCCCGTACCATCAGATGGTAATATTATGTAGCAGTAAGTCCTTACCATCAGATGGTGATATTATGTAACAGTAAGCCCGTACCATCAGATGGTGATATTATGTAGCAGCAAGCCCGTACCATCAGATGGTGATATTATGTAGCAGTAAGCCTGTACCATCACATGGTGATATTATGTAGCAGCAAACCCGTACCATCAGATGGTAATATTATGTAGCAGTAAGCCCGTACCATCAGATGGTGATATTATGTAGCAGAAAACCGATACCATCAGATGGTAATATTATGTAGCAGATAGCCGATACCGTCAGATGGTGATATTATGTAGCATTAAGCCCGTACCATCAGATGGTGATATTATGTAGCAGAAAGCCGATACCGTCAGTTGGTGATATTATGTAGCATTAAGCCCGTACCATCAGATGGTGATATTATGTAGCAGTAAGCCCATACCATCAGATGGTGATATTATATAGCAGTAATCCCATACTATCAGATGGTAATATAATGTAGCAGTGAAATTATGTAGCAGTAAGTCCATAAGATCAGAGGGTGATATTATGTAGCAGTAAGCCCGTACCATCAGATGGTAATATTATGTAGCAGTAAGTCCATACCATCAGATGGTGATATTATGTAACAGTAAGCCCGTACCATCAGATAGTGATATTATGTAGCAGTAAGCCCATACCATCACATGGTGATATTATGTAACAGTAAGCCCGAACCATCAGATGGTGATATTATGTAGCAGTAAGCCCGAACCATCAGATGGTGACATTATGTAGCAGTAAGCCCTTACCATCAGATGGTAATATTATGTAGCAGTAAGCCCGTACCATCAGATGGTGATATTATGTAGCAGTAAGCCTGTACCATCACATGGTGATATTATGTAGCATTATGTAGTAGTAAGCTTGTACCATCAGATGGTGATATTATGTAGCAGTAAGCCCATACCATCAGATGGTGATATTATGTAACAGTAAGCCCGTACCATCAGATGGTGATATTATGTAGCAGTAAGCCCGATCCATCAGATGGTGACATTATGTAGCAGTAAGCCCGTACCATCAGATGGTAATATTATGTAGCAGTAAGTCCATACCATCAGATGGTGATATTATGTAACAGTAAGCCCGTACCATCAGATGGTAATATTATGTAGCAGTAAGTCCATACCATCAGATGGTGATATTATGTAACAGTAAGCCCGTACCATCAGATGGTGATATTATGTAGCAGTAAGCCCATACCATCACATGGTGATATTATGTAGCATTATGTAGTAGTAAGCCAGTACCATCAGATGGTGATATTATGTAGCAGTAAGCCTGTACCATCACATGGTGATATTATGTAGCATTATGTAGTAGTAAGCCCGTACCATCAGATGGTGATATTATGCAGCAGTAAGCCCGTACCATCAGATGGTGATATTATGTAGCAGTAAACCCGTTCCATCAGATGGTAGTATTATGTAGCAGTAAGCCCATACCCTCAGAAGGAGATATTATGTAGCAGTAAACCCGTTCTATCAGATGGTAGTATTATGTAGCAGTAAGCCCGTACCCTCAGATGGTGATATTATGTAGCAGTAAGCCCGTACCATCAGATGGAGATATTATGTAGCAGTAATCCCGTACCCTCAGATGGTGATATTATGTAGCAGTAAGCATGAACCAAAAGATGGTGATATTATGTAGCACTAAGCCCGTACCATCAGATGGTGATATTATGTAGCAGTAAGCATGAACCAAAAGATGGTGATATTATGTAGCACTAAGCCCGTACCATCAGATGGTAATATTATGTAGTAGTAAGCCCATACCATCAGATGGTGATATTATTTAGTAGCAAGCCAGAACCATCAGATGGTGATATTATGTAGCAGTAAGCCCGTGCCATCAGATGGTAATATTATGTAGCAGTAAGTCCGTACCATCAGATGGTGATATTATGTAGCAGTAAGCCCGTACCATCAGATGGTGACATTATGTAGCAGTAAGCCCATACCATCAGATGGTGATATTATGTAGCAGTAAGTCCATACCATCAGATGGTGATATTATGTAACAGTAAGCCCGTACCATCAGATGGTGATATTATGTAGCAGTAAGCCCATACCATCACATGGTGATATTATGTAGCATTATGTAGTAGTAAGCCAGTACCCTCAGATGGTGATATTATGTAGCAGTAAGCCTGTACCATCAGATGGTGATATTATGTAGCAGTAAGCCCATACCATCAGATGGTGTTATTATGTAGCAGTAAGCCCGTACCATCAGATGGTGACATTATGTAGCAGTAAGCCCGTACCATCAGATGGTAATATTATGTAGCAGTAAGTCCATACCATCAGATGGTGATATTATGTAACAGTAAGCCCGTCCAATCAGATGGTGATATTATGTAGCAGTAAGCCCGAACCATCAGATAGTGACATTATGTAGCAGTAAGCCCGTACCATCAGATGGTAATATTATGTAGCAGTAAGTCCATACCATCAGATGGTGATATTATGTAACAGTAAGCCCGTACCATCAGATGGTAATATTATGTAGCAGTAAGCCCATACCATCACAAGGTGATATTATGTAGCATTATGTAGTAGTAAGCCCGTACCATCAGATGGAGATATTATGTAGCAGTAAGCACATACCATCACATGTTGATATTATGTAGCATTATGTAGTAGTAAGCCAGTACCATCAGATGGTGATATTATGTAGCAGTAAGCCTGTACCATCACATGGTGATATTATGTAGCATTATGTAGTAGTAAGCCCGTACCATCAGATGGTGATATTATGCAGCAGTAAGCCCGTACCATCAGATGGTGATATTATGTAGCAGTATACCCTTTCCATCAGATGGTAGTATTATGTAGCAGTAAGCCCATACCCTCAGAAGGAGATATTATGTAGCAGTAAACCCGTTCTATCAGATGGTAGTATTATGTAGCAGTAAGCCCGTACCCTCAGATGGTGATATTATGTAGCAGTAAACCCGTTCCATCAGATGGTAGTATTATGTAGCAGTAAGCCCGTACCATCAGATGGAGATATTATGTAGCAGTAATCCCGTACCCTCAGATGGTGATATGTAGCAGTAAGCATGAACCAAAAGATGGTGATATTATGTAGCACTAAGCCCGTACCATCAGATGGTAATATTATGTAGCAGTAAGCCCACACCATCAGATGGTGATATTATCTAGCAGTAAGCCCGTACCATCAGATGGTGATATTATGTAGCAGTAAGCCCGTACCATCTGATGGTGATATCATGTAGCAGTAAGAATGTACCAATAAATGGTAATATTATGTAGCAGTAAGCCCGTACCTTCAGATGGTAATATTATGTAGTAGTAAGCCCATACCATCAGATGGTGATATTATGTAGTAGCAAGCAAGTACCATCAGATGGTGATATTATGTAGCAGTAAGCCCGTACCATCAGATGGTAATATTATGTAGCAGTAAGCCCGTACCATCAGATGGCAACATTATGTAGCAGTAAGCCCGTACCATCAGATGGTGACATTATGTAGCAGTAAGCCCGTACCATCAGATGGTAATATTATGTAGCAGTAAGTCCATACCATCAGATGGTGATATTATGTAACAGTAAGCCTGTACCATCAGATGGTGATATTATGTAGCAGTAAGCCCGAACCATCAGATGGTGACATTATGTAGCAGTAAGCCCGTACCATCAGATGGTAATATTATGTAGCAGTAAGTCCATACCATCAGATGGTGATATTATGTAACAGTAAGCCCGTACCATCAGATGGTGATATTATGTAGCAGTAAGCCCATACCATCACATGGTGATATTATGTAGCATTATGTAGTAGGAAGCCCGTACCATCAGATGGAGATATTATGTAGCAGTAAGCCCATACCATCAGATGGTGATATTATGTAACAGTAAGCCCATACCATCACATGGTGATATTATGTAGCATTATGTAGTAGTAAGCCAGTACCATCAGATGGTGATATTATGTAACAGTAAGCCCGTACCATCAGATGATGATATTATGTAGCATTATGTAGTAGTAAGCCAGTACCATCAGATGGTGATATTATGTAACAGTAAGCCCGTACCATCAGATGGTGATATTATGTAGCATTATGTAGTAGTAAGCCCGCACCATCAGATGGTGATATTATGTAACAGTAAGCCCGTACCATCAGATGGTGATATTATGTAACAGTAAGCCCGTACCATCAGATGGTGATATTGTGTAGCAGTAAGCCCATACCATCACATGGTGGTATTATGTAGCATTATGTAGTAGTAAGCCAGTACCATCAGATGGTGATATTATGTAGCAGTAAGCCTGTACCATCAGATGGTGATATTATGTAGTAGTAAGCCAGTACCATCAGATGGTGATATTATGTAGTAGTAAGCCCATACCATCAGATGGTGATATTATGTAACAGTAAGCCCGTACCATCAGATGGTGATATTATGTAGCAGTAAGCCCGTACCATCAGATGGTGATATTATGTAGCAGTAAGCCCGTACCATCAGAAGGTAATATTAAGTAGCAGTAAGTCCATACCATCAGATGGTGATATTATGTAACAGTAAGCCCGTACCATCAGATGGTGATATTGTGTAGCAGTAAGCCCATACCATCACATGGTGATATTATGTAGCATTATGTAGTAGTAAGCCAGTACCATCAGATGGTGATATTATGTAGCAGTAAGCCTGTACCATCAGATGGTGATATTATGTAGCAGTAAGCCCATACCATCAAATGGTAATATTATGTAGCAGTAAGCCCATACCATCAGATGGTGATATTATGTAGCAGTAAGCCTGTACCATCAGATGGTGATATTATGTAGCAGTAAGCCCATACCATCAGATGGTGATATTATGTAACAGTACGCCCGTACAATCAGATGGTAATATTATGTAGCAGTCAGTCCATACCATCAGATGGTGATATTATGTAACAGTAAGCCCGTACCATCAGATGGTGATATTATGTAGCAGTAAGCCCATACCATCACATGGTGATATTATGTAGCAGTAAGCCAGTGCCATCAGATGGTGATATTATGTAACAGTAAGCCCATACCATCAGATGGTGATATTATGTAGCAGTAAGCCCGTACCATCAGATGGTGACATTATGTAGCAGTAAGCCCGTACCATCAGATGGTGATATTATGTAGCAGTAAGCCCGAACCATCAGATGCTGACATTAGGTAGCAGTAAGCCCTTACCATCAGATGGTGATATTATGTAACAGTAAGCCCGTACCATCACATGGTGATATTATGTAGCATTATGTAGTAGTAAGCCCGTACCATCAGACGGAGATATTATGTAGCAGTAAGCCCATACCATCAGATGGTGATATTATGTAACAGTAAGCCCATACCATCAGATGGTGATATTATGTAGCAGTAAGCCCGTACCATCAGATGGTAATATTATGTAGCAGTACGTCCATACCATCAGATGGTGATATTATGTAGCAGTAAGCCCGTACCATCAGATGGTAACATTATGTAGCAGTAAGTCCATACCATCAGATGGTGATATTATGTAACAGTAAGTCCGTACCATCAGATGGTGACATTATGTAGCAGTAAGCCCGTACCATCAGATGGTGATATTATGTAACATTAAGCCCGTACCATCAGATGGTAACATTATGTAGTAGTAAGCCAGTACCATCAGATGGTAACATTATGTAGCAGTAAGTCCATACCATCAGATGGTGATATTATGTAACAGTAAGTCCGTACCATCAGATGGTAACATTATGTAGCAGTAAGCCCGTACCATCAGATGGTGATATTATATAGCAGTAATCCCATACTATCAGATGGTAATATAATGTAGCAGTGAAATTATGTAGCAGTAAGTCCATATAATCAGAGGGTGATATTATGTAGCAGTAAGCCCGTACCATCAGATGGTAATATTATGTAGCAGTAAGTCCATACCATCAGATGGTGATATTATGTAACAGTAAGCCCGTACCATCAGATAGTGATATTATGTAGCAGTAAGCCCATACCATCACATGGTGATATTATGTAACAGTAAGCCCGAACCATCAGATGGTGATATTATGTAGCAGTAAGCCCGAACCATCAGATGGTGACATTATGTAGCAGTAAGCCCTTACCATCAGATGGTAATATTATGTAGCAGTAAGCCCGTACCATCAGATGGTGATATTATGTAGCAGTAAGCCTGTACCATCACATGGTGATATTATGTAGCATTATGTAGTAGTAAGCTTGTACCATCAGATGGTGATATTATGTAGCAGTAAGCCCATACCATCAGATGGTGATATTATGTAACAGTAAGCCCGTACCATCAGATGGTGATATTATGTAGCAGTAAGCCCGATCCATCAGATGGTGACATTATGTAGCAGTAAGCCCGTACCATCAGATGGTAATATTATGTAGCAGTAAGTCCATACCATCAGATGGTGATATTATGTAACAGTAAGCCCGTACCATCAGATGGTAATATTATGTAGCAGTAAGTCCATACCATCAGATGGTGATATTATGTAACAGTAAGCCCGTACCATCAGATGGTGATATTATGTAGCAGTAAGCCCATACCATCACATGGTGATATTATGTAGCATTATGTAGTAGTAAGCCAGTACCATCAGATGGTGATATTATGTAGCAGTAAGCCTGTACCATCACATGGTGATATTATGTAGCATTATGTAGTAGTAAGCCCGTACCATCAGATGGTGATATTATGCAGCAGTAAGCCCGTACCATCAGATGGTGATATTATGTAGCAGTAAACCCGTTCCATCAGATGGTAGTATTATGTAGCAGTAAGCCCATACCCTCAGAAGGAGATATTATGTAGCAGTAAACCCGTTCTATCAGATGGTAGTATTATGTAGCAGTAAGCCCGTACCCTCAGATGGTGATATTATGTAGTAGTAAGCCCGTACCATCAGATGGAGATATTATGTAGCAGTAATCCCGTACCCTCAGATGGTGATATTATGTAGCAGTAAGCATGAACCAAAAGATGGTGATATTATGTAGCACTAAGCCCGTACCATCAGATGGTGATATTATGTAGCAGTAAGCATGAACCAAAAGATGGTGATATTATGTAGCACTAAGCCCGTACCATCAGATGGTAATATTATGTAGTAGTAAGCCCATACCATCAGATGGTGATATTATTTAGTAGCAAGCCAGAACCATCAGATGGTGATATTATGTAGCAGTAAGCCCGTGCCATCAGATGGTAATATTATGTAGCAGTAAGTCCGTACCATCAGATGGTGATATTATGTAGCAGTAAGCCCGTACCATCAGATGGTGACATTATGTAGCAGTAAGCCCATACCATCAGATGGTGATATTATGTAGCAGTAAGTCCATACCATCAGATGGTGATATTATGTAACAGTAAGCCCGTACCATCAGATGGTGATATTATGTAGCAGTAAGCCCATACCATCACATGGTGATATTATGTAGCATTATGTAGTAGTAAGCCAGTACCCTCAGATGGTGATATTATGTAGCAGTAAGCCTGTACCATCAGATGGTGATATTATGTAGCAATAAACCCATACCATCAGATGGTGTTATTATGTAGCAGTAAGCCCGTACCATCAGATGGTGACATTATGTAGCAGTAAGCCCGTACCATCAGATGGTAATATTATGTAGCAGTAAGTCCATACCATCAGATGGTGATATTATGTAACAGTAAGCCCGTCCAATCAGATGGTGATATTATGTAGCAGTAAGCCCGAACCATCAGATAGTGACATTATGTAGCAGTAAGCCCGTACCATCAGATGGTAATATTATGTAGCAGTAAGTCCATACCATCAGATGGTGATATTATGTAACAGTAAGCCCGTACCATCAGATGGTAATATTATGTAGCAGTAAGCCCATACCATCACAAGGTGATATTATGTAGCATTATGTAGTAGTAAGCCCGTACCATCAGATGGAGATATTATGTAGCAGTAAGCACATACCATCACATGTTGATATTATGTAGCATTATGTAGTAGTAAGCCAGTACCATCAGATGGTGATATTATGTAGCAGTAAGCCTGTACCATCACATGGTGATATTATGTAGCATTATGTAGTAGTAAGCCCGTACCATCAGATGGTGATATTATGCAGCAGTAAGCCCGTACCATCAGATGGTGATATTATGTAGCAGTATACCCTTTCCATCAGATGGTAGTATTATGTAGCAGTAAGCCCATACCCTCAGAAGGAGATATTATGTAGCAGTAAACCCGTTCTATCAGATGGTAGTATTATGTAGCAGTAAGCCCGTACCCTCAGATGGTGATATTATGTAGCAGTAAACCCGTTCCATCAGATGGTAGTATTATGTAGCAGTAAGCCCGTACCATCAGATGGAGATATTATGTAGCAGTAATCCCGTACCCTCAGATGGTGATATGTAGCAGTAAGCATGAACCAAAAGATGGTGATATTATGTAGCACTAAGCCCGTACCATCAGATGGTAATATTATGTAGCAGTAAGCCCACACCATCAGATGGTGATATTATCTAGCAGTAAGCCCGTACCATCAGATGGTGATATTATGTAGCAGTAAGCCCGTACCATCTGATGGTGATATCATGTAGCAGTAAGAATGTACCAATAAATGGTAATATTATGTAGCAGTAAGCCCGTACCTTCAGATGGTAATATTATGTAGTAGTAAGCCCATACCATCAGATGGTGATATTATGTAGTAGCAAGCCAGTACCATCAGATGGTGATATTATGTAGCAGTAAGCCCGTACCATCAGATGGTAATATTATGTAGCAGTAAGCCCGTACCATCAGATGGCAACATTATGTAGCAGTAAGCCCGTACCATCAGATGGTAATATTATGTAGCAGTAAGTCCATACCATCAGATGGTGATATTATGTAACAGTAAGCCTGTACCATCAGATGGTGATATTATGTAGCAGTAAGCCCGAACCATCAGATGGTGACATTATGTAGCTGTAAGCCCCTACCATCAGATGGTAATATTATGTAGCAGTAAGTCCATACCATCAGATGGTGATATTATGTAACAGTAAGCCTGTACCATCAGATGGTGATATTATGTAGCAGTAAGCCCGAACCATCAGATGGTGACATTATGTAGCAGTAAGCCCGTACCATCAGATGGTAATATTATGTAGCAGTAAGTCCATACCATCAGATGGTGATATTATGTAACAGTAAGCCCGTACCATCAGATGGTGATATTATGTAGCAGTAAGCCCATACCATCACATGGTGATATTATGTAGCATTATGTAGTAGGAAGCCCGTACCATCAGATGGAGATATTATGTAGCAGTAAGCCCATACCATCAGATGGTGATATTATGTAACAGTAAGCCCATACCATCACATGGTGATATTATGTAGCATTATGTAGTAGTAAGCCAGTACCATCAGATGGTGATATTATGTAACAGTAAGCCCGTACCATCAGATGATGATATTATGTAGCATTATGTAGTAGTAAGCCAGTACCATCAGATGGTGATATTATGTAACAGTAAGCCCGTACCATCAGATGGTGATATTATGTAGCATTATGTAGTAGTAAGCCCGCACCATCAGATGGTGATATTATGTAACAGTAAGCCCGTACCATCAGATGGTGATATTATGTAACAGTAAGCCCGTACCATCAGATGGTGATATTGTGTAGCAGTAAGCCCATACCATCACATGGTGGTATTATGTAGCATTATGTAGTAGTAAGCCAGTACCATCAGATGGTGATATTATGTAGCAGTAAGCCTGTACCATCAGATGGTGATATTATGTAGTAGTAAGCCAGTACCATCAGATGGTGATATTATGTAGTAGTAAGCCCATACCATCAGATGGTGATATTATGTAACAGTAAGCCCGTACCATCAGATGGTGATATTATGTAGCAGTAAGCCCGTACCATCAGATGGTGATATTATGTAGCAGTAAGCCCGTACCATCAGAAGGTAATATTAAGTAGCAGTAAGTCCATACCATCAGATGGTGATATTATGTAACAGTAAGCCCGTACCATCAGATGGTGATATTGTGTAGCAGTAAGCCCATACCATCACATGGTGATATTATGTAGCATTATGTAGTAGTAAGCCAGTACCATCAGATGGTGATATTATGTAGCAGTAAGCCTGTACCATCAGATGGTGATATTATGTAGCAGTAAGCCCATACCATCAAATGGTAATATTATGTAGCAGTAAGCCCATACCATCAGATGGTGATATTATGTAGCAGTAAGCCTGTACCATCAGATGGTGATATTATGTAGCAGTAAGCCCATACCATCAGATGGTGATATTATGTAACAGTAAGCCCGTACCATCAGATGGTGATATTATGTAGCAGTAAGCCCATACCATCACATGGTGATATTATGTAGCAGTAAGCCAGTGCCATCAGATGGTGATATTATGTAACAGTAAGCCCATACCATCAGATGGTGATATTATGTAGCAGTAAGCCCGTACCATCAGATGGTGACATTATGTAGCAGTAAGCCCGTACCATCAGATGGTGATATTATGTAGCAGTAAGCCCGAACCATCAGATGCTGACATTAGGTAGCAGTAAGCCCTTACCATCAGATGGTGATATTATGTAACAGTAAGCCCGTACCATCACATGGTGATATTATGTAGCATTATGTAGTAGTAAGCCCGTACCATCAGATGGAGATATTATGTAGCAGTAAGCCCATACCATCAGATGGTGATATTATGTAACACTAAGCCCATACCATCAGATGGTGATATTATGTAGCAGTAAGCCCGTACCATCAGATGGTAATATTATGTAGCAGTACGTCCATACCATCAGATGGTGATATTATGTAGCAGTAAGCCCGTACCATCAGATGGTAACATTATGTAGCAGTAAGTCCATACCATCAGATGGTGATATTATGTAACAGTAAGTCCATACCATCAGATGGTGACATTATGTAGCAGTAAGCCCGTACCATCAGATGGTGATATTATGTAACATTAAGCCCGTACCATCAGATGGTAACATTATGTAGTAGTAAGCCAGTACCATCAGATGGTAACATTATGTAGCAGTAAGTCCATACCATCAGATGGTGATATTATGTAACAGTAAGTCCGTACCATCAGATGGTAACATTATGTAGCAGTAAGTCCATACCATCAGATGGTGATATTATGTAACATTAAGCCCGTACCATCAGATGGTGACATTATGTAGCAGTAAGCCCGTACCATCAGATGGTAATATTATGTAGCAGTAAGTCCTTACCATCAGATGGTGATATTATGTAACTGTAAGCCCGTACCATCAGATGGTGATATTATGTAGCAGTAAGCCCGTACCATCAGATGGTGATATTATGTAGCAGTAAGCCTGTACCATCACATGGTGATATTATGTAGCAGCAAACCCGTACCATCAGATGGTAATATTATGTAGCAGTAAGCCCGTACCATCAGATGGTGATATTATGTAGCAGAAAACCGATACCATCAGATGGTAATATTATGTAGCAGAAAGCCGATACCGTCAGATGGTGATATTATGTAGCATTAATCCCGTACCATCAGATGGTGATATTATGTAGCAGAAAGCCGATACCGTCAGTTGGTGATATTATGTAGCATTAAGCCTGTACCATCAGATGGTGATATTATGTAGCAGTAAGCCCATACCATCAGATGGTGATATTATATAGCAGTAATCCCGTACTATCAGATGGTAATATAATGTAGCAGTGAAATTATGTAGCAGTAAGTCCATATAATCAGAGGGTGATATTATGTAGCAGTAAGCCCGTACCATCAGATGGTAATATTATGTAGCAGTAAGTCCATACCATCAGATGGTGATATTATGTAACAGTAAGCCCGTACCATCAGATAGTGATATTATGTAGCAGTAAGCCCATACCATCACATGGTGATATTATGTAACAGTAAGCCCGAACCATCAGATGGTGATATTATGTAGCAGTAAGCCCGAACCATCAGATGGTGACATTATGTAGCAGTAAGCCCTTACCATCAGATGGTAATATTATGTAGCAGTAAGCCCGTACCATCAGATGGTGATATTATGTAGCAGTAAGCCTGTACCATCACATGGTGATATTATGTAGCATTATGTAGTAGTAAGCCCGTACCATGAGATGGTGATATTATGTAGCAGTAAGCCCATACCATCAGATGGTGATATTATGTAACAGTAAGCCCGTACCATCAGATGGTGATATTATGTAGCAGTAAGCCCGAACCATCAGATGGTGTCATTATGTAGCAGTAAGCCCGTACCATCAGATGGTAATATTATGTAGCAGTAAGTCCATACCATCAGATGGTGATATTATGTAACAGTAAGCCCGTACCATCAGATGGTAATATTATGTAGCAGTAAGTCCATACCATCAGATGGTGATATTATGTAACAGTAAGCCCGTACCATCAGATGGTGATATTATGTAGCAGTAAGCCCATACCATCACATGGTGATATTATGTAGCATTATGCAGCAGTAAGCCCGTACCATCAGATGGTGATATTATGTAGCAGTAAACCCGTTCCATCAGATGGTAGTATTATGTAGCAGTAAGCCCATACCCTCAGAAGAAGATATTATGTAGCAGTAAACCCGTTCTATCAGATGGTAGTATTATGTAGCAGTAAGCCCGTACCCTCAGATGGTGATATTATGTAGCAGTAAGCCCATACCATCAGATGGAGATATTATGTAGCAGTAATCCTGTACCCTCAGTTGGTGATATTATGTAGCAGTAAGCATGAACCAAAAGATGGTGATATTATGTAGCACTAAGCCCGTACCATCAGATGGTGATATTATGTAGCAGTAAGCATGAACCAAAAGATGGTGATATTATGTAGCACTAAGCCCGTACCATCAGATGGTAATATTATGTAGTAGTAAGCCCACACCATCAGATGGTGATATTATTTAGTAGCAAGCCAGAACCATCAGATGGTGATATTATGTAGCAGTAAGCCCGTGCCATCAGATGGTAATATTATGTAGCAGTAAGTCCGTACCATCAGATGGTGATATTATGTAGCAGTAAGCCCGTACCATCAGATGGTGACATTATGTAGCAGTAAGCCCGTACCATCAGATGGTAATATTATGTAGCAGTAAGTCCATACCATCAGATGGTGATATTATGTAACAGTAAGCCCGTACCATCAGATGGTGATATTATGTAGCAGTAAGCCCATACCATCACATGGTGATATTATGTAGCATTATGTATTAGTAAGCCCGTACCATCAGATGGTGATATTATGCAGCAGTAAGCCCGTACCATCAGATGGTGATATTATGTAGCAGTAAACCCGATCCATCAGATGGTAGTATTATGTAGCAGTAAGCCCATACCCTCAGAAGGAGATATTATGTAGCAGTAAACCCGTTCTATCAGATGGTTGTATTATGTAGCAGTAAGCCCGTACCCTCAGATGGTGATATTATGTAGCAGTAAGCCCGTACCATCAGATGGAGATATTATGTAGCAGTAATCCCGTACCCTCAGATGGTGATATTATGTAGCAGTAAGCATGAACCAAAAGATGGTGATATTATGTAGCACTAAGCCCGTACCATCAGATGGTAATATTATGTAGTAGTAAGCCCATACCATCAGATGGTGATATTATTTAGTAGCAAGCCAGAACCATCAGATGGTGATATTATGTAGCAGTAAGCCCGTGCCATCAGATGGTAATATTATGTAGCAGTAAGTCCGTACCATCAGATGGTGATATTATGTAGCAGTAAGCCCGTACCATGAGATTGTGATATTATGTAGCAGTAAGCCCGTACCATCAGATGGTAATATTATGTAGCAGTAAGTCCATACCATCAGATGGTGATATTATGTAACAGTAAGCCCGTACCATCAGATGGTGATATTATGTAGCAGTAAGCCCATACCATCACATGGTGATATTATGTAGCATTATGTAGTAGTAAGCCAGTACCCTCAGATGGTGATATTATGTAGCAGTAAGCCTGTACCATTAGATGGTGATATTATGTAGCAGTAAGCCCATACCATCAGATTTTGATATTATGTAGCAGTAAGCCCGTACCATCAGATGGTGACATTATGTAGCAGTAAGCCCGTACCATCAGATGGTAATATTATGTAGCAGTAAGTCCATACCATCAGATGGTGATATTATGTAACAGTAAGCCCGTCCAATCAGATGGTGATATTATGTAGCAGTAAGCCCGAACCATCAGATGGTGACATTATGTAGCAGTAAGCCCGTACCATCAGATGGTAATATTATGTAGCAGTAAGTCCATACCATCAGATGGTGATATTATGTAACAGTAAGCCCGTACCATCAGATGGTAATATTATGTAGCAGTAAGCCCATACCATCACAAGGTGATATTATGTAGCATTATGTAGTAGTAAGCCCGTACCATCAGATGGAGATATTATGTAGCAGTAAGCACATACCATCACATGTTGATATTATGTAGCATTATGTAGTAGTAAGCCAGTACCATCAGATGGTGATATTATGTAGCAGTAAGCCTGTACCATCACATGGTGATATTATGTAGCATTATGTAGTAGTAAGCCCGTACCATCAGATGGTGATATTATGCAGCAGTAAGCCCGTACCATCAGATGGTGATATTATGTAGCAGTATACACGTTCCATCAGATGGTAGTATTATGTAGCAGTAAGCCCATACCCTCAGAAGGAGATATTATGTAGCAGTAAACCCGTTCTATCAGATGGTAGTATTATGTAGCAGTAAGCCCGTACCCTCAGATGGTGATATTATGTAGCAGTAAACCCGTTCCATCAGATGGTAGTATTATGTAGCAGTAAGCCCGTACCATCAGATGGAGATATTATGTAGCAGTAATCCCGTACCCTCAGATGGTGATATTATGTAGCAGTAAGCATGAACCAAAAGATGGTGATATTATGTAGCACTAAGCCCGTACCATCAGATGGTGATATTATGTAGCAGTAAGCATGAACCAAAAGATGGTGATATTATGTAGCACTAAGCCCGTACCATCAGATGGTAATATTATGTAGGAGTGAGCCCACACCATCAGATGGTGATATTATGTAGCAGTAAGCCCGTACCATCAGATGGTGATATTATGTAGCAGTAAGCCCGTACCATCTGATGGTGATATCATGTAGCAGTAAGAATGTACCAATAAATGGTAATATTATGTAGCAGTAAGCCCGTACCTTCAGATGGTAATATTATGTAGTAGTAAGCCCATACCATCAGATGGTGATATTATGTAGTAGCAAGCCAGTACCATCAGATGGTGATATTATGTAGCAGTAAGCCCGTACCATCAGATGGTAATATTATGTAGCAGTAAGCCCGTACCATCAGATGGCAACATTATGTAGCAGTAAGCCCGTACCATCAGATGGTGACATTATGTAGCAGTAAGCCCGTACCATCAGATGGTAATATTATGTAGCAGTAAGTCCATACCATCAGATGGTGATATTATGTAACAGTAAGCCCGTACCATCAGATGGTGATATTATGTAGCAGTAAGCCCATACCATCACATGGTGATATTATGTAGCATTATGTAGTAGGAAGCCCGTACCATCAGATGGAGATATTATGTAGCAGTAAGCCCATACCATCAGATGGTGATATTATGTAACAGTAAGCCCATACCATCACATGGTGATATTATGTAGCATTATGTAGTAGTAAGCCAGTACCATCAGATGGTGATATTATGTAACAGTAAGCCCGTACCATCAGATGATGATATTATGTAGCATTATGTAGTAGTAAGCCAGTACCATCAGATGGTGATATTATGTAACAGTAAGCCCGTACCATCAGATGGTGATATTATGTAGCATTATGTAGTAGTAAGCCCGCACCATCAGATGGTGATATTATGTAGCAGTAAGCCCATACCATCAGATGGTGATATTATGTAACAGTAAGCCCGTACCATCAGATGGTGATATTATGTAGCAGTAAGCCCGTACCATCAGATGGTGATATTATGTAGCAGTAAGCCCGTACCATCAGAAGGTAATATTAAGTAGCAGTAAGTCCATACCATCAGATGGTGATATTATGTAACAGTAAGCCCGTACCATCAGATGGTGATATTGTGTAGCAGTAAGCCCATACCATCACATGGTGATATTATGTAGCATTATGTAGTAGTAAGCCAGTACCATCAGATGGTGATATTATGTAGCAGTAAGCCTGTACCATCAGATGGTGATATTATGTAGCAGTAAGCCCATACCATCAAATGGTAATATTATGTAGCAGTAAGCCCATACCATCAGATGGTGATATTATGTAGCAGTAAGCCTGTACCATCAGATGGTGATATTATGTAGCAGTAAGCCCATACCATCAGATGGTGATATTATGTAACAGTAAGCCCGTACAATCAGATGGTGATATTATGTAGCAGTAAGCCCGTACCATCAGATGGTGACATTATGTTGCAGTAAGCCCGTACCATCAGATGGTAATATTATGTAGCAGTAAGTCCATACCATCAGATGGTGATATTATGTAACAGTAAGCCCGTACCATCAGATGGTGATATTATGTAGCAGTAAGCCCATACCATCACATGGTGATATTATGTAGCAGTAAGCATGAACCAAAAGATGGTGATATTATGTAGCACTAAGCCCGTACCATCAGATGGTAATATTATGTAGCAGTGAGCCCACACCATCAGATGGTGATATTATGTAGCAGTAAGCCCGTACCATCAGATGGTGATATTATGTAGCAGTAAGCCCGTACCATCTGATGGTGATATCATGTAGCAGTAAGAATGTACCAATAAATGGTAATATTATGTAGCAGTAAGCCCGTACCTTCAGATGGTAATATTATGTAGTAGTAAGCCCATACCATTAGATGGTGATATTATGTAGTAGCAAGCCAGTACCATCAGATGGTGATATTATGTAGCAGTAAGCCCGTACCATCAGATGGTAATATTATGTAGCAGTAAGCCCGTACCATCAGATGGTGACATTATGTAGCAGTAAGCCCGTACCATCAGATGGTAATATTATGTAGCAGTAAGTCCATATCATCAGATGGTGATATTATGTAACAGTAAGCCTGTACCATCAGATGGTGATATTATGTAGCAGAAAGCCCGAACCATCAGATGGTGACATTATGTAGCAGTAAGCCCGTACCATCAGATGGTAATATTATGTAGCAGTAAGTCCATACCATCAGATGGTGATATTATGTAACAGTAAGCCCGTACCATCAGATGGTGATATTATGTAGCAGTAAGCCCATACCATCACATGGTGATATTATGTAGCATTATGTAGTAGGAAGCCCGTACCATCAGATGGAGATATTATGTAGCAGTAAGCCCATACCATCAGATGGTGATATTATGTAACAGTAAGCCCATACCATCACATGGTGATATTATGTAGCATTATGTAGTAGAAAGCCAGTACCATCAGATGGTGATATTATGTAACAGTAAGCCCGTACCATCAGATGGTGATATTATGTAGCATTATGTAGTAGTAAGCCCGCACCATCAGATGGTGATATTATGTAGCAGTAAGCCCATACCATCAGATGGTGATATTATGTAACAGTAAGCCCGTACCATCAGATGGTGATATTATGTAGCAGTAAGCCCGTACCATCAGATGGTGATATTATGTAGCAGTAAGCCCGTACCATCAGAAGGTAATATTAAGTAGCAGTAAGTCCATACCATCAGATGGTGATATTATGTAACAGTAAGCCCGTACCATCAGATGGTGATATTGTGTAGCAGTAAGCCCATACCATCACATGGTGATATTATGTAGCATTATGTAGTAGTAAGCCAGTACCATCAGATGGTGATATTATGTAGCAGTAAGCCTGTACCATCAGATGGTGATATTATGTAGCAGTAAGCCCATACCATCAGATGGTGATATTATGTAGCAGTAAGCCTGTACCATCAGATGGTGATATTATGTAGCAGTAAGCCCATACCATCAGATGGTGATATTATGTAACAGTAAGCCCGTACAATCAGATGGTGATATTATGTAGCAGTAAGCCCGTACCATCAGATGGTGACATTATGTTGCAGTAAGCCCGTACCATCAGATGGTAATATTATGTAGCAGTAAGTCCATACCATCAGATGGTGATATTATGTAACAGTAAGCCCGTACCATCAGATGGTGATATTATGTAGCAGTAAGCCCATACCATCAGATGGTGATATTATGTAACAGTAAGCCCGTACCATCAGATGGTGATATTATGTAGCAGTAAGCCCGTACCATCAGATGGTGATATTATGTAGCAGTAAGCCCATACCATCAGATGGTGATATTATGTAGCAGTAAGCCCGTACCATCAGATGGTGACATTATGTAGCAGTAAGCCCGTACCATCAGATGGTAATATTATGTAGCAGTACGTCCATACCATCAGATGGTGATATTATGTAGCAGTAAGCCCATACCATCACATGGTGATATTAAGTAGCATTATGTAGTAGTAAGCCAGTACCATCAGATGGTAACATTATGTAGCAGTAAGTCCATACTATCAGATGGTGATATTATGTAACAGTAAGTCCGTACCATCAGATGGTAACATTATGTAGCAGTAAGTCCATACCATCAGATGGTGATATTATGTAACATTAAGCCCGTACCATCAGATGGTGATATTATGTAGCAGTAAGCCCATACCATCAGATGGTGATATTATGTAGCAGTAAGCCCATACCATCACATGGTGATATTATGTAGCATTATGTAGTAGTAAGCCAGTACCATCAGAAGGTAATATTAAGTAGCAGTAAGTCCATACCATCAGATGGTGATATTATGTAACAGTAAGCCCGTACCATCAGATGGTGATATTGTGTAGCAGTAAGCCCATACCATCACATGGTGATATTATGTAGCATTATGTAGTAGTAAGCCAGTACCATCAGATGGTGATATTATGTAGCAGTAAGCCTGTACCATCAGATGGTGATATTATGTAGCAGTAAGCCCATACCATCAAATGGTAATATTATGTAGCAGTAAGCCCATACCATCAGATGGTGATATTATGTAGCAGTAAGCCTGTACCATCAGATGGTGATATTATGTAGCAGTAAGCCCATACCATCAGATGGTGATATTATGTAACAGTAAGCCCGTACAATCAGATGGTGATATTATGTAGCAGTAAGCCCGTACCATCAGATGGTGACATTATGTTGCAGTAAGCCCGTACCATCAGATGGTAATATTATGTAGCAGTAAGTCCATACCATCAGATGGTGATATTATGTAACAGTAAGCCCGTACCATCAGATGGTGATATTATGTAGCAGTAAGCCCATACCATCACATGGTGATATTATGTAGCAGTAAGCCAGTGCCATCAGATGGTGATATTATGTAACAGTAAGCCCATACCATCAGATGGTGATATTATGTAGCAGTAAGCCCGTACCATCAGATGGTGACATTATGTAGCAGTAAGCTCGTACCATCAGATGGTGATATTATGTAGCAGTAAGCCCGAACCATCAGATGCTGACATTAGGTAGCAGTAAGCCCTTATCATCAGATGGTGATATTATGTAACAGTAAGCCCGTACCATCACATGGTGATATTATGTAGCATTATGTAGTAGTAAGCCCATACCATCAGATGGAGATATTATGTAGCAGTAAGCCCATACCATCAGATGGTGATATTATGTAACAGTAAGCCCATACCATCAGATGGTGATATTATGTAGCAGTAAGCCCGTACCATCAGATGGTGACATTATGTAGCAGTAAGCCCGTACCATCAGATGGTAATATTATGTAGCAGTACGTACATACCATCAGATGGTGATATTATGTAGCAGTAAGCCCATACCATCACATGGTGATATTAAGTAGCATTATGTAGTAGTAAGCCAGTACCATCAGATGGTGATATTATGTAGCAGTAAGCCCATACCATCACATGGTGATATTATGTAGCATTATGTAGTAGGAAGCCCGTACCATCAGATGGAGATATTATGTAGCAGTAAGCCCATACCATCAGATGGTGATATTATGTAACAGTAAGCCCATACCATCACATGGTGATATTATGTAGCATTATGTAGTAGTAAGCCAGTACCATCAGATGGTGATATTATGTAACAGTAAGCCCGTACCATCAGATGATGATATTATGTAGCATTATGTAGTAGTAAGCCAGTACCATCAGATGGTGATATTATGTAACAGTAAGCCCGTACCATCAGATGGTGATATTATGTAGCATTATGTAGTAGTAAGCCCGCACCATCAGATGGTGATATTATGTAGCAGTAAGCCCATACCATCAGATGGTGATATTATGTAACAGTAAGCCCGTACCATCAGATGGTGATATTATGTAGCAGTAAGCCCGTACCATCAGATGGTGATATTATGTAGCAGTAAGCCCGTACCATCAGAAGGTAATATTAAGTAGCAGTAAGTCCATACCATCAGATGGTGATATTATGTAACAGTAAGCCCGTACCATCAGATGGTGATATTGTGTAGCAGTAAGCCCATACCATCACATGGTGATATTATGTAGCATTATGTAGTAGTAAGCCAGTACCATCAGATGGTGATATTATGTAGCAGTAAGCCTGTACCATCAGATGGTGATATTATGTAGCAGTAAGCCCATACCATCAAATGGTAATATTATGTAGCAGTAAGCCCATACCATCAGATGGTGATATTATGTAGCAGTAAGCCTGTACCATCAGATGGTGATATTATGTAGCAGTAAGCCCATACCATCAGATGGTGATATTATGTAACAGTAAGCCCGTACAATCAGATGGTGACATTATGTTGCAGTAAGCCCGTACCATCAGATGGTAATATTATGTAGCAGTAAGTCCATACCATCAGATGGTGATATTATGTAACAGTAAGCCCGTACCATCAGATGGTGATATTATGTAGCAGTAAGCCCATACCATCACATGGTGATATTATGTAGCAGTAAGCATGAACCAAAAGATGGTGATATTATGTAGCACTAAGCCCGTACCATCAGATGGTAATATTATGTAGCAGTGAGCCCACACCATCAGATGGTGATATTATGTAGCAGTAAGCCCGTACCATCAGATGGTGATATTATGTAGCAGTAAGCCCGTACCATCTGATGGTGATATCATGTAGCAGTAAGAATGTACCAATAAATGGTAATATTATGTAGCAGTAAGCCCGTACCTTCAGATGGTAATATTTTGTAGTAGTAAGCCCATACCATCAGATGGTGATATTATGTAGTAGCAAGCCAGTACCATCAGATGGTGATATTATGTAGCAGTAAGCCCGTACCATCAGATGGTAATATTATGTAGCAGTAAGCCCGTACCATCAGATGGCAACATTATGTAGCAGTAAGCCCGTACCATCAGATGGTGACATTATGTAGCAGTAAGCCCGTACCATCAGATGGTAATATTATGTAGCAGTAAGTCCATATCATCAGATGGTGATATTATGTAACAGTAAGCCTGTACCATCAGATGGTGATATTATGTAGCAGAAAGCCCGAACCATCAGATGGTGACATTATGTAGCAGTAAGCCCGTACCATCAGATGGTAATATTATGTAGCAGTAAGTCCATACCATCAGATGGTGATATTATGTAACAGTAAGCCCGTACCATCAGATGGTGATATTATGTAGCAGTAAGCCCATACCATCACATGGTGATATTATGTAGCATTATGTAGTAGGAAGCCCGTACCATCAGATGGAGATATTATGTAGCAGTAAGCCCATACCATCAGATGGTGATATTATGTAACAGTAAGCCCATACCATCACATGGTGATATTATGTAGCATTATGTAGTAGTAAGCCAGTACCATCAGATGGTGATATTATGTAACAGTAAGCCCGTACCATCAGATGGTGATATTATGTAGCATTATGTAGTAGTAAGCCCGCACCATTAGATGGTGATATTATGTAGCAGTAAGCCCATACCATCAGATGGTGATATTATGTAACAGTAAGCCCGTACCATCAGATGGTGATATTGTGTAGCAGTAAGCCCATACCATCACATGGTGATATTATGTAGCATTATGTAGTAGTAAGCCAGTACCATCAGATGGTGATATTATGTAGCAGTAAGCCTGTACCATCAGATGGTGATATTATGTAGCAGTAAGCCCATACCATCAAATGGTAATATTATGTAGCAGTAAGCCCATACCATCAGATGGTGATATTATGTAGCAGTAAGCCTGTACCATCAGATGGTGATATTATGTAGCAGTAAGCCCATACCATCAGATGGTGATATTATGTAACAGTAAGCCCGTACAATCAGATGGTGATATTATGTAGCAGTAAGCCCGTACCATCAGATGGTGACATTATGTTGCAGTAAGCCCGTACCATCAGATGGTAATATTATGTAGCAGTAAGTCCATACCATCAGATGGTGATATTATGTAACAGTAAGCCCGTACCATCAGATGGTGATATTATGTAGCAGTAAGCCCATACCATCACATGGTGATATTATGTAGCAGTAAGCCAGTGCCATCAGATGGTGATATTATGTAACAGTAAGCCCATACCATCAGATGGTGATATTATGTAGCAGTAAGCCCGTACCATCAGATGGTGACATTATGTAGCAGTAAGCTCGTACCATCAGATGGTGATATTATGTAGCAGTAAGCCCGAACCATCAGATGCTGACATTAGGTAGCAGTAAGCCCTTATCATCAGATGGTGATATTATGTAACAGTAAGCCCGTACCATCACATGGTGATATTATGTAGCATTATGTAGTAGTAAGCCCGTACCATCAGATGGAGATATTATGTAGCAGTAAGCCCATACCATCAGATGGTGATATTATGTAACAGTAAGCCCATACCATCAGATGGTGATATTATGTAGCAGTAAGCCCGTACCATCAGATGGTGACATTATGTAGCAGTAAGCCCGTACCATCAGCTGGTAATATTATGTAGCAGTACGTCCATACCATCAGATGGTGATATTATGTAGCAGTAAGCCCATACCATCACATGGTGATATTAAGTAGCATTATGTAGTAGTAAGCCAGTACCATCAGATGGTGATATTATGTAGCAGTAAGCCCGTACCATCAGATGTTGACATTATGTAGCCGTAAGCCCGTACCATCAGATGGTAACATTATGTAGCAGTAAGTCCATACCATCAGATGGTGATATTATGTAACAGTAAGCCCGTACCATCAGATGGTAACATTATGTAGCAGTAAGTCCATACCATCAGATGGTGATATTATGTAACATTAAGCCCGTACCATCAGATGGTGACATTATGTAGCAGTAAGCCCGTACCATCAGATGGTAATATTATGTAGCAGTAAGTCCTTACCATCAGATGGTGATATTATGTAACAGTAAGCCTGTACCATCAGATGGTGATATTATGTAGCAGTAAGCCCGTACCATCAGATGGTGATATTATGTAGCAGTAAGCATGTACCATCACATGGTGATATTATGTAGCAGCAAACCCGTACCATCAGATGGTAATATTATGTAGCAGTAAGCCCGTACCATCAGATGGTGATATTATGTAGCAGAAAACCGATACCATCAGATGGTAATATTATGTAGCAGAAAGCCGATACCGTCAGTTGGTGATATTATGTAGCATTAAGCCCGTACCATCAGATGGTGATATTATGTAGCAGAAAGCCGATACCGTCAGTTGGTGATATTATGTAGCATTAAGCCCATACCATCAGATGGTGATATTATGTAGCAGTAAGCCCGTACCATCAGATGGTGATATTATATAGCAGTAATCCCGTACTATCAGATGGTAATATAATGTAACAGTGAAATTATGTAGCAGTAAGTCCATATAATCAGAGGGTGATATTATGTAGCAGTAAGCCCGTACCATCAGATGGTAATATTATGTAGCAGTAAGTCCATACCATCAGATGGTGATATTATGTAACAGTAAGCCCGTACCATCAGATAGTGATATTATGTAGCAGTAAGCCCATACCATCACATGGTGATATTATGTAACAGTAAGCCCGAACCATCAGATGGTGATATTATGTAGCAGTAAGCCCGAACCATCAGATGGTGACATTATGTAGCAGAAAGCCCTTACCATCAGATGGTAATATTATGTAGCAGTAAGCCCGTACCATCAGATGGTGATATTATGTAGCAGTGAGCCTGTACCATCACATGGTGATATTATGTAGCATTATGTAGTAGTAAGCCCGTACCATCAGATGGTGATATTATGTAGCAGTAAGCCCATACCATCAGATGGTGATATTATGTAACAGTAAGCCCGTACCATCAGATGGTGATATTATGTAGCAGTAAGCCCGAACCATCAGATGGTGACATTATGTAGCAGTAAGCCCGTACCATCAGATGGTAATATTATGTAGCAGGAAGTCCATACCATCAGATGGTGATATTATGTAACAGTAAGCCCGTACCATCAGATGGTAATATTATGTAGCAGTAAGTCCATACCATCAGATGGTGATATTATGTAACAGTAAGCCCGTACCATCAGATGGTGATATTATGTAGCAGTAAGCCTGTACCATCACATGGTGATATTATGTAGCATTATGTAGTAGTAAGCCCGTACCATCAGATGGTGATATTATGCAGCAGTAAGCCCGTACCATCAGATGGTGATATTATGTAGCAGTAAACCCGTTCCATCAGATGGTAGTATTATGTAGCAGTAAGCCCATACCCTCAGAAGGAGATATTATGTAGCAGTAAGCATGTACCATCACATGGTGATATTATGTAGCAGCAAACCCGTACCATCAGATGGTAATATTATGTAGCAGTAAGCCCGTACCATCAGATGGTGATATTATGTAGCAGAAAACCGATACCATCAGATGGTAATATTATGTAGCAGAAAGCCGATACCGTCAGTTGGTGATATTATGTAGCATTAAGCCCGTACCATCAGATGGTGATATTATGTAGCAGAAAGCCGATACCGTCAGTTGGTGATATTATGTAGCATTAAGCCCATACCATCAGATGGTGATATTATGTAGCAGTAAGCCCGTACCATCAGATGGTGATATTATATAGCAGTAATCCCGTACTATCAGATGGTAATATAATGTAACAGTGAAATTATGTAGCAGTAAGTCCATATAATCAGAGGGTGATATTATGTAGCAGTAAGCCCGTACCATCAGATGGTAATATTATGTAGCAGTAAGTCCATACCATCAGATGGTGATATTATGTAACAGTAAGCCCGTACCATCAGATAGTGATATTATGTAGCAGTAAGCCCATACCATCACATGGTGATATTATGTAACAGTAAGCCCGAACCATCAGATGGTGATATTATGTAGCAGTAAGCCCGAACCATCAGATGGTGACATTATGTAGCAGAAAGCCCTTACCATCAGATGGTAATATTATGTAGCAGTAAGCCCGTACCATCAGATGGTGATATTATGTAGCAGTGAGCCTGTACCATCACATGGTGATATTATGTAGCATTATGTAGTAGTAAGCCCGTACCATCAGATGGTGATATTATGTAGCAGTAAGCCCATACCATCAGATGGTGATATTATGTAGCAGTAAGTCCATACCATCAGATGGTGATATTATGTAACAGTAAGCCCGTACCATCAGATGGTGATATTATGTAGCAGTAAGCCTGTACCATCACATGGTGATATTATGTAGCATTATGTAGTAGTAAGCCCGTACCATCAGATGGTGATATTATGCAGCAGTAAGCCCGTACCATCAGATGGTGATATTATGTAGCAGTAAACCCGTTCCATCAGATGGTAGTATTATGTAGCAGTAAGCCCATACCCTCAGAAGGAGATATTATGTAGCAGTAAACCCGTTCTATCAGATGGTAGTATTATGTAGCAGTAAGCCCGTACCCTCAGATGGTGATATTATGTAGCAGTAAGCCCGTACCATCAGATGGAGATATTATGTAGCAGTAATCCCGTACCCTCAGATGGTGATATTATGTAGCAGTAAGCATGAACCAAAAGATGGTGATATTATGTAGCACTAAGCCCGTACCATCAGATGGTGATATTATGTAGCAGTAAGCATGAACCAAAAGATGGTGATATTATGTAGCACTAAGCCCTTACCATCAGATGGTAATATTATGTAGTAGTAAGCACGTACCATCAGATGGTAATATTATGTAGCACTAAGCCCGTACCATCAGATGGTGATATTATGTAGCAGTAAGCCTGTACCATCAGATGGTGATATTATTTAGTAGCAAGCCAGAACCATCAGATGGTGATATTATGTAGCAGTAAGCCCGTGCCATCAGATGGTAATATTATGTAGCAGTAAGTCCGTACCATCAGATGGTGATATTATGTAGCAGTAAGCCCGTACCATCAGATGGTGACATTATGTAGCAGTAAGCCCGTACCATCAGATGGTAATATTATGTAGCAGTAAGTCCATACCATCAGATGGTGATATTATGTAACAGTAAGCCCGTACCATCAGATGGTGATATTATGTAGCAGTAAGCCCATACCATCACATGGTGATATTATGTAGCATTATGTAGTAGTAAGCCAGTACCCTCAGATGGTGATATTATGTAGCAGTAAGCCTGTACCATCAGATGGTGATATTATGTAGCAGTAAGCCCATACCATCAGATGGTGATATTATGTAGCAGTAAGCCCGTACCATCAGATGGTGACATTATGTAGCAGTAAGCCTGTACCATCAGATGGTGATATTATGTAGCAGTAAGCCCATACCATCAGATGGTGATATTATGTAACAGTAAGCCCGTACAATCAGATGGTGATATTATGTAGCAGTAAGCCAGTACCATCAGATGGTGATATTATGTAGCAGTAAGCCCATACCATCAAATGGTAATATTATGTAGCAGTAAGCCCATACCATCAGATGGTGATATTATGTAGCAGTAAGCCTGTACCATCAGATGGTGATATTATGTAGCAGTAAGCCCATACCATCAGATGGTGATATTATGTAACAGTAAGCCCGTACAATCAGATGGTGATATTATGTAGCAGTAAGCCCGTACCATCAGATGGTGACATTATGTTGCAGTAAGCCCGTACCATCAGATGGTAATATTATGTAGCAGTAAGTCCATACCATCAGATGGTGATATTATGTAATAGTAAGCCCGTACCATCAGATGGTGATATTATGTAGCAGTAAGCCCATACCATCACATGGTGATATTATGTAGCAGTAAGCCAGTGCCATCAGATGGTGATATTATGTAACAGTAAGCCCATACCATCAGATGGTGATATTATGTAGCAGTAAGCCCGTACCATCAGATGGTGACATTATGTAGCAGTAAGCTCGTACCATCAGATGGTGATATTATGTAGCAGTAAGCCCGAACCATCAGATGCTGACATTAGGTAGCAGTAAGCCCTTATCATCAGATGGTGATATTATGTAACAGTAAGCCCGTACCATCACATGGTGATATTATGTAGCATTATGTAGTAGTAAGCCAGTACCATCAGATGGTGATATTATGTAACAGTAAGCCCGTACCATCAGATGGTGATATTATGTAGCATTATGTAGTAGGAAGCCCGTACCATCAGATGGAGATATTATGTAGCAGTAAGCCCATACCATCAGATGGTGATATTATGTAACAGTAAGCCCATACCATCACATGGTGATATTATGTAGCATTATGTAGTAGTAAGCCAGTACCATCAGATGGTGATATTATGTAACAGTAAGCCCGTACCATCAGATGATGATATTATGTAGCATTATGTAGTAGTAAGCCAGTACCATCAGATGGTGATATTATGTAACAGTAAGCCCGTACCATCAGATGGTGATATTATGTAGCATTATGTAGTAGTAAGCCCGCACCATCAGATGGTGATATTATGTAGCAGTAAGCCCATACCATCAGATGGTGATATTATGTAACAGTAAGCCCGTACCATCAGATGGTGATATTATGTAGCAGTAAGCCCGTACCATCAGATGGTGATATTATGTAGCAGTAAGCCCGTACCATCAGAAGGTAATATTAAGTAGCAGTAAGTCCATACCATCAGATGGTGATATTATGTAACAGTAAGCCCGTACCATCAGATGGTGATATTGTGTAGCAGTAAGCCCATACCATCACATGGTGATATTATGTAGCATTATGTAGTAGTAAGCCAGTACCATCAGATGGTGATATTATGTAGCAGTAAGCCTGTACCATCAGATGGTGATATTATGTAGCAGTAAGCCCATACCATCAAATGGTAATATTATGTAGCAGTAAGCCCATACCATCAGATGGTGATATTATGTAGCAGTAAGCCTGTACCATCAGATGGTGATATTATGTAGCAGTAAGCCCATACCATCAGATGGTGATATTATGTAACAGTACGCCCGTACAATCAGATGGTGATATTATGTAGCAGTAAGCCCGTACCATCAGATGGTGACATTATGTTGCAGTAAGCCCGTACCATCAGATGGTAATAATATGTAGCAGTCAGTCCATACCATCAGATGGTGATATTATGTAACAGTAAGCCCGTACCATCAGATGGTGATATTATGTAGCAGTAAGCCCATACCATCACATGGTGATATTATGTAGCAGTAAGCCAGTGCCATCAGATGGTGATATTATGTAACAGTAAGCCCATACCATCAGATGGTGATATTATGTAACAGTAAGCCCATACCATCACATGGTGATATTATGTAGCATTATGTAGTAGTAAGCCAGTACCATCAGATGGTGATATTATGTAACAGTTAGCCCGTACCATCAGATGATGATATTATGTAGCATTATGTAGTAGTAAGCCAGTACCATCAGATGGTGATATTATGTAACAGTAAGCCCGTACCATCAGATGGTGATATTATGTAGCATTATGTAGTAGTAAGCCCGCACCATCAGATGGTGATATTATGTAGCAGTAAGCCCATACCATCAGATGGTGATATTATGTAACAGTAAGCCCGTACCATCAGATGGTGATATTATGTAGCAGTAAGCCCGTACCATCAGATGGTGATATTATGTAGCAGTAAGCCCGTACCATCAGAAGGTAATATTAAGTAGCAGTAAGTCCATACCATCAGATGGTGATATTATGTAACAGTAAGCCCGTACCATCAGATGGTGATATTGTGTAGCAGTAAGCCCATACCATCACATGGTGATATTATGTAGCATTATGTAGTAGTAAGCCAGTACCATCAGATGGTGATATTATGTAGCAGTAAGCCTGTACCATCAGATGGTGATATTATGTAGCAGTAAGCCCATACCATCAAATGGTAATATTATGTAGCAGTAAGCCCATACCATCAGATGGTGATATTATGTAGCAGTAAGCCTGTACCATCAGATGGTGATATTATGTAGCAGTAAGCCCATACCATCAGATGGTGATATTATGTAACAGTACGCCCGTACAATCAGATGGTGATATTATGTAGCAGTAAGCCCGTACCATCAGATGGTGACATTATGTTGCAGTAAGCCCGTACCATCAGATGGTAATATTATGTAGCAGTCAGTCCATACCATCAGATGGTGATATTATGTAACAGTAAGCCCGTACCATCAGATGGTGATATTATGTAGCAGTAAGCCCATACCATCACATGGTGATATTATGTAGCAGTAAGCCAGTGCCATCAGATGGTGATATTATGTAACAGTAAGCCCATACCATCAGATGGTGATATTATGTAGCAGTAAGCCCGAACCATCAGATGCTGACATTAGGTAGCAGTAAGCCCTTACCATCAGATGGTGATATTATGTAACAGTAAGCCCGTACCATCACATGGTGATATTATGTAGCATTATGTAGTAGTAAGCCCGTACCATCAGATGGAGATATTATGTAGCAGTAAGCCCATACCATCAGATGGTGATATTATGTAACAGTAAGCCCATACCATCAGATGGTGATATTATGTAGCAGTAAGCCCGTACCATCAGATGGTGACATTATGTAGCAGTAAGCCCGTACCATCAGATGGTAATATTATGTAGCAGTACGTCCATACCATCAGATGGTGATATTATGTAGCAGTAAGCCCATACCATCACATGGTGATATTAAGTAGCATTATGTAGTAGTAAGCCAGTACCATCAGATGGTAACATTATGTAGCAGTAAGTCCATACCATCAGATGGTGATATTATGTAACAGTAAGTCCGTACCATCAGATGGTAACATTATGTAGCAGTAAGTCCATACCATCAGATGGTGATATTATGTAACATTAAGCCCGTACCATCAGATGGTGACATTATGTAGCAGTAAGCCCGTACCATCAGATGGTAATATTATGTAGCAGTAAGTCCTTACCATCAGATGGTGATATTATGTAACAGTAAGCCCGTGCCATCAGATGGTGATATTATGTAGCAGTAAGCCCGTACCATCAGATGGTGATATTATGTAGCAGTAAGCCTGTACCATCACATGGTGATATTATGTAGCAGCAAACCCGTACCATCAGATGGTAATATTATGTAGCAGTAAGCCCGTACCATCAGATGGTGATATTATGTAGCAGAAAACCTATACCGTCAGATGGTGATGTTATGTAGCATTAAGCCCGTACCATCAGATGGTGATATTATGTAGCAGAAAGCCGATACCGTCAGTTGGTGATATTATGTAGCATTAAGCCCGTACCATCCGATGGTGATATTATGTAGCAGTAAGCCCATACCATCAGATGGTGATATTATATAGCAGTAATCCCATACTATCAGATGGTAATATAATGTAGCAGTGAAATTATGTAGCAGTAAGTCCATATAATCAGAGGGTGATATTATGTAGCAGTAAGCCCGTACCATCAGATGGTAATATTATGTAGCAGTAAGTCCATACCATCAGATGGTGATATTATGTAACAGTAAGCCCGTACCATCAGATAGTGATATTATGTAGCAGTAAGCCCATACCATCACATGGTGATATTATGTAACAGTAAGCCCGAACCATCAGATGGTGATATTATGTAGCAGTAAGCCCGAACCATCAGATGGTGACATTATGTAGCAGTAAGCCCTTACCATCAGATGGTAATATTATGTAGCAGTAAGCCAGTACCATCAGATGGTGATATTATGTAGCAGTAAGCCTGTACCATCACATGGTGATATTATGTAACATTATGTAGTAGTAAGCCCGTACCATCAGATGGTGATATTATGTAGCAGTAAGCCCATACCATCAGATGGTGATATTATGTAACAGTAAGCCCGTACCATCAGATGGTGATATTATGTAGCAGTAAGCCCGAACCATCAGATGGTGACATTATGTAGCAGTAAGCCCGTACCATCAGATGGTAATATTATGTAGCAGTAAGTCCATACCATCAGATGGTGATATTATGTAACAGTAAGCCCGTACCATCAGATGGTAATATTATGTAGCAGTAAGCCCATACCATCACATGGTGATATTATGTAGCATTATGTAGTAGTAAGCCAGTACCATCAGATGGTGATATTATGTAGCAGTAAGCCTGTACCATCACATGGTGATATTATGTAGCATTATGTAGTAGTAAGCCCGTACCATCAGATGGTGATATTATGCAGCAGTAAGCCCGTACCATCAGATGGTGATATTATGTAGCAGTAAACCCGTTCCATCAGATGGTAGTATTATGTAGCAGTAAGCCCATACCCTCAGAAGGAGATATTATGTAGCAGTAAACCTTTTCTATCAGATGGTAGTATTATGTAGCAGTAAACCCGTACCCTCAGATGGTGATATTATGTAGCAGTAAGCCCGTACCATCAGATGGAGATATTATGTAGCAGTAATCCCGTACCCTCAGATGGTGATATTATGTAGCAGTAAGCATGAACAAAAGATGGTGATATTATGTAGCACTAAGCCCGTACCATCAGATGGTGATATTATGTAGCAGTAAGCATGTACCAAAAGATGGTGATATTATGTAGCACTAAGCCCGTACCATCAGATGGTAATATTATGTAGTAGTAAGCCCATACCATCAGATGGTGATATTATTTAGTAGCAAGCCAGAACCATCAGATGGTGATATTATGTAGCAGTAAGCCCGTGCCATCAGATGGTAATATTATGTAGCAGTAAGTCCGTACCATCAGATGGTGATATTATGTAGCAGTAAGCCCGTACCATCAGATGGTGACATTATGTAGCAGTAAGCCCGTACCATCAGATGGTAATATTATGTAGCAGTAAGTCCGTACCATCAGATGGTGATATTATGTAACAGTAAGCCCGTACCATCAGATGGTGATATTATGTAGCAGTAAGCCCATACCATCACATGGTGATATTATGTAGCATTATGTAGTAGGAAGCCAGTACCATCAGAATGTGATATTATGTAGTAGTAAGCCTGTACCATCACATGGTGATATTATGTAGCATTATGTAGTAGTAAGCCCGTACCATCAGATGGTGATATTATGCAGCAGTAAGCCCGTACCATCAGATGGTGATATTATGTAGCAGTAAACCCGTTCCATCAGATGGTAGTATTATGTAGCAGTAAGCCCATACCCTCAGAAGGAGATATTATGTAGCAGTAAACCCGTTCTATCAGATGGTAGTATAATGTAGCAGTAAGCCCGTACCCTCAGATGGTGATATTATGTAGCAGTAAGCCCGTACCATCAGATGGAGATATTATGTAGCAGTAATCCCGTAAACTCAGATGGTGATATTATGTAGCAGTAAGCATGAACCAAAAGATGGTGATATTATGTAGCACTAAGCCCGTACCATCAGGTGGTAATATTATGTAGTAGTAAGCCCATACCATCAGATGGTGATATTATTTAGTAGCAAGCCAGAACCATCAGATGGTGAAATTATGTAGCAGTAAGCCCGTGCCATCAGATGGTAATATTATGTAGCAGTAAGTCCGTACCATCAGATGGTGATATTATGTAGCAGTAAGCCCGTACCATCAGATGGTGACATTATGTAGCAGTAAGCCCGTACCATCAGATGGTAATATTATGTAGCAGTAAGTCCATACCATCAGATGGTGATATTATGTAACAGTAAGCCCGTACCATCAGATGGTGATATTATGTAGCAGTAAGCCCATACCATCACATGGTGATATTATGTAGCATTATGTAGTAGTAAGCCAGTACCCTCAGATGGTGATATTATGTAGCAGTAAGCCTGTACCATCAGATGGTGATATTATGTAGCAGTAAGCCCATACCATCAGATGGTGATATTATGTAGCAGTAAGCCCGTACCATCAGATGGTGACATTATGTAGCAGTAAGCCCGTACCATCAGATGGTAATATTATGTAGCAGTAAGTCCATACCATCAGATGGTGATATTATGTAACAGTAAGCCCGTCCAATCAGATGGTGATATTATGTAGCAGTAAGCCCGAGCCATCAGATGGTGACATTTTGTAGCAGTTAGCCCGTACCATCAGATGGTAATATTATGTAGCAGTATGTCTATACCATCAGATGGTGATATTATGTAACAGTAAGCCCGTACCATCAGATGGTAATATTATGTAGCAGTAAGCCCATACCATCATAAGGTGATATTATGTAGCATTATGTAGTAGTAAGCCCGTACCATCAGATGGAGATATTATGTAGCAGTAAGCACATACCATCACATGGTGATATTATGTAGCATTATGTAGTAGTAAGCCAGTACCATCAGATGGTGATATTATGTAGCAGTAAGCCTGTACCATCACATGGTGATATTATGTAGCATTATGTAGTAGTAAGCCCGTACCATCAGATGGTGATATTATGCAGCAGTAAGCCCGTACCATCAGATGGTGATATTATGTAGCAGTATACACGTTCCATCAGATGGTAGTATTATGTAGCAGTAAGCCCATACCCTCAGAAGGAGATATTATGTAGCAGTAAACCCGTTCTATCAGATGGTAGTATTATGTAGCAGTAAGCCCGTACCCTCAGATGGTGATATTATGTAGCAGTAAACCCGTTCCATCAGATGGTAGTATTATGTAGCAGTAAGCCCGTACCATCAGATGGAGATATTATGTAGCAGTAATCCCGTACCATCAGATGGTGATATTATGTAACAGTAAGCCCGTACCATCAGATGGTGATATTATGTAGCAGTAAGCCCGTACCATCAGATGGTGATATTATGTAGCAGTAAGCCCGTACCATCAGAAGGTAATATTAAGTAGCAGTAAGTCCATACCATCAGATGGTGATATTATGTAACAGTAAGCCCGTACCATCAGATGGTGATATTGTGTAGCAGTAAGCCCATACCATCACATGGTGATATTATGTAGCATTATGTAGTAGTAAGCCAGTACCATCAGATGGTGATATTATGTAGCAGTAAGCCTGTACCATCAGATGGTGATATTATGTAGCAGTAAGCCCATACCATCAAATGGTAATATTATGTAGCAGTAAGCCCATACCATCAGATGGTGATATTATGTAGCAGTAAGCCTGTACCATCAGATGGTGATATTATGTAGCAGTAAGCCCATACCATCAGATGGTGATATTATGTAACAGTAAGCCCGTACAATCAGATGGTGATATTATGTAGCAGTAAGCCCGTACCATCAGATGGTGACATTATGTTGCAGTAAGCCCGTACCATCAGATGGTAATATTATGTAGCAGTAAGTCCATACCATCAGATGGTGATATTATGTAACAGTAAGCCCGTACCATCAGATGGTGATATTATGTAGCAGTAAGCCCATACCATCACATGGTGATATTATGTAGCAGTAAGCCAGTGCCATCAGATGGTGATATTATGTAACAGTAAGCCCATACCATCAGATGGTGATATTATGTAGCAGTAAGCCCGTACCATCAGATGGTGACATTATGTAGCAGTAAGCTCGTACCATCAGATGGTGATATTATGTAGCAGTAAGCCCGAACCATCAGATGCTGACATTAGGTAGCAGTAAGCCCTTATCATCAGATGGTGATATTATGTAACAGTAAGCCCGTACCATCACATGGTGATATTATGTAGCATTATGTAGTAGTAAGCCCGTACCATCAGATGGAGATATTATGTAGCAGTAAGCCCATACCATCAGATGGTGATATTATGTAACAGTAAGCCCATACCATCAGATGGTGATATTATGTAGCAGTAAGCCCGTACCATCAGATGGTGACATTATGTAGCAGTAAGCCCGTACCATCAGATGGTAATATTATGTAGCAGTACGTCCATACCATCAGATGGTGATATTATGTAGCAGTAAGCCCATACCATCACATGGTGATATTAAGTAGCATTATGTAGTAGTAAGCCAGTACCATCAGATGGTGATATTATGTAGCAGTAAGCCCGTACCATCAGATGTTGACATTATGTAGCCGTAAGCCCGTACCATCAGATGGTAACATTATGTAGCAGTAAGTCCATACCATCAGATGGTGATATTATGTAACAGTAAGCCCGTACCATCAGATGGTAACATTATGTAGCAGTAAGTCCATACCATCAGATGGTGATATTATGTAACATTAAGCCCGTACGATCAGATGGTGACATTATGTAGCAGTAAGCCCGTACCATCAGATGGTAATATTATGTAGCAGTAAGTCCTTACCATCAGATGGTGATATTATGTAACAGTAAGCCTGTACCATCAGATGGTGATATTATGTAGCAGTAAGCCCGTACCATCAGATGGTGATATTATGTAGCAGTAAGCATGTACCATCACATGGTGATATTATGTAGCAGCAAACCCGTACCATCAGATGGTAATATTATGTAGCAGTAAGCCCGTACCATCAGATGGTGATATTATGTAGCAGAAAACCGATACCATCAGATGGTAATATTATGTAGCAGAAAGCCGATACCGTCAGATGGTGATATTATGTAGCATTAAGCCCGTACCATCAGATGGTGATATTATGTAGCAGAAAGCCGATACCGTCAGTTGGTGATATTATGTAGCATTAAGCCCATACCATCAGATGGTGATATTATGTAGCAGTAAGCCCGTACCATCAGATGGTGATATTATATAGCAGTAATCCCGTACTATCAGATGGTAATATAATGTAGCAGTGAAATTATGTAGCAGTAAGTCCATATAATCAGAGGGTGATATTATGTAGCAGTAAGCCCGTACCATCAGATGGTAATATTATGTAGCAGTAAGTCCATACCATCAGATGGTGATATTATGTAACAGTAAGCCCGTACCATCAGATGGTGATATTATGTAGCAGTAAGCCCGTACCATCAGATGGTGACATTATGTAGCAGTAAGCCCGTACCATCAGATGGTAATATTATGTAGCAGGAAGTCCATACCATCAGATGGTGATATTATGTAACAGTAAGCCCGTACCATCAGATGGTAATATTATGTAGCAGTAAGTCCATACCATCAGATGGTGATATTATGTAACAGTAAGCCCGTACCATCAGATGGTGATATTATGTAGCAGTAAGCCTGTACCATCACATGGTGATATTATGTAGCATTATGTAGTAGTAAGCCCGTACCATCAGATGGTGATATTATGTAGCAGTAAACCCGTTCCATCAGATGGTAGTATTATGTAGCAGTAAGCCCATACCCTCAGAAGGAGATATTATGTAGCAGTAAACCCGTTCTATCAGATGGTAGTATTATGTAGCAGTAAGCCCGTACCCTCAGATGGTGATATTATGTAGCAGTAAGCCCGTACCATCAGATGGAGATATTATGTAGCAGTAATCCCGTACCCTCAGATGGTGATATTATGTAGCAGTAAGCATGAACCAAAAGATGGTGATATTATGTAGCACTAAGCCCGTACCATCAGATGGTGATATTATGTAGCAGTAAGCATGAACCAAAAGATGGTGATATTATGTAGCACTAAGCCCGTACCATCAGATGGTAATATTATGTAGTAGTAAGCCCGTACCATCAGATGGTAATATTATGTAGCACTAAGCCCGTACCATCAGATGGTGATATTATGTAACAGTAAGCCCGTACCATCAGATGGTGATATTATGTAGCATTATGTAGTAGGAAGCCCGTACCATCAGAAGGAGATATTATGTAGCAGTAAGCCCATACCATCAGATGGTGATATTATGTAACAGTAAGCCCATACCATCACATGGTGATATTATGTAGCATTATGTAGTAGTAAGCCAGTACCATCAGATGGTGATATTATGTAACAGTAAGCCCGTACCATCAGATGATGATATTATGTAGCATTATGTAGTAGTAAGCCAGTACCATCAGATGGTGATATTATGTAACAGTAAGCCCGTACCATCAGATGGTGATATTATGTAGCATTATGTAGTAGTAAGCCCGCACCATCAGATGGTGATATTATGTAGCAGTAAGCCCATACCATCAGATGGTGATATTATGTAACAGTAAGCCCGTACCATCAGATGGTGATATTATGTAGCAGTAAGCCCGTACCATCAGATGGTGATATTATGTAGCAGTAAGCCCGTACCATCAGAAGGTAATATTAAGTAGCAGTAAGTCCATACCATCAGATGGTGATATTATGTAACAGTAAGCCCGTACCATCAGATGGTGATATTGTGTAGCAGTAAGCCCATACCATCACATGGTGATATTATGTAGCATTATGTAGTAGTAAGCCAGTACCATCAGATGGTGATATTATGTAGCAGTAAGCCTGTACCATCAGATGGTGATATTATGTAGCAGTAAGCCCATACCATCAAATGGTAATATTATGTAGCAGTAAGCCCATACCATCAGATGGTGATATTATGTAGCAGTAAGCCTGTACCATCAGATGGTGATATTATGTAGCAGTAAGCCCATACTATCAGATGGTGATATTATGTAACAGTACGCCCGTACAATCAGATGGTGATATTATGTAGCAGTAAGCCCGTACCATCAGATGGTGACATTATGTTGCAGTAAGCCCGTACCATCAGATGGTAATATTATGTAGCAGTCAGTCCATACCATCAGATGGTGATATTATGTAACAGTAAGCCCGTACCATCAGATGGTGATATTATGTAGCAGTAAGCCCATACCATCACATGGTGATATTATGTAGCAGTAAGCCAGTGCCATCAGATGGTGATATTATGTAACAGTAAGCCCATACCATCAGATGGTGATATTATGTAGCAGTAAGCCCGAACCATCAGATGCTGACATTAGGTAGCAGTAATCCCTTACCATCAGATGGTGATATTATGTAACAGTAAGCCCGAACCATCAGATGCTGACATTAGGTAGCAGTAAGCCCTTACCATCAGATGGTGATATTATGTAACAGTAAGCCCGTACCATCACATGGTGATATTATGTAGCATTATGTAGTAGTAAGCCCGTACCATCAGATGGAGATATTATGTAGCAGTAAGCCCATACCATCAGATGGTGATATTATGTAACAGTAAGCCCATACCATCAGATGGTGATATTATGTAGCAGTAAGCCCGTACCATCAGATGGTGACATTATGTAGCAGTAAGCCCGTACCATCAGATGGTAATATTATGTAGCAGTACGTCCATACCATCAGATGGTGATATTATGTAGCAGTAAGCCCATACCATCACATGGTGATATTAAGTAGCATTATGTAGTAGTAAGCCAGTACCATCAGATGGTAACATTATGTAGCAGTAAGTCCATACCATCAGATGGTGATATTATGTAACAGTAAGTCCGTACCATCAGATGGTAACATTATGTAGCAGTAAGTCCATACCATCAGATGGTGATATTATGTAACATTAAGCCCGTACCATCAGATGGTGACATTATGTAGCAGTAAGCCCGTACCATCAGATGGTAATATTATGTAGCAGTAAGTCCTTACCATCAGATGGTGATATTATGTAACAGTAAGCCCGTGCCATCAGATGGTGATATTATGTAGCAGTAAGCCCGTACCATCAGATGGTGATATTATGTAGCAGTAAGCCTGTACCATCACATGGTGATATTATGTAGCAGCAAACCCGTACCATCAGATGGTAATATTATGTAGCAGTAAGCCCGTACCATCAGATGGTGATATTATGTAGCAGAAAACCTATACCGTCAGATGGTGATGTTATGTAGCATTAAGCCCGTACCATCAGATGGTGATATTATGTAGCAGAAAGCCGATACCGTCAGTTGGTGATATTATGTAGCATTAAGCCCGTACCATCAGATGGTGATATTATGTAGCAGTAAGCCCATACCATCAGATGGTGATATTATATAGCAGTAATCCCATACTATCAGATGGTAATATAATGTAGCAGTGAAATTATGTAGCAGTAAGTCCATATAATCAGAGGGTGATATTATGTAGCAGTAAGCCCGTACCATCAGATGGTAATATTATGTAGCAGTAAGTCCATACCATCAGATGGTGATATTATGTAACAGTAAGCCCGTACCATCAGATAGTGATATTATGTAGCAGTAAGCCCATACCATCACATGGTGATATTATGTAACAGTAAGCCCGAACCATCAGATGGTGATATTATGTAGCAGTAAGCCCGAACCATCAGATGGTGACATTATGTAGCAGTAAGCCCTTACCATCAGATGGTGATATTATGTAGCAGTAAGCCTGTACCATCACATGGTGATATTATGTAGCATTATGTAGTAGTAAGCCCGTACCATCAGATGGTGATATTATGTAGCAGTAAGCCCATACCATCAGATGGTGATATTATGTAACAGTAAGCCCGTACCATCAGATGGTGATATTATGTAGCAGTAAGCCCGAACCATCAGATGGTGACATTATGTAGCAGTAAGCCCGTACCATCAGATGGTAATATTATGTAGCAGTAAGTCCATACCATCAGATGGTGATATTATGTAACAGTAAGCCCGTACCATCAGATGGTAATATTATGTAGCAGTAAGCCCATACCATCACATGGTGATATTATGTAGCATTATGTAGTAGTAAGCCAGTACCATCAGATGGTGATATTATGTAGCATTATGTAGTAGTAAGCCCGTACCATCAGATGGTGATATTATGCAGCAGTAAGCCCGTACCATCAGATGGTGATATTATGTAGCAGTAAACCCGTTCCATCAGATGGTAGTATTATGTAGCAGTAAGCCCATACCCTCAGAAGGAGATATTATGTAGCAGTAAACCCGTTCTATCAGATGGTAGTATTATGTAGCAGTAAACCCGTACCCTCAGATGGTGATATTATGTAGCAGTAAGCCCGTACCATCAGATGGAGATATTATGTAGCAGTAATCCCGTACCCTCAGATGGTGATATTATGTAGCAGTAAGCATGAACAAAAGATGGTGATATTATGTAGCACTAAGCCCGTACCATCAGATGGTGATATTATGTAGCAGTAAGCATGAACCAAAAGATGGTGATATTATGTAGCACTAAGCCCGTACCATCAGATGGTAATATTATGTAGTAGTAAGCCCATACCATCAGATGGTGATATTATTTAGTAGCAAGCCAGAACCATCAGATGGTGATATTATGTAGCAGTAAGCCCGTGCCATCAGATGGTAATATTATGTAGCAGTAAGTCCGTACCATCAGATGGTGATATTATGTAGCAGTAAGCCCGTACCATCAGATGGTGACATTATGTAGCAGTAAGCCCGTACCATCAGATGGTAATATTATGTAGCAGTAAGTCCGTACCATCAGATGGTGATATTATGTAACAGTAAGCCCGTACCATCAGATGGTGATATTATGTAGCAGTAAGCCCATACCATCACATGGTGATATTATGTAGCATTATGTAGTAGGAAGCCAGTACCATCAGAATGTGATATTATGTAGTAGTAAGCCTGTACCATCACATGGTGATATTATGTAGCATTATGTAGTAGGAAGCCAGTACCATCAGAATGTGATATTATGTAGTAGTAAGCCCGTACCATCAGATGGTGATATTATGCAGCAGTAAGCCCGTACCATCACATGGTGATATTATGTAGCAGTAAACCCGTTCCATCAGATGGTAGTATTATGTAGCAGTAAGCCCATACCCTCAGAAGGAGATATTATGTAGCAGTAAACCCGTTCTATCAGATGGTAGTATTATGTAGCAGTAAGCCCGTACCCTCAGATGGTGATATTATGTAGCAGTAAGCCCGTACCATCAGATGGAGATATTATGTAGCAGTAATCCCGTACCCTCAGATGGTGATATTATGTAGCAGTAAGCATGAACCAAAAGATGGTGATATTATGTAGCACTAAGCCCGTACCATCAGGTGGTAATATTATGTAGTAGTAAGCCCATACCATCAGATGGTGATATTATTTAGTAGCAAGCCAGAACCATCAGATGGTGATATTATGTAGCAGTAAGCCCGTGCCATCAGATGGTAATATTATGTAGCAGTAAGTCCGTACCATCAGATGGTGATATTATGTAGCAGTAAGCCCGTACCATCAGATGGTGACATTATGTAGCAGTAAGCCCGTACCATCAGATGGTAATATTATGTAGCAGTAAGTCCATACCATCAGATGGTGATATTATGTAGCATTATGTATTAGTAAGCCAGTACCCTCAGATGGTGATATTATGTAACAGTAAGCCCGTACCATCAGATGGTGATATTATGTAGCAGTAAGCCCATACCATCACATGGTGATATTATGTAGCATTATGTATTAGTAAGCCAGTACCCTCAGATGGTGATATTATGTAGCAGTAAGCCTGTACCATCAGATGGTGATATTATGTAGCAGTAAGCCCATACCATCAGATGGTGATATTATGTAGCAGTAAGCCCGTACCATCAGATGGTGACATTATGTAGCAGTAAGCCCGTACCATCAGATGGTAATATTATGTAGCAGTAAGTCCATACCATCAGATGGTGATATTATGTAACAGTAAGCCCGTCCAATCAGATGGTGATATTATGTAGCAGTAAGCCCGAGCCATCAGATGGTGACATTTTGTAGCAGTTAGCCCGTACCATCAGATGGTAATATTATGTAGCAGTATGTCCATACCATCAGATGGTGATATTATGTAACAGTAAGCCCGTACCATCAGATGGTAATATTATGTAGCAGTAAGCCCATACCATCATAAGGTGATATTATGTAGCATTATGTAGTAGTAAGCCCGTACCATCAGATGGAGATATTATGTAGCAGTAAGCACATACCATCACATGGTGATATTATGTAGCATTATGTAGTAGTAAGCCAGTACCATCAGATGGTGATATTATGTAGCAGTAAGCCTGTACCATCACATGGTGATATTATGTAGCATTATGTAGTAGTAAGCCCGTACCATCAGATGGTGATATTATGCAGCAGTAAGCCCGTACCATCAGATGGTGATATTATGTAGCAGTATACACGTTCCATCAGATGGTAGTATTATGTAGCAGTAAGCCCATACCCTCAGAAGGAGATATTATGTAGCAGTAAACCCGTTCTATCAGATGGTAGTATTATGTAGCAGTAAGCCCGTACCCTCAGATGGTGATATTATGTAGCAGTAAACCCGTTCCATCAGATGGTAGTATTATGTAGCAGTAAGCCCGTACCATCAGATGGAGATATTATGTAGCAGTAATCCCGTACCATCAGATGGTGATATTATGTAACAGTAAGCCCGTACCATCAGATGGTGATATTATGTAGCAGTAAGCCCGTACCATCAGATGGTGATATTATGTAGCAGTAAGCCCGTACCATCAGAAGGTAATATTAAGTAGCAGTAAGTCCATACCATCAGATGGTGATATTATGTAACAGTAAGCCCGTACCATCAGATGGTGATATTGTGTAGCAGTAAGCCCATACCATCACATGGTGATATTATGTAGCATTATGTAGTAGTAAGCCAGTACCATCAGATGGTGATATTATGTAGCAGTAAGCCTGTACCATCAGATGGTGATATTATGTAGCAGTAAGCCCATACCATCAAATGGTAATATTATGTAGCAGTAAGCCCATACCATCAGATGGTGATATTATGTAGCAGTAAGCCTGTACCATCAGATGGTGATATTATGTAGCAGTAAGCCCATACCATCAGATGGTGATATTATGTAACAGTAAGCCCGTACAATCAGATGGTGATATTATGTAGCAGTAAGCCCGTACCATCAGATGGTGACATTATGTTGCAGTAAGCCCGTACCATCAGATGGTAATATTATGTAGCAGTAAGTCCATACCATCAGATGGTGATATTATGTAACAGTAAGCCCGTACCATCAGATGGTGATATTATGTAGCAGTAAGCCCATACCATCACATGGTGATATTATGTAGCAGTAAGCCAGTGCCATCAGATGGTGATATTATGTAACAGTAAGCCCATACCATCAGATGGTGATATTATGTAGCAGTAAGCCCGTACCATCAGATGGTGACATTATGTAGCAGTAAGCTCGTACCATCAGATGGTGATATTATGTAGCAGTAAGCCCGAACCATCAGATGCTGACATTAGGTAGCAGTAAGCCCTTATCATCAGATGGTGATATTATGTAACAGTAAGCCCGTACCATCACATGGTGATATTATGTAGCATTATGTAGTAGTAAGCCCGTACCATCAGATGGAGATATTATGTAGCAGTAAGCCCATACCATCAGATGGTGATATTATGTAACAGTAAGCCCATACCATCAGATGGTGATATTATGTAGCAGTAAGCCCGTACCATCAGATGGTGACATTATGTAGCAGTAAGCCCGTACCATCAGATGGTAATATTATGTAGCAGTACGTCCATACCATCAGATGGTGATATTATGTAGCAGTAAGCCCATACCATCACATGGTGATATTAAGTAGCATTATGTAGTAGTAAGCCAGTACCATCAGATGGTGATATTATGTAGCAGTAAGCCCGTACCATCAGATGTTGACATTATGTAGCCGTAAGCCCGTACCATCAGATGGTAACATTATGTAGCAGTAAGTCCATACCATCAGATGGTGATATTATGTAACAGTAAGCCCGTACCATCAGATGGTAACATTATGTAGCAGTAAGTCCATACCATCAGATGGTGATATTATGTAACATTAAGCCCGTACCATCAGATGGTGACATTATGTAGCAGTAAGCCCGTACCATCAGATGGTAATATTATGTAGCAGTAAGTCCTTACCATCAGATGGTGATATTATGTAACAGTAAGCCTGTACCATCAGATGGTGATATTATGTAGCAGTAAGCCCGTACCATCAGATGGTGATATTATGTAGCAGTAAACATGTACCATCACATGGTGATATTATGTAGCAGCAAACCCGTACCATCAGATGGTAATATTATGTAGCAGTAAGCCCGTACCATCAGATGGTGATATTATGTAGCAGAAAACCGATACCATCAGATGGTGATATTATGTAGCATTAAGCCCGTACCATCAGATGGTGATATTATGTAGCAGAAAGCCGATACCGTCAGTTGGTGATATTATGTAGCATTAAGCCCATACCATCAGATGGTGATATTATATAGCAGTAATCCCGTACTATCAGATGGTAATATAATGTAGCAGTGAAATTATGTAGCAGTAAGTCCATATAATCAGAGGGTGATATTATGTAGCAGTAAGCCCGTACCATCAGATGGTAATATTATGTAGCAGTAAGTCCATACCATCAGATGGTGATATTATGTAACAGTAAGCCCGTACCATCAGATAGTGATATTATGTAGCAGTAAGCCCATACCATCACATGGTGATATTATGTAACAGTAAGCCCGAACCATCAGATGGTGATATTATGTAGCAGTAAGCCCGAACCATCAGATGGTGACATTATGTAGCAGAAAGCCCTTACCATCAGATGGTAATATTATGTAGCAGTAAGCCCGTACCATCAGATGGTGATATTATGTAGCAGTGAGCCTGTACCATCACATGGTGATATTATGTAGCATTATGTAGTAGTAAGCCCGTACCATCAGATGGTGATATTATGTAGCAGTAAGCCCATACCATCAGATGGTGATATTATGTAACAGTAAGCCCGTACCATCAGATGGTGATATTATGTAGCAGTAAGCCCGAACCATCAGATGGTGACATTATGTAGCAGTAAGCCCGTACCATCAGATGGTAATATTATGTAGCAGGAAGTCCATACCATCAGATGGTGATATTATGTAACAGTAAGCCCGTACCATCAGATGGTAATATTATGTAGCAGTAAGTCCATACCATCAGATGGTGATATTATGTAACAGTAAGCCCGTACCATCAGATGGTGATATTATGTAGCAGTAAGCCTGTACCATCACATGGTGATATTATGTAGCATTATGTAGTAGTAAGCCCGTACCATCAGATGGTGATATTATGCAGCAGTAAGCCCGTACCATCAGATGGTGATATTATGTAGCAGTAAACCCGTTCCATCAGATGGTAGTATTATGTAGCAGTAAGCCCATACCCTCAGAAGGAGATATTATGTAGCAGTAAACCCGTTCTATCAGATGGTAGTATTATGTAGCAGTAAGCCCATACCCTCAGATGGTGATATTATGTAGCAGTAAGCCCGTACCATCAGATGGAGATATTATGTAGCAGTAATCCCGTACCCTCAGATGGTGATATTATGTAGCAGTAAGCATGAACCAAAAGATGGTGATATTATGTAGCACTAAGCCCGTACCATCAGATGGTGATATTATGTAGCAGTAAGCATGAACCAAAAGATGGTGATATTATGTAGCACTAAGCCCGTACCATCAGATGGTAATATTATGTAGTAGTAAGCCCGTACCATCAGATGGTAATATTATGTAGCACTAAGCCCGTACCATCAGATGGTGATATTATGTAGCAGTAAGCCTGTACCATCAGATGGTGATATTATTTAGTAGCAAGCCAGAACCATCAGATGGTGATATTATGTAGCAGTAAGCCCGTGCCATCAGATGGTAATATTATGTAGCAGTAAGTCCGTACCATCAGATGGTGATATTATGTAGCAGTAAGCCCGTACCATCAGATGGTGACATTATGTAGCAGTAAGCCCGTACCATCAGATGGTAATATTATGTAGCAGTAAGTCCATACCATCAGATGGTGATATTATGTAACAGTAAGCCCGTACCATCAGATGGTGATATTATGTAGCAGTAAGCCCATACCATCACATGGTGATATTATGTAGCATTATGTAGTAGTAAGCCAGTACCCTCAGATGGTGATATTATGTAGCAGTAAGCCTGTACCATCAGATGGTGATATTATGTAGCAGTAAGCCCATACCATCAGATGGTGATATTATGTAGCAGTAAGCCCGTACCATCAGATGGTGACATTATGTAGCAGTAAGCCTGTACCATCAGATGGTGATATTATGTAGCAGTAAGCCCATACCATCAGATGGTGATATTATGTAACAGTAAGCCCGTACAATCAGATGGTGATATTATGTAGCAGTAAGCCCGTACCATCAGATGGTGATATTATGTAGCAGTAAGCCCATACCATCAAATGGTAATATTATGTAGCAGTAAGCCCATACCATCAGATGGTGATATTATGTAGCAGTAAGCCTGTACCATCAGATGGTGATATTATGTAGCAGTAAGCCCATACCATCAGATGGTGATATTATGTAACAGTAAGCCCGTACAATCAGATGGTGATATTATGTAGCAGTAAGCCCGTACCATCAGATGGTGACATTATGTTGCAGTAAGCCCGTACCATCAGATGGTAATATTATGTAGCAGTAAGTCCATACCATCAGATGGTGATATTATGTAACAGTAAGCCCGTACCATCAGATGGTGATATTATGTAGCAGTAAGCCCATACCATCACATGGTGATATTATGTAGCAGTAAGCCAGTGCCATCAGATGGTGATATTATGTAACAGTAAGCCCATACCATCAGATGGTGATATTATGTAGCAGTAAGCCCGTACCATCAGATGGTGACATTATGTAGCAGTAAGCTCGTACCATCAGATGGTGATATTATGTAGCAGTAAGCCCGAACCATCAGATGCTGACATTAGGTAGCAGTAAGCCCTTATCATCAGATGGTGATATTATGTAACAGTAAGCCCGTACCATCACATGGTGATATTATGTAGCATTATGTAGTAGTAAGCCAGTACCATCAGATGGTGATATTATGTAACAGTAAGCCCGTACCATCAGATGGTGATATTATGTAGCATTATGTAGTAGGAAGCCCGTACCATCAGATGGAGATATTATGTAGCAGTAAGCCCATACCATCAGATGGTGATATTATGTAACAGTAAGCCCATACCATCACATGGTGATATTATGTAGCATTATGTAGTAGTAAGCCAGTACCATCAGATGGTGATATTATGTAACATTAAGCCCGTACCATCAGATGATGATATTATGTAGCATTATGTAGTAGTAAGCCAGTACCATCAGATGGTGATATTATGTAACAGTAAGCCCGTACCATCAGATGGTGATATTATGTAGCATTATGTAGTAGTAAGCCCGCACCATCAGATGGTGATATTATGTAGCAGTAAGCCCATACCATCAGATTGTGATATTATGTAACAGTAAGCCCGTGCCATCAGATGGTGATATTATGTAGCAGTAAGCCCGTACCATCAGATGGTGATATTATGTAGCAGTAAGCCCGTACCATCAGAAGGTAATATTAAGTAGCAGTAAGTCCATACCATCAGATGGTGATATTATGTAACAGTAAGCCCGTACCATCAGATGGTGATATTGTGTAGCAGTAAGCCCATACCATCACATGGTGATATTATGTAGCATTATGTAGTAGTAAGCCAGTACCATCAGATGGTGATATTATGTAGCAGTAAGCCTGTACCATCAGATGGTGATATTATGTAGCAGTAAGCCCATACCATCAAATGGTAATATTATGTAGCAGTAAGCCCATACCATCAGATGGTGATATTATGTAGCAGTAAGCCTGTACCATCAGATGGTGATATTATGTAGCAGTAAGCTCATACCATCAGATGGTGATATTATGTAACAGTAAGCCCGTACAATCAGATGGTGATATTATGTAGCAGTAAGCCCGTACCATCAGATGGTGACATTATGTTGCAGTAAGCCCGTACCATCAGATGGTAATATTATGTAGCAGTAAGTCCATACCATCAGATGGTGATATTATGTAACAGTAAGCCCGTACCATCAGATGGTGATATTATGTAGCAGTAAGCCCATACCATCACATGGTGATATTATGTAGCAGTAAGCATGAACCAAAAGATGGTGATATTATGTAGCACTAAGCCCGTACCATCAGATGGTAATATTATGTAGCAGTGAGCCCACACCATCAGATGGTGATATTATGTAGCAGTAAGCCCGTACCATCAGATGGTGATATTATGTAGCAGTAAGCCCGTACCATCTGATGGTGATATCATGTAGCAGTAAGAATGTACCAATAAATGGTAATATTATGTAGCAGTAAGCCCGTACCTTCAGATGGTAATATTATGTAGTAGTAAGCCCATACCATCAGATGGTGATATTATGTAGTAGCAAGCCAGTACCATCAGATGGTGATATTATGTAGCAGTAAGCCCGTACCATCAGATGGTAATATTATGTAGCAGTAAGCCCGTACCATCAGATGGCAACATTATGTAGCAGTAAGCCCGTACCATCAGATGGTGACATTATGTAGCAGTAAGCCCGTACCATCAGATGGTAATATTATGTAGCAGTAAGTCCATACCATCAGATGGTGATATTATGTAACAGTAAGCCTGTACCATCAGATGGTGATATTATGTAGCAGTAAGCCCGAACCATCAGATGGTGACATTATGTAGCAGTAAGCCCGTACCATCAGATGGTAATATTATGTAGCAGTAAGTCCATACCATCAGATGGTGATATTATGTAACAGTAAGCCCGTACCATCAGATGGTGATATTATGTAGCAGTAAGCCCATACCATCACATGGTGATATTATGTAGCATTATGTAGTAGGAAGCCCGTACCATCAGATGGAGATATTATGTAGCAGTAAGCCCATACCATCAGATGGTGATATTATGTAACAGTAAGCCCATACCATCACATGGTGATATTATGTAGCATTATGTAGTAGTAAGCCAGTACCATCAGATGGTGATATTATGTAACAGTAAGCCCGTACCATCAGATGGTGATATTATGTAGCATTATGTAGTAGTAAGCCCGCACCATCAGATGGTGATATTATGTAGCAGTAAGCCCATACCATCAGATGGTGATATTATGTAACAGTAAGCCCGTACCATCAGATGGTGATATTATGTAGCAGTAAGCCCGTACCATCAGATGGTGATATTATGTAGCAGTAAGCCCGTACCATCAGAAGGTAATATTAAGTAGCAGTAAGTCCATACCATCAGATGGTGATATTATGTAACAGTAAGCCCATACCATCAGATGGTGATATTGTGTAGCAGTAAGCCCATACCATCACATGGTGATATTATGTAGCATTATGTAGTAGTAAGCCAGTACCATCAGATGGTGATATTATGTAGCAGTAAGCCAGTACCATCAGATGGTGATATTATGTAGCAGTAAGCCTGTACCATCAGATGGTGATATTATGTAGCAGTAAGCCCATACCATCAAATGATAATATTATGTAGCAGTAAGCCCATACCATCAGATGGTGATATTATGTAGCAGTAAGCCTGTACCATCAGATGGTGATATTATGTAGCAGTAAGCCCATACCATCAGATGGTGATATTATGTAACAGTAAGCCCGTACAATCAGATGGTGATATTATGTAGCAGTAAGCCCGTACCATCAGATGGTGACATTATGTTGCAGTAAGCCCGTACCATCAGATGGTAATATTATGTAGCAGTAAGTCCATACCATCAGATGGTGATATTATGTAACAGTAAGCCCGTACCATCAGATGGTGATATTATTTAGCAGTAAGCCCATACCATCACATGGTGATATTATGTAGCAGTAAGCCAGTGCCATCAGATGGTGATATTATGTAACAGTAAGCCCATACCATCAGATGGTGATATTATGTAGCAGTAAGCCCGTACCATCAGATGGTGACATTATGTAGCAGTAAGCTCGTACCATCAGATGGTGATATTATGTAGCAGTAAGCCCGAACCATCAGATGCTGACATTAGGTAGCAGTAAGCCCTTATCATCAGATGGTGATATTATGTAACAGTAAGCCCGTACCATCACATGGTGATATTATGTAGCATTATGTAGTAGTAAGCCCGTACCATCAGATGGAGATATTATGTAGCAGTAAGCCCATACCATCAGATGGTGATATTATGTAACAGTAAGCCCATACCATCAGATGGTGATATTATGTAGCAGTAAGCCCGTACCATCAGATGGTGACATTATGTAGCAGTAAGCCCGTACCATCAGATGGTAATATTATGTAGCAGTACGTCCATACCATCAGATGGTGATATTATGTAGCAGTAAGCCCATACCATCACATGGTGATATTAAGTAGCATTATGTAGTAGTAAGCCAGTACCATCAGATGGTGATATTATGTAGCAGTAAGCCCGTACCATCAGATGTTGACATTATGTAGCCGTAAGCCCGTACCATCAGATGGTAACATTATGTAGCAGTAAGTCCATACCATCAGATGGTGATATTATGTAACAGTAAGCCCGTACCATCAGATGGTAACATTATGTAGCAGTAAGTCCATACCATCAGATGGTGATATTATGTAACATTAAGCCCGTACCATCAGATGGTGACATTATGTAGCAGTAAGCCCGTACCATCAGATGGTAATATTATGTAGCAGTAAGTCCTTACCATCAGATGGTGATATTATGTAACAGTAAGCCTGTACCATCAGATGGTGATATTATGTAGCAGTAAGCCCGTACCATCAGATGGTGATATTATGTAGCAGTAAGCATGTACCATCACATGGTGATATTATGTAGCAGCAAACCCGTACCATCAGATGGTAATATTATGTAGCAGTAAGCCCGTACCATCAGATGGTGATATTATGTAGCAGAAAACCGATACCATCAGATGGTAATATTATGTAGCAGAAAGCCGATACCGTCAGATGGTGATATTATGTAGCATTAAGCCCGTACCATCAGATGGTGATATTATGTAGCAGAAAGCCGATACCGTCAGTTGGTGATATTATGTAGCATTAAGCCCGTACCATCAGATGGTGATATTATGTAGCAGTAAGCCCGTACCATCAGATGGTGATATTATATAGCAGTAATCCCGTACTATCAGATGGTAATATAATGTAGCAGTGAAATTATGTAGCAGTAAGTCCATATAATCAGAGGGTGATATTATGTAGCAGTAAGCCCGTACCATCAGATGGTAATATTATGTAGCAGTAAGTCCATACCATCAGATGGTGGTATTATGTAACAGTAAGCCCGTACCATCAGATAGTGATATTATGTAGCAGTAAGCCCATACCATCACATGGTGATATTATGTAACAGTAAGCCCGAACCATCAGATGGTGATATTATGTAGCAGTAAGCCCGAACCATCAGATGGTGAGATTATGTAGCAGAAAGCCCTTACCATCAGATGGTAATATTATGTAGCAGTAAGCCCGTACCATCAGATGGTGATATTATGTAGCAGTAAGCATGTACCATCACATGGTGATATTATGTAGCATTATGTAGTAGTAAGCCCGTACCATCAGATGGTGATATTATGTAGCAGTAAGCCCATACCATCAGATGGTGATATTATGTAACAGTAAGCCCGTACCATCAGATGGTGATATTATGTAGCAGTAAGCCCGAACCATCAGATGGTGACATTATGTAGCAGTAAGCCCGTACCATCAGATGGTAATATTATGTAGCAGTAAGTCCATACCATCAGATGGTGATATTATGTAACAGTAAGCCCGTACCATCAGATGGTAATATTATGTAGCAGTAAGTCCATACCATCAGATGGTGATATTATGTAACAGTAAGCCCGTACCATCAGATGGTGATATTATGTAGCAGTAAGCCCATACCATCACATGGTGATATTATGTAGCATTATGTAGTAGTAAGCCAGTACCATCAGATGGTGATATTATGTAGCAGTAAGCCTGTACCATCACATGGTGATATTATGTAGCATTATGTAGTAGTAAGCCCGTACCATCAGATGGTGATATTATGCAGCAGTAAGCCCGTACCATCAGATGGTGATATTATGTAGCAGTAAACCCGTTCCATCAGATGGTAGTATTATGTAGCAGTAAGCCCATACCCTCAGAAGGAGATATTATGTAGCAGTAAACCCGTTCTATCAGATGGTAGTATTATGTAGCAGTAAGCCCGTACCCTCAGATGGTGATATTATGTAGCAGTAAGCCCGTACCATCAGATGGAGATATTATGTAGCAGTAATCCCGTACCCTCAGATGGTGATATTATGTAGCAGTAAGCATGAACCAAAATATGGTGATATTATGTAGCACTAAGCCCGTACCATCAGATGGTGATATTATGTAGCAGTAAGCATGAACCAAAAGATGGTGATATTATGTAGCACTAAGCCCGTACCATCAGATGGTAATATTATGTAGTAGTAAGCCCGTACCATCAGATGGTAATATTATGTAGCACTAAGCCCGTACCATCAGATGGTGATATTATGTAGCAGTAAGCCTGTACCATCAGATGGTGATATTAATTAGTAGCAAGCCAGAACCATCAGATGGTGATATTATGTAGCAGTAAGCCCGTGCCATCAGATGGTAATATTATGTAGCAGTAAGTCCGTACCATCAGATGGTGATATTATGTAGCAGTAAGCCCGTACCATCAGATGGTGACATTATGTAGCAGTAAGCCCGTACCATCAGATGGTAATATTATGTAGCAGTAAGTCCATACCATCAGATGGTGATATTATGTAACAGTAAGCCCGTACCATCAGATGGTGATATTATGTAGCAGTAAGCCCATACCATCACATGGTGATATTATGTAGCATTATGTAGTAGTAAGCCAGTACCCTCAGATGGTGATATTATGTAGCAGTAAGCCTGTACCATCAGATGGTGATATTATGTAGCAGTAAGCCCATACCATCAGATGGTGATAT